>AP025072.1:8941327-9083651 GCA_036186865.1 Eustoma russellianum | reverse complement strand
GTACGTTTTTTTTGTGTGTGTGTGTGTGGCTATGCGTGTATACGTATATATGGTGGGGGAGTTAGGGTAGTTTTTTTTTAGGTTTTCCCATTTGATTTTGGTTTAGGTTTCCTAATGTGATTCTAATACTATTAGTTTATAGTTATCTTTATTATCATCATCACCTTTTTATTATTATCATTATTATTATTTTTATTATCTTATTTGGTAACATTTATGTATACACATATCTACTATATATATATATAAATACAATAATGTATACGTATATCTACTATATATATATATACATGTTTTTTTCCGGCCATAACATCCTACCCACCTTACAAAAAGTTTCGTCCTCGAAACTTGACGTACCTTATTCGAAAAGCTGTGGATATCTCTCTCGCATTTGCTCCTCCAGCTCCCAAGTCGCTTCGCGCTCGGTGTGATTGGTCCACTGCACTTTGACATAAGGGATGACTCGATGCCTCAACACTTTGTCCTTGCGATCCACTATCCTGATAGGAGTCTCCTTATATGTAATGTCCGGTCGGATCCTTAACGGTTGTGCGTCTAGAACATGACTTGGGTCCGGAACATATTTCCTCAACTGAGAAACGTGAAATGTGCTGTGAACCTGAGCCAAGGCAGGGGGGTAATGCTAATCGGTAGGCCAACTACCAACCCTCTCGAGTACCTCATAAGGACCAATGTAGCGAGGCTTCAGTTTACCCTTTATACCGAATCGTGAAACCCCCTTCGTAGGTGACACTCTCAAGTAAACCTTCTCGCCCACGTCAAATTCGAGTGGACGTCGTTTCGAATCGGCCCAGCTCTTGCTTCTGTCTTGAGCAATCTTTAGTCTATCTCGTATCAACTTCACTTTCTCTCTGGTCTGCTCAACCAACTCAGGACCGGTAATAACGCGCTCACCAACCTCATCCTAATGAACAGGGGACTTGCACTTACGTCCATAGAGCGCCTCGAAGGGTGCCATACCGATGGCACTGTGGTGACTGTTGTTGTAGGAGAACTCAATTAGCTTGATCATACCGTCCCAGTTCCCCTTGAAGTCCAATGCGCACGCCCTCAACATGTCCTCTAATGTTTGAATGGTCCTCTCAGACTGCCCGTCTGTCTGTGGATGAAAAGCGGTACTCAGTCGAGAGGTGAATTTCGAATCACGGTCTGAGACGATACTGACTGGGACTCCGTGTAGGCTAACAACATCATCAATATATAATGTCACCAGTCTTTCCACGGTCACATCACTAGGCACGGGTAGGAAGTGAGCAGTCTTCGTCAATCGATCAACGGTCACCTAGATCATATCGTTACCGTTTCTTGTTTTTGGAAGTCCTGCTACAAAGTCCATCGTCACATGCTCCCACTTCCACTCCGGTATCTCTAACGGCAACATCAAACCTCCCGGCCTCTGATGCTCTGCCTTAACCTGCTGACAAACGAGACATCTCTCAATGAACTCAGCAATGTGTCTTTTCATCTCACTCCACCAGTAGTGTTTCTTTAGATCGTTATACATCTTCGTAGCACCGGGGTGGATCGACAACTTCGAATTGTGTGCCTCCTTCAGTAATTCCCTCCTTAGCTCCTCATCATCAGGCACGCACAACCTTCCTTGGTACCAAATACTGCCATCGTCATGTATTTGGAAGCCCTCAATTAGATTGGTCAACATCCTATCTCGGATATCACTAAGCGTCACATCCTCTTTTTGCGCCTCTTTGATTCGCTCAACCAGAGATGGTGTAATGACTAAGGCCGCCAGAACGTTAGCAGTGGAATCAACAATGTCGAGATCAAACTCTGCCATCTCTTTCTCTAGTGGTGTCTGTCTGGCATGATTAGACTTTCTACTCAAGGCATCAGCAACTCGATTTGCCTTCCACGGATTATAACTAATTGTTAGGTCGTAGTCCTTCAG
The DNA here is from genome assembly GCA_036186865.1 of Eustoma russellianum. Classification (NCBI taxonomy): domain Eukaryota; kingdom Viridiplantae; phylum Streptophyta; class Magnoliopsida; order Gentianales; family Gentianaceae; genus Eustoma; species Eustoma russellianum. The sequence goes on along the minus strand of AP025072.1, from coordinate 9,081,724 downwards.
TAGCTCAAGCCATCTCCTCTGGCGCATATTCAATTCTTTCTGTGTGAACAAATATTTCAAGCTCTTATGATCGGTAAAGACCTCGCACTTCACACCATATAAGTAATGACGCCAAATCTTTAGCGCAAACACCACCGCTGCTAACTCCAGATCATGGGTCGAGTAATTTTGCTCATATTGCTTCAACTGTCTAGATGCATATGCGATAACCCTACCTCCTTGCATTAACACGCATCCTGCGACGAGAGTGTTAGGCTAAAGTTAATATGTACGTGAGGGTAATTTAAAATTTTATATACATATACCTAGCTCATTCTTCGAGGCGTCGCTGTAGATGACAAATCCTTCAGTGCCGAAGGGTTGCGCCAACACTGGTGCAGTCGTCAATTTCTGCTTCAACTCTGCAAAGCTTTTCTCACACTCGGAGGTCCATACAAACTTAGTCTTTTTCTGAGTCAGTCGACTCAGTGGTGCTGCAATTCTCGAAAATCCCTCCGCAAACTTGCGATAATAACCGGCAAGGCCAAGAAAGCTGCATACCTCAGTGACGTTAGTAGGTCAGGGCCATTCTGTGATCGCCTCTATCTTCTTTGGGTCAACTGAAATACCTTCTTCAGAAATCACGCGGCCCAAGAAGGTCACACTCTTCAACCAGAATTCGCACTTACTAAACTTAGCGTACAACTTCTTCTTTCTAAGAGTCTTCAAAACCTCTCGCAAGTGTTTAACATGCGTCTCCTCATCAGGTAAATACACAAAGATGTCGTCTATGAACACTACCACACAATGGTCCAACTGCTCTCTGAACTCAGAGTTCATCAAATCCATAAAAACCGCAGGTGCATTCATCAGTCCAAAGGGGCATTACCAGAAGCTCGTAGTGCCCGTATCGAGTGTAGAACGCTGTCTTTGCTATATCCTTCGCCTTAGTCCTCAACTGATAGTAGCCTGATCGGAGGTCAATCTTCGAGAACACTCTGGCACCCTTCAACTGATCAAATAGATTGTGCACCCTTTGTAGTAGATATTTATTCTGTATCATGATCTTATTAAGCTCACGATAGTCGATGCATAGCCTCAGACTACCGTCCTTCTTCTTCACAAATAATACCAGTGCCCCCAGGGCGAAATACTAGGTCTGATGAACTTCCGGTCCAGCAACTCCTGTAACTGTTCCTTGAGCTCTTTTAACTCTGCTAGTGCCATCCTGTATGGTGCCTTCGAGATTGGTTCGCCTTCGAGTATAAGATCAATCTCGAACTCTGCTTCCTTGCTCGGTGGTGAACCTGGTAGCTCATCAGGAAAGCCATCCTTAAATTCTCATACCACTGGAATGTCCTCCCCTTTGTTTTCGGCTACTTCTGACCCTGTGGTGGAGGGGCTTGTGCCGGTGTAGGGCACTCTTTAGCGTAATGTGCATGTTTGCCACAATTGCAGCAAACCTTTTTGAGCTCTCTAGCAATGATCTGTGTGTGAATAATCACAATGTGTATATACTGGGGGGTGGCGGTCCAAATGCCTTGAGTGGTTGTGCCGCCGTCGCTGCGGGACTCTCAATCATCAATGGTCGAGATACCGATCCCTGACAGTGCTGTGGTGGTCTGTAAAGATTTCCCGTTCAGATGGCGGTGCAGAATCTTCAGAAATATCTCCGATCTCCTAGGACGGAACTCCTCTCGCGGTCTCTTAGCCCTGTCGACCGCTGCAACCCTTTCGAGATCACCCTCGACCTCAAGACACACCTCCAACAACTCTTCAAAAATGGTAGGCTTGGTGCAGATGATCAATAGCTGAATGCGAGAGCTCAACCCGGTCTTGAACTCCAGCATCTTCGCTTTCTCGTTATCCATGATAACGGACATGTATCTCGCAAGTGCATGGAACCTCTCAAAATACTGGTCTCCCGTCATGGACTCCTGTGTCAGAAGCTAAAACTCCGTCATCCTCCTATGAATGACACCTTCAGGAATTAGTGCTTCTGGTATTCCTCCCTGAACGGGGTCCATGTCGGCGGTGGAGTCAGTCTGTGTGTCATGCCCTGCCACTATTGCTCGGCATCACCCTCTAAGAATGGTACAACCACATCAACCTTCAGGCCATCCGGAACTTGCATCAACCTCAACTGCTCAGACACATTCTTGAGCCATATCTCTGCTCCTCTGGTCGTGTGGTACCCCTGATCATAGGTATCCGGTCGTTATGCATTTCCCGATAGAAAAATCAAAGCCCCCTGGGGTGGTGGTGCTGATGGTGCTGCAGGCGAGCCATCTGTATCTGCTGCTGGGCCACCAATGTAGTCAGCGTGGCCAGGGTATTTGCAAGGACCCTAGGAATAGTCCCCTGACCCTGCTGATCATGGCCATCGTGTCCTCTGTTTCCAGCTGGCGGCTCGCGTCGTGGAGGCATTATCCGGAATTTGAGTTCATGAGATGAATACAGATTAATCCAAAGTAAGTTGAAGGATTGGACACTTATAAAATGGTAATTAAACAATGAAAGCTCGCCATCGGCACACACCTCCCATAACCCGATCATAACTTAAGTCTAAAATCATCTCTTAAGTCTACTTTGTTTATTAGGGGCAAAATTATCATTTCGCAAAAGATCATAACTTATGTCTAGTGATCTAGTTAATCCTGCGTTTCCGAGGCGGATCTGAAGCCTCGGCTCTGATACCACCTGGAGCGCCCCGCTCCCGAGCCCTAACATCGGGAACAGTGCACCCGCCGTATCTCACTAAGGAGAATACAAAGCGTCGAATCAATCTCTTACTTGTCAAAGATGACGTAGAAATTTTTTCGCGGAAACGTAAACCGTAGCATATATTAAACTTCAATAACCGTCATTACATTGCTAAATAAAAATCTGGAAATAAAATAGTAAAGTAGTGTGTGGAAATCCTCAAAATATAAATAAGAACAAAACAGCTGCAGCGTCCCCTCATATCCTAGCCGCAGCTCTAACCAGCCCACTCTGCTATTTCCGTCCCGTCCTCAATGAAGATATGCTCGTAGTCCTCATCCGGCTCACCTGGGAAGTAGGGGTGAGTGACAGAAATCACCCAGTAGATGCCCGCCTCAAACAAATACAAAACGTACATACCGAAATGATATAGCCACATAGCATATAAACATGATATAACACATGGCACATAACATGATATAACACATAGCACATAAATATAAGATAACTTGCATAAGATAAAGTAAATGCGGTAAGTAAAGCACTCCACATAAAAATGCGCAAAGTACGTGATGCGTGCTCAATTAACGTGTCACACACAACAAGAATCATGTCATGCAATATGCCCTAGACCTATATGCAATGCATGATCCCGGGATTGACTGGATGCCTGTAGCCCGTGCACTACAATCCACCCTTGCGGATGCCCGTGGCCCGTGCACCACGATCCACCATAACCAAGTATCCATGGCCCGTACACCATGATCCATCATAATCACATACTCATGGCCCGTACACCATGGTCCACTCCACTCGAGCGTCTGAGACCCGTACATCTCAGCCCACTCCCAATGCAATGCACGTGCCATGAATGCAACAAACAAAATCGCCTGGGGCCTGTACGCCCATCCTCACCAACTCCGGCACTCAACACTAATCGTCTGGGGCCCATACGCTCATCCTCACCATCTCCGGCACTCAATATTTGGCTTCATAAAATTAACAAATATTGGAAAGTAGTTATTTAGCATTCCTTTTATTTTTACTTAGCTTGTATTAATTTTCTAGAATTTTCTACTAATTTTCCCTTATTTAATTCCATTTATAACTAATTATTTTTAATTACTTATATTTCTCAAAATTCAGAAATTAAGTGGGAATAATTTAATTTTAACCTTTTATATTTTCTGAAATTTATTTAGAATTTTCTGATAATTAAATATATTTTTCTGGAATTTTAAACTAATTTTAATTAATTATTTATTATTTATTCATTTCAGAAATTAATTTCCAGATTTTTTTTTTATTTTTCGGCTTTGGCCGGCCTGCTACCTGGTCCGGTCCGCTGGCCATCCGGTCCGGTCCGGCAGCCTGGCCGGTCCAACAGTATTTTATTTTTTTTTATTTTTTTCTATTTCCTTCTAACCTCCATAAAATCTTCGTTTTAACTCCGATTGACCTCAAACCAGTTGCGTTGGACTCGTTATAACGCGACGCAACTTTTGAAGGTGGATACGTCATCACGTGTTCGGACGCGCCGTCAGGGGCCGCGCGTGGGCCCCACGCGCCACCCCCTGAAACGCGTCTGTCAGACCCGTTTTTTTTTCGATTTTCAACCAATCTCTACCTATTCCGGGCTAGATGAAGTTATTCTAAGGCCAAAACGAAATTTTTAATCATACCTAACTATGAAAAAACCCTAATCTTTTGAGTTGATTTACAAGTGTTTCCGCCCTAATCCAATCATACCATCAAATTCATATTCATACGAGTACATAGCAGCAATTAAACAGTTACCTCATGCTTTTCCAAATATAAACGAATACAAATCAATATTTTAAACAATTAAAATAATAAAAAAACAAAGAATCACATAAAATATCATCTAAGCATGCAAGGATCGTATCCATTTAAGGGGGAAAGAGGCACCTACCTCGATGGACGATAACACAAACAAATCCGACGGAGTAAAACTTGGGTTCGGAGCCTCGCCTCCCTTCTTCTTCTCTCTTTTCTCTCTTCTCTCTCTCTCTCTCTCTTTTTCTCTCTTTTTTTTGCCGTACGTTTTTTTTGTGTGTGTGTGTGGCTATGCTGTATACGTATATATGGTGGGGGAGTTAGGGTAGGTTTTTTTTTAGTTTTTCTCATTTGATTTTGGTTTAGGTTTCCTAATGTGATTCTAATACTATTAGTTTATAGTTATCTTTATTATCATCATCATCTTTTTATTATTATCATTATTATTATTTTTATTATCTTATTTGGTGACATTTATGCATACACATATCTACTATATATATATAAATAGAATAATGTATACGTATATCTACTATATATATATATATATACATGTTTTTTTTCCCGGCCATAACACAAAGTCTTTGGGATTACAAGAAGACATAAGGATTATGGTAGAAGCGTTGGTGTAGGAGGATGTTTTGAGGCCGACCGGGATGGTCGTCGGTGTTGCAACACACTCAGCCGATGGTTCGAAGGCAGCAGACAGAGAAGTCACCGTCCTTTTTTTTTGTTGATTTCTGGATCAGAAACACTGGTTTATACCACGTTAGACAAATATCATATAAATGAAAGTCGTATTTTATTGATTTGAACAAGATACAGACTTATTTATAGTTGAATTCTTGACACTATCTATGGTATATGCCCATTACAATAAATACAATTGATATGATTAGATTCTGGATATGATTGTGATATGACTAGATTGAATCTTTGATTTGATACTTTCCAGCAGGGGCGGAGGGAAGGGGGGGCCTGGGGGGGCACGTGTCCCCCAACGTCGGTGGAAAAATCCTATAGATAGGTAGGTGTATTTGTATTTTTGGCCATTCAGTTCAAAGTGTATCTTTGCTTGACAGAACACTAACCCTCTGTTACGTGGTCACGTAGTGTTTAGCATTCGACAATTCTCTGCTAAGTAATTAAAATATGTCTAAAACTTACGAGAAGTTCGGTCTCTTAAATATATTAAAAAAATTCAAGATTTGGAAAACTAGTAGTCTTTTTTTGCATGTAAGGTAATCGTTGAAACTAGTAGACTTTTTTGCATTAGTTTGCTTATGAAAATGAAAGTTTCTTTTTTTAATTGGTTTCTAATCTTACGAATTCTGTGTGGGCTGATGCTCGGTAGTTGAATATATATTAATTTAAAAACGACATACGGTTATGCCACTTTGTTGGGGAAGATGCTACAATTACACAGCTTTTGTGATTTTATTTGGTTACTCTAAAGTCGTTTCAAAGTTGAGAGCTACACATATCTTTAGGTTGTATTTAAATCCTTAGTGTTGGCTATTGCTGGTGTGAAAACTATTTTACAATTTCTGGGCAACTATGTACATCGTATATGATTGGTTTATTGATTCAGCATTCAGACAGTAAACTGTAAATGGTAATATGCTTTTCCAAATGCCCATTGTTAAACACTAGCTTTTGTGACAATTGTTTGTTTCTGATTTTTCTGCAATGAATATCGTCAAGACTGATCTACGCAACCGGTTTGGAGGTGACGTACTATCGGATTGTCTATTGTGTTACTTTGAGCATGAAATTTGTAGCACCATTGAAGATGAAGATATTATGCAACGATTTCAACCAATGTCATCTCGAAGAACCTTTTCGCATCTCTTGGCAACTCCATCTCGTTCTGCAATAGGTAAATAAAAGGTATGTATTGATGTATATTACTGTATGCATTAATAATTATGATCCGCATGTTGTTTGTTGTGTATTGTTTATTTTTTTTGTACATTGGTTGGTAGATGTGTTTTCTTTCACGTATTTTATGTTATAATACAAAAATATGTCTAGAAGATTTTGTCAGTTTTCTCGGTGACCCGTGGTATTCCTATTGCGAAGCCTGTCAGTGCCCCTCCAACAAAGGACTCCTGGCTCCGCCACTGCTTTCCAGGATTATTTACATTGTTATAGAAAGCATAATGTTTGAACAAAATTATCATCCATACAAGGAAGATTTCATGATCAACTTCATATGTGCTTTTATGATCATTAACGAGATCAGATAATGCTTCACACTGTGTTAAGAGCATGCCTAATGGGTGAATAAACTTGTCCATACTTTCTGTGTAGGGTTATGTTTGTTTGATAGCTTTGGTGTTCATGTTTGTGATAGCAAAAGATTTTTAGTAATTGCTTCTCTAATCCCGATATTCATAGGGCACGTGAAATGATTTGTAATTGGCATCCAAACAATGTACATTTTCTGAAATAGTTGCAAAATTGAATTTTTTGAAAATAGAAATTACCTTGACAGTTTTCAATCATTATTACCTGCTGATGTACGCATAAAACAGCATCTCTGCATATGGTGGTCTTCTCATTACTCGTTTGCTCATTGTATCTCTTGTTTGTACAAGACTTTGTTGTTTGTAAAATAGATTGTAGTCAGGTGAAAAAAAGGGACTCTCATTGGCCATTCCGTTGAGCTATAAGATCAATGTTCAAAATTTAAAGTTTCTATCCTTTGCAAGAACTTGGACAAATGCTGTGTTAAAATATAATCCGTGGCAAAAATAGCGTCTCAAGATGTGACCAAGAAGGTAAAAGAAACCCATCTCAATGTCGACACCGGCTGATCCTTTCTTTGATCAGTAACTCAAGGTGCGTATTATTCGTTCTCTTTTTGATACAGATCAAAGGACAACTGGCTATGAGCCATGATGAAAGGGAGTACCAGTGCAGCGATGAACTTTCACTTTGAGCTGATTCGATGAAGTGTCAAACTGTGATGCATAAAGCTGTGTCAAGTCCAGTGTTACTAAGTGATGAAGACGCGGAGCACAATCCACAAGAAGGAGATACACAGAGGATTGGAGAGTGAGATCGCATGTCCAAGGAAGCTTCAAAGTGTCTAATCACTAGGAGCAAAGCGAAAGAATTGAAACTGGATGTTAACTCGATGCTTGCGGAACTTGTGCAAAACCAAGAAGACAATGTTGCTGAGCATTGATGCTATCTTTTAGAACCTCTAAACCTGATTTGATAATGAAAGGAAGAGCATGGGATAGAGGGTGAACCGGACTCAACGTCTAGGCATGCTCTTGTTGGGGTTGCAGAACAGCAGAAACAAACACGAAGATTGTTAACAAAAACACACAATCACACTATTGCGATACAAACATAATGAACAATAATCAAAGAAAACAATAAACGCAGAACACACTATTTTACGTGAGAAAACCTCAAGGGGAAGAAAAACCCACCGTGGCAAGCCAAGGCATTTCACTATCGACCAATTGAGGTTTTCGGTTACATCACATCTGTGCCTAACAGGGGATTTTATAGGGAGTAAAGGATCAACATGATTTATGGAGTTTTCCTTTTACATCGCTACATTACCATAGATAGGACTCTGTAAGATATTCCTTACAAAAGATAATTATGGAGGATTCGATTCAGAACAGGATTCTCTTCAATCAAATCTCCAATCAAGGAATATTCCATCCCGTAAACTTCTGATATGCTGCCGAGCTATGCTCAATACTCTACTGTCCAGCTCTGCTCGGTATTGCTGCTGTCTAGCTCGGCACGACAATGCTTTCTGTCCAAGATGACCTTTGCTGTGCAGCTTAGCTCGGCACTATTCAGCTCGGTCTGGCAGTTGTTCACTTCACCAAGTTCTATTCAAGTTAACTTAAGTTCAGCACGGCAGCTCAGCTCGGCTGGTGACTTCAGTTCCACCAAACCTAGCAAGATCTCCCACTTGGAACTGACCTTAACTTCGACGCATTTTGAAATTTCCTCTTTTCTAACTGCCGCCCCTTTGCACTTTCATCAAGTAACAAGACTTAGAGAAGCTTGCAGAGCAGGTTCAGGTCATCATTCCAAACTGCAATGTCAAGTCTTGCGTTCCAACTAAGTACCTTAGTATCCACTCTACTGTAGTCCAATGCTCAGGACCTGGATTAGACATGAATCTGCTCACAACTCCCACTGCATGGGATATGTCTGGTCGGGTGCACACCATGGCATACATCAAGCTACCCACGGCTGAGGTGTAGGGTACCTTTTTCATCTGTTCAAGCTCATCATTCATCTTAGGATATTGCTTCCTTGATAAATTTTTGAAGTGCCCTGCCAGAGTTGTTGTCACCAGTTTTGTATTCTCCATATTGAATTTTTTCAGTACCTTAGAGATATAGTATCTTTGGCTCAGCCTTAGGACTTGATTCTTTTTGTCTCTTCAATACTGAGTCCTAGTATTTTCTTTGCCGGATTGAGGGTCCTTCATGGATAATTTCTTGGCCAATTGTTCCTTCAGCTTCTCGATTTCATCAGTGCTTCCTCCTGCTATTAGCATGTCATCTACATAAAATAGCAGGATAATATATGAACCTTCAAACCTTTTGAAGTATTAGCAGTGATCACCATGACAGCGCTTGTAGTCGACCTCTATCATGAAGTTGTCAAACTTCTTATACTACTGCCTCGAAGCTTGTTTCAACCCGTTACAAGCTCTTTTGTAATTTACATATCAGGTATTCTTTACCATGTACCTCATAGTCATGTGCCTGCATCATGTAGATATCTTCTTCTAAATCTCCGTGAAGAAAGGCGGGGTTGGTTTTGACATCAAGCTGTTCTAAGTGCAGATTTTATGCGGCTGTGATGCTTAGGACGGTTCTGATGGTTGATAGTTTGACAAATGGTGAAAAATTTCAGCGAAAGTTAACCCCGGAGTTTCTGCTGGAAGCCCTTCACAATAAGCCTTGCTTTGTACCTTTGAGTGCCGTCATCTTCCTGCTTCAACCTATACCCCACTGTTTTGAATTGCTTTCTTCCCCAGTGGCTTCTTTACAAGATCCATGTGAAATTGCTCTGCAGAGACTTCATCTCATCTCCATGGCTGCCCTCCAATCTTCATTTTTATCAGAGCTCATTGCTTCTTCATAGCAGCTCAGCTCATCACAGTCAGTCAGAAACAAATAATAAAGTGAAGGTGAGAACCTGGTTGGTGCAGTAATGGTTTCTCCTCTCTCTCCAAACAGCAATAGGTGGTTGTAACTTGCTCTTTCCGGAGCTTCATCTCCTGAGGTGGGCAACTCAGCAGTCTGATCTACAGGTTTGCTCAGCTCGGCATGACCAACGTCACTTACTCAAAGTACTTGGGCTTTACATATTGCTTCTCTTCCTTTACTCTGTCCTTGTAAAGCACGTTTTCATTCAAAACCACGTCCTTGCTTCTAATTGTTGAGAAATATGTTTGGATAATTTTTTAAATTCATGATTTTAAGTGGTGAATACTTAGAAATGTCACATATGGTGTTGTTATAAGTGATTAAAGGATGAAAAAGTGAAGAAAATGACGTGGATCTCTCAGGAAGAGACACATGGATCGATCGATGCACATCATCTTCCTAACATGGATCGATCGATGTTGGACGGAAAAGAACCAAAAACTTACTGTGAGACGTCGATCTCTCACGTGAATCAATCGACGTACGTCAGCCTCTCACATGGATCGATCCACGTCTTACAGAATGTTTAGGGTTTTTAGAAATATTTTTCTAAAAATATGTTAAAGTGGTTGTTTTCATTTGTATATGATTTATACATGCTCATTATGTGAATCTTATGTGATTTTGATGATTTTAAATGTATTGTGACTGATGTGCCTTGGAAGGCTTCTGCAACTTACCAAAAACGGCAAAATTGGTATTTTGAGTTTTGTAGGAACATTCACATGGTGAAAATATTTCAAGGATGTATTCTTATACTATTTATCATGGCAAAGGTGATATCATGATTATTTCTGACCATCCAGGTCATTTCTGGAGTTTTCACATACCAGGGGCATTTTGCCAAGTGTACAAGGCCAACCAATGATGAGAAGAAATTTGGACTTGATGATTGAAGATGGTGACACATTGAAAATCTTATCTCCAAGGCTCAAATCACACTATAACTAGAGGCAATAGTAAAGAAGATAAAACACACTTGAAACTTACAAGCATTTGTTGAATTGTCTAGCTATCATCTTCTTCTTGTTGTTGTTCTTGTTCTATTCTTTGAGCTAAGGTGTTCTTGTAATTTTTTGCTGAGCTACAAGCCTCTTGAACTTCATTTGTAAGATTGATTAGCCATTCTTATAAGGCTATCAATAGGTGGTAGAAAGTGTTTGCAACTAAGTGTTGCTTACAAGGTGATTATCCAAGTCTCTTGAATAGGGGTGGTGTATAACACAAGGATCAAGATTGGTTCTGTGTGGAGGTATTTCTTTGCATAGTGTGAAATCCAGAAAGGTGTTCCTGGGACTGGAGTAGATCACATTGACCGAACCAAGATAAATCCTCGGTGTTCTTGTTTGTTTCTTTTTCTTCTGTTTTCTGCCCGTTTTTACTGTAGTTTCACACAACTTCACACAATTTGAAAAAATAGCTAAACACTTTCAAAATTTGTGATTTTTGGTGGAGTTATACTTCAGACTGTTAGCTTTCATTTGCAACAAGAATCACTTGATTTGAGCAAGGGAAAGTTAGTCTTCCAGTCTTTGCAAGATAACTGCTCCAATCTGGCTGCAATCTGACCAGTTTTGAGAAAACTTAAATTCTGTATTTATCAAGAATTGTTTAAGGTCAGAGCCTTTTGGAAACTTCATCTACACATCCTAAGGAGTGTTTTTATATAAAGATCAACATTTGTTCAACCTTATTTTCAAGACAAGAAAAATGCCAGATGAGTGGAGGAGTGTAGTTGTCCCTCTATATAAAAAAAGGAGACGCACAGTATTATGGGAATTACAGAGGGATTAAATTGCTAAGTCATACTATAAAGTTATGGGAGAGAGTAATCGACACTAGAATTAAGGAAGAAACTCAAGTTACGATAAACCAATTGGTTTTATGCTAGGACAGTCAACTACGGAGGCAATACACATTTTAAGGATATTGATGGAGAAGTATAGGGAGAAGAAGCGCGACCTACATATGGTTTTCATCGATCTTAAAAAGCGTATGATAGTGTGCCATGCAGACTTATATGGGATAGTCTAAATGCAAGAGGGTTTCCTATGAAGTATATAGACATAATTAGGGATATGTATGCTCGGACGAAAACAACCGTGCATATGCCTATAGGGAATACAAACTTCTTCCCGGTGGAGGTAGACCTACATCAAGGGTCCGATTTGAGCCTATTCTTTTTGCAGTTGTCTTAGACGAGTTCTCAAAGCTGATCCAAGAGACATTCCCATGGTGTATGCTTTTTGCTGATGATATTGTATCAGTCGCAGAAAGTAGACATAACCTGGGTATGAGACTAGAGGAGTGGTGGTTGCTTTAGAGAGAAAAGGCCTAAGGATTAGTCGTTCTAAGACTGGGGTATCTGTAATACGACTTCAGCGGCACAAACCAACGATGAGAATCGCCAACTCACCATCGAGGGTCAAGTGGTCCCAAAGGTAAGTAGGTTCAAGTACCTAGGATCATTTGTACAGAAAGATGGGGACATAAAGAGTGACGTAGCACACTGAATTCAGGCATGTTGGTGTAGGTGGAGGGCAGCCTCAGGGGTGTTGTGTGACAAGAATTTTCCAACTAAATTAAAGGGAAAATTTTATACGGTGGTAGTGCGGCCGGCAATGTTTTATGGAACAGACTACTAGGCTATTAAGAGGACACAGTCACAGAAGATGGAAGTGACAGAGATGAGGATGCTGAGGTGGATGTGTAGGCATACAAGGCTAGACAGGATAAGAAATGAGGTATACAGAGAAAGATTAGGGGCGGATAGTGTAGCAGATAAGATAGGAGAGGAAAGACTGAGATGTTTTGGGCATATCAATAGGAGACAGACAACAGCGTCTATCAGAGCAATTGAAAGCCTCACTGTAGAAGGGAAGAAGAGTAAAGGCAGACCCAAACTGACGTGGGACGAGCAGATTAGGCATGACTTACTAGAGTTGCACCTCTCTGAGGACATGGTATAGGATGGGAGTTCATGAGGTAGAAGATTAAGGTTAAGGAGGGGTAGACAGGCTATACTTTAGAGGATTAGATAGTATTTACACTATATGGTTGACTTTGTACTTTTTGTTTCGGTATTGTCTTTCAACTATCTGTGCATATCCACTGTTATGACTATTGTAATATCGGGAGATTGCCGTTTATGTTTAATAAAATCCCTTACTAGCACATATTCCTATTATTGTGCTATCTATGAAGTACTTATAGAGTCGAGGGTCTCACTGAAGCAAACTCTCTATCCTTGGGATGGAGGTATAGTTGCCTGCCACTCACCCTCCACAGGACTCTAGCGATAGCTTTTGCTGTCGTTGGGATAGATTGGGTATGATTGATTGATTGGTTGGTTGACTAGGTTGTTAGTTTGCCTCATATAAGTGTCATTTACTCAAGACTAGGTTTATATCATTCATGGAGTCTTTAGTCCTGTTTAAAGTTATTTATTTAGGTTGTGTGAATGTTTGAAGGGTTTGTATGAGCATGGAATGGCATTTGCTTGAGCAGAAGCAAAGTTGAAAATGAGGGTTTCTCGTGCGTGACACATCTCCGGTATTTCAGTCATATCTTTTTCAACGGTTAATCTAAATCTCCTAAATTTAGTTGGATATGAAATATAAGAGATAGGACTACACAACTCTTATTTTTATAGCGTTTCCAAAATTCGGAGCCGAAGATATCTAGAATTCATTGATAAAGCTAAGTGATGTTGAAACTCGTATGTTGATGATACCTGAACTTCAACGGTTATATCTCTATCAATACTTATCCAAATGAGGGTGATCTCAAGAGCCTAAATTCAAGGACTTTCACGATCTACAACTCTTACAAAGACCCCAAGAGCTAATTCGGACGCTATCATAGCTCAAAACATCGTTTCAAATTTGGAGCATTTTGTAATCCTATATAACTTAGGTTTTTGGAGTCCTACTTGTTATAGGAGTCTTAAATCGACCCCTTTCTTTGTTTTTAGACTAGTTTTTCAGTTTTTTGTGTCTATATAAACAAAAGAACCTGGTTGATGTAAGCACCAATAACATGATAATAAAATTGAGTGTGAATTAGACCTATTGAGGCGTTTTTTCTTTGTGTTTTCTTTGGTTTCACCTAAGCAAATCAAAGCTAGATCCATCAAGGATTGAGCAAACCTAGTTGGGGAATCACAATCCAAGAAAAAGGAACGACTTGTTAGATTGAGAGATTGGAATTGCTCAATCATAGGTGTGTTCTATCAATTCTTGTCCAAGAAGGTGGTGATCACACCATTGTCCCATGCAAGAGTTCGTTTTGAAAGCGTTATTGGAGTTGAAAGAACCGATCCGTCAAATAAATACGATCCAAGATTGTATCAACGTGATATCAAAGAGAATGTTCTTCTGTAACTTCTACACTATTGCCTTCCATATAAAAGTATGAATGATTAAATCAGCCGCATCTACTATGTTCCGTAAACACCAGCTAAAATTTTTTCGCATATATATATATTGAAATTCAGTACTAGATATTATCAGTGACTAATACCGGAACCTGCAACCACGTACATAACACATTACATTAAGAAATAAAAAAGACCAAAACAAAGCTGACATAAACTAAAGGAAAACATCACAGTTTTGCTTACACATATTTATCTCATCCTCATTCTGTTATTTAAAAAAAATCTGATTCTTCGTCACAAGGCAGTCAGTCGGCCACTTCCTGGAAATTTATTTTATTCACTCCATGTTTTCCAATTGAATGAATGCTGCCCCCTCCTCTTAATTTCATCCAAAAATCATTCCCATGCACATAGTCCGGTCTCCTCATAATTCCAGCACATTCAAACAATAAAAAAAGGAGAAAAGTTTGAAACTTTTGATTGAACTTGCATGCTATTTAGCTATCTTAGTCTTTTGCATACTTGAACACACATGATCTTTCCATTTAGGAAAAAATTCAGCCACGGTATAAAGCTTGTTACTTGGCTAAAAAGCTACCTGTTTTACGTGTCAATTCTTGTTGCTACCGAAGCTTTTGGTTAATTGTGATCTTGTGTGTCTAGAATATTGCTTTGTGACTGATTTCATACGTCAATTTCGTTGTTCAAGTGTTAATTTCAGAAAACACCATTTTCGAAAACTTTATTTCCCCCACAAACCGTAATTTCATCACACGGTAAAATTACCCCAAATCCAATCGTACCACCACCCAAACGAGATCCCATACCACCTAATATGACCCCATAAAAAATAATCCCAAGTCAATTTATCCAAAGAAAGACTAGAATAAAAAACCCCCAATTCGTTCAGAAAACCCTAAAATGGAAACCTTAATGTTTGTTCAACCCCAAATCAGCCCCCAATCAGCCCCCACGGCTCTCATACATCAAATTCCAATATAAACAATCTAATTTGAGTTGAAAAAGTTGCTGGTCAAAATTTTGCCCAAAACAGTGTGAAATTACTGTTTTGCCCCTAGTTGAAAAAATCCGAAAACTGAGATTAGTTCACATAAATCTCAGCAAAAGAAAGGGCCAATTAGAAAAGTTATTGGTATTCAATTTATGGAAATTTTTGAGCAACTTGCTTGTTTATTTGAGCCTTACCCTATCCCACCCTTCCTACTGTTTTGGAACCATTTTTTGCTTGTTGCATGATTTGATCCATATTATAATTTTAAGTGCATAGGATCAAAGTTAGCTAAAGATTGCCAACGACAACCCCTAGCTCTTCATTTGTTCAGCCCCTAACATTATTTGGTCTCATATATTCTTTGAATCTTAGTGAAAACGTTCAAGTATGTGTTGGTATCCTCTGGATCTATTTTGGTGTGTTTTGGTGCAATTGAGTGCAAAACAAGGTTGTGTTTGAAATTCTCGGATTTACCCTCTTTTGGTACGTTTTGGCACTCATAAAGACATGTTGAGGACTGTTTTGAAGTTGGAAAGGCTGCTGAAAATTGGAAAGAAATTTGTGCACAAAAAAGGCTCGATTTAAGCTTGTTTGGAACTGTTTGTGGATATCTTTGGTTACTTGGCATTACCATCAAAATTTTTGCTTGCTTTGGTTGTTTTCTAGCTCTAAATTGGCCAAGGAAAACACAAGTTTTGAGTGACACAGAGAGAAAGAAAATACACATTGATTTGGATTTCAATTGATAATGTTTCTTTTGTCTTTGTGTTAGTTTTATTTTTCTTTATTTAGTGTTTGTTTTCAGGATATTCAAGGATTTCATAGAGGATGATATAAGAGACAATTATCATGCATCGCTAGTTGGCTTACGTCAATCTTACTTCAATCATGAAATTGCATATGATTTGCGTGATATGAGTGATGATTCTAGTGTTGACCTTGAGCATTATTCTTATGATGATGATGCAGAAATTTTCATTGTTACACATGTCATGCATGATGATAAAGATGATGTACCTGATGAGCATAACTTGCATGATGAGCGCCTTGATTTGCATAATCCTAAATTGTTTGAAGTTGTTTTGGTTGAATCTAATTCAAATAGTGATGTTGTTTTGCATTCTAAAGTGCATGAACTTGATATGAAATTGCATGTTGGTTTCCATGATAATTTGCAAGTTGTTACACATAATGACCTTGAGATGCATGAGAAATCTGATTTAGGATCCTTATTTGATGAAACTGCATTGACTACACATAGATCACTTGGTGCACATACTAGTTTATTTGATGTGAATAATGATAAGTCTTGCATGATGATGTTGAAGTTGATCTTGACTGTAAGAAGTTCTTAGAACGTAATTCTGACATTTGAAAGAAACTTGTAGCACAAAAGGTATGTAATTCTGAGATCCTTACAGAAGTAGAAGAACAAAAGGTGCATAGGTTAGACCTTCGTAATAAATTGCAAGGCCTTAGGAGACTTGTTGATGTTTATTGTGCTCATATGCGTGAGAATGACTTGTGTGCTGAAAATGATGAGCCTGAATCTGAAATTGTTTATGCTACATATGATTCACATGATTTTCTTGATTTACATGCTGATTTACATGATGAATTGAGTGACATTTCAAGTGAGAATAGTGATTATTTAGGTCATGAACAAGACAACATTGAGAAGTGTGAACGTTTTGTTTATAATAATCCTTTGTTTTAGAGGCTTGATAGTGACCTTCCATCACTTGAAAATTCCAATTCGCATGAGTGAATCTAAAATTCCATTTGAAGTTAGGATGGCAAAGTGATTTCAATGATGATAATCTAAGTGTTAGTTGTGATTTACGTTTTGTTGAGCATGCTAGTTGATATAAATCTAATTTGGAATTGCTAAGGAACATACAAGGTACATTGTATATTCCTAATGTTTTATGTACTTTCGCTTTCATGCATGATACATATTATATGAGGAATTTGCTGCCTATCTTGAGTGTACATCCTAAACACATTAGAAGGAGGTGTTCATTGTTTGATGTCAGTAGAGTTGAGTGTATGATGTCATTGTGTATATGTTTTCACATTGAGTTAGACTCAAGTTATGCATGATCATTACACTTTGTTTCTTTGGATTTGTGTTTTGCATAGGTTTTTTGGTCGTTGGTAGAGTATCCCTCTTATCTATTTGAGTGTTTGGATTCGAGGTCGAATCCTTTTGAGGAGGGAGGGAATGATGAGGCTTAAGGAGGAGCCATATTCACACACATTCCAGAAACAAGAAATGTATACAAAAATAGAAAGCATGAACTTAAGTATCTCTTGTTTAGGCATGTTCAAGACAAGCCAAGAAGTGAAGAATGCCATAATGTGATTATCCATTATGTCTTAATGTCGTAACAATGAAGTAGGGGTTGGTGGGAGGGGTGGACAATCAGATCTTGCATTAGGTGTTGCGTGAGGCTATTAGTTTGCATCATTTAAGTGTCATTTTCTCAAGACTAGGTTTATGTCATTCATGGAGTCTTTAGTCCGGTTTACAGTTAGTTATTTATATTGTTTGAATGTTTGTAGGGTTTTCATGAGCTTGGAATGGCGTTTGCTTGAGCAAGAAGAAAAGCTGTAAACAAGGAATTCCTGTGCGTGACACATATCCAGTATTTCGGTCATATCTTTTCGACGGTTAATCTAAATCTCCTGATTCTAGTTGGATATGAAAGCTAAGAGATAGGGCTACAACTCTTTTTTCTATTGCTTTTCCAAAATTCGGAGCCAAAGATATCTAAAATTCATGATAAAGCTGAGTGATGTTGAAAATCGTATCCTGATGACACCTGAACTTCAAACGATTATATCTCTTTGAATACTTATCCAAATGAGTGATGTAAGCACCAATGATATGATTAATAAAATTGTGTGTGAATTCGACCTATTGATGCGTTTTCTTTTTGTTTTCTTTGATTTCACTTAAACAAATCAAAGCTAGATCTAATCAAGGTTTGAGCAAACCAAGTTGGGGAATCACAATCCAAGGAAAAGAAACAACTTGTTGGATTGAGAGATTTGAATTACTCAATCATAGGCGTGGTCCATCATTCTTGTCCAAGAAGGTGCTGATCACACCATTGTCCCATGCAAGGGTTGTTTGAAGGCGTTGTTGGAGTTGAAAAAAGTGATCCGTCAAATCAATACGATCCAAGATCATATCATGAAAGAAATGGATAAATTTTTCTGGGACTTCAGATTTGTGTTTCAAGAAGTATACCCATGTCATGCGGGAGAAATCATCAATGAATAATACGAAATACTGAAACAGACTATGACTCAGTATATGTGCTGGTCTCCATATGTCAGAATGCAACAATGAAAAGATATTGGCAACTCGAGTATTATTTGGCTGGAAAGTAGCACAATGACTTTTTGCACGAATACATATCTCATAAGGTATATGAACTATCTTATTGGTAAAAAGACTAGGAAATAAGAGATTAAGGTAACTGAATGAATGGTGACCTAGACGTCGGTGCCATAACCATAGTTGCCTACTAACTGTCCCATGAGCGAGCATAGACCGACCATGTTGAGCGACCTCATCAACGTAGTACAAGCCTCTTCGCTCAGTCCCACACCCAATTATCTACTTTCTATGTATGTCCTACAAGAGGCAAAAAAAGAGTATATGAGAACCGCATAGTTGAGTTTTTTTGTGGAATGGCTATGAGATAACAATTCAGAGGATAAAGAAGGAACATAGAGACGATTATTAAGTCGCATTTGTGGAGAAACCATAATGGTACCTTCACCTTGTACAGAAACTAACTCACTGCTCGTAGTTTCAATATGCATTTTCGAGGGTTTTGCGAAGTATAGAAAGTCGTTAGGGTCATTGGTCATAGTGTCAGTGGCTCCACTGTCGAAGATCCACTCATGGCTTCTGTTTGATCGTATATTGGAGGTAGAGTTCATGTGGTGGGCTTGTGAAATTTTTTTGGTTCAGGGGTCATTTTTGGAATTTCGGTAAAGTTACGGGTCTTTCTGTATTTTCATAAAACTGAAAGGGCAAATCTATAATTTCAGAAAACTCATGGACTAAATTTGTAATTTTAAAAGGTTGGAGTGGGGAGAAAAAATCCGGAACCCCTGTACCTCAACTTTGTCTACCGCCAGGTTCTCTTCCTTTGTTGGTGCCTTTATTGTGGGTGACGCTGTCGGCGCAGCGTTGTTACTACTACTACTTCCGGTGAAAATGGAAGTAGAGGCATTCCCTCCTAAGTCACTACCCGATATGGCTCATAGGACTTGTTTGAAGTGACTCCGAATCACTGTAGTAGTGACCAGATCCATCACCTGACTCTTTATCCCCTCTGGTCATTAAATCCGATTTCTCTATTGTCATATCCTTCTGGTGGCTAGGTGCATCACACACCTACCAGATCTTCCAGCATGTGACACTTCTTTGTCTCCCTTCCTTTTAACTTGTGAAAGCCACTGCTCACCAGCAAGCACCAATCTTCACTGTTTCAAATGAACTGCCCTGTTGGCCCCTCTTTTCTTGGCAAAGTGGTAGCGCCCCGCTCCCCGAGCCCTAACATCTGGAACAGTGCAACCCGCCGTATTTCACTAAGGAGAATACAAAGCGTCGAATCAATCTCTTACTTGTCAAGATGACGTAGAAATTTTTCGCGGAAACGTAAACCGTAGCATATATTAAACTTCAATAACCGTCATTACATTGCTAAATAAAACTCTGGAAATAAAATAGTAAAGTAGTGTGTGTAAATCCTCAAAATATAAATAAGAACAAAACAGCTGCAGCGTTCCCTCATATCCTAAGCCGCAGCTCTCAACCACCAGCCCACTCTGCTATGTTCGTCCCGTCCTCAATGAAGATATGCTCGTGAGTCCTCCATCCGGCTACCTGGGAAGTAGGGGTGAGTGACTGAAATCACCCAGTAGATGCCCCGCCTCAAACAATACAAAACGTACATACCGAATGATATATCCACATAGCACATAAACATGATATAAACACATGGCACATAACATGATATAACACTAGCACATAAATATAAGATAACTTGCATAAGATAAAGTAAATGCAGTAAGTAAAGCACTCCACATAAAAATACGCAAGTACGTGATGCATGCTCAATTAACGTGTCACACGCAACAAGAATCATGTCATGCAATATGCCCTAGACTATATGCAATGCATGATCCTGGGATTGACTGGATGCCTGTAGCCCGTGCACTACAATCCACCCTTGCGGATGCCCGTGGCCCGTGCACCCGATCCACCATAACCAAGTATCCATGGCCCGTACACCATGATCCATCATAATCACATACTCATGGCCCTTACACCATGGTCCACTCCACTCGAGTGTCTGAGACCCGTACATCTCAGCCCACTCCCAATTCAATGCACATGCCATGAATGCAACAACAAAATCGCCTGGGGCTCGTATGCCCATCCTCACCAACTCCGGCACTCAACACTAATCGTCTAGGGCTCGTACGCCCACCCTCACCATCTCCGGCACTCAATATTTGGCTTCATAAAATTTACGAATATTGGAAAGTAGTTATTTAGCATTCCTTTTATTTTTACTTAGCTGTATTAATTTTCTAGAATTTTCTACTAATTTTCCCTTATTTAATTCTATTTATTACTAATTATTTTTAATTACTTATATTTCTCAAAATTCAGAAATTAAGTGGAAATAATTTAATTTTAACCTTTTATATTTTCTGGAATTTATTTATAATTTTCTGATAATTAAATATATTTTTCTGGAATTTTAAACTAATTTTAATTAATTATTTATTATTTATTTATTTCAGAAATTAATTTCCAGATTTTTTTTTATTTTTCGGCTTGGGCCGGCCTGCTACCTGGTCTGGTCCGCTGGCTATTTTATTTATTTTTTTTTTCTATTTCCTTCTAACCTCCATAAAATCTTCGTTTTAACTCCGTTTGACCTCAAACCAGTTGCGTTGGACTCGTTATAACGCGACGCAACTTTTGAAGGTGGACACATCATCACGCCACCCCCTGAAACGCGTCTGTCAGACCCGTTTTTTTTCGATTTTCAACCAATCTCTACCTATTCCGGGCTAGATGAAGTTATTCTAAGGCCAAAACGAAATTTTTAATCATACCTAACTATGAAAAAACCCTAATCTTTTGAGTTGATTTACAAGTGTTTCCGCCCTAATCCAATCATACCATCAAATTCATATTCATACGAGTACATAGCAGCAATGAAACAGTTACCTCAATGCTTTTCCAAATATAAACGAATACAAATCAATATTTTAAACAATTAAAATAATAAAAAAAACAAAGAATCACATAAAATATCATCTAAGCATGCAAGGATCGTATCCATTTGAGGGGGGAAGAGGCACCTACCTCGATTGACGATAACACAAACAAATCCGACGGAGTAAAACTTGGGTTCGGAGCCTCGCCTCCCTTCTTCTTCTCTCTTTTCTCTCTTCTCTCTCTCTCTCTTTTTTTCTCTCTCTTTTTTTTTTGCCGTACGTTTTTTTTGTGTGTGTGTGTGTGGCTATGCGTGTATACGTATATATGGTGGGGGGAGTTAGGGTAGTTTTTTTTTAGGTTTTCCCATTTGATTTTGGTTTAGGTTTCCTAATGTGATTCTAATACTATTAGTTATAGTTATCTTTATTATCATCATCACCTTTTTATTATTATCATTATTATTATTTTTATTATCTTATTTGGTAACATTTATGTATACACATATCTACTATATATATATATAAATACAATAATGTATACGTATATCTACTATATATATAGATACATGTTTTTTTCCTTTCCGGCCATAACATCCTACCCACCTTACAAAAAGTTTCGTCCTCGAAACTTGACGTACCTTATTCGAAAAGCTGTGGATATCTCTCTCGCATTTGCTCCTCCAGCTCCCAAGTCGCTTCGCGCTCGTGTGATTGGTCCACTGCACTTTGACATAAGGGATGACTCGATGCCTCAACACTTTGTCCTTGCGATCCACTATCCTGATAGGAGTCTCCTTATATGTAATGTCCGGTCGGATCCTTAACGGTTGTGCGTCTAGAACATGACTTGGGTCCGGAACATATTTCCTCAACTGAGAAACGTGAAATGTGCTGTGAACCTGAGCCAAGGCAGGGGGTAATGCTAATCGGTAGGCCAACTACCAACCCTCTCGAGTACCTCATAAGGACCAATGTAGCGAGGCTTCAGTTTACCCTTTATACCGAATCGTGAAAACCCCCTTCGTAGGTGACACTCTCAAGTAAACCTTCTCGCCCACGTCAAATTCGAGTGGACGTCGTTTCGAATCGGCCCAGCTCTTGCTTCTGTCTTGAGCAATCTTTAGTCTATCTCGTATCAACTTCACTTTCTCTCTGGTCTGCTCAACCAACTCAGGACCGGTAATAACGCGCTCACCAACCTCATCCTAATGAACAGGGGACTTGCACTTACGTCCATAGAGCGCCTCGAAGGGTGCCATACCGATGGCACTGTGGTGACTGTTGTTGTAGGAGAACTCAATTAGCTTGATCATACCGTCCCAGTTCCCCTTGAAGTCCAATGCGCACGCCCTCACATGTCCTCTAATGTTTGAATGGTCCTCTCAGACTGCCCGTCTGTCTGTGGATGAAAAGCGGTACTCAGTCGAGAGGTGAATTTCGAATCACGGTCTGAGACGATACTGACTGGGACTCCGTGTAGGCTAACAACATCATCAATATATAATGTCACCAGTCTTTCCCACGGTCACATCACTAGGCACGGGTAGGAAGTGAGCAGTCTTCGTCAATCGATCAACGGTCACCTAGATCATATCGTTACCGATTTCTTGTTTTTTGGAAGTCCTGCTACAAAGTCCATCGTCACATGCTCCCACTTCCACTCCGGTATCTCTAACGGCAACATCAACCTCCCGGCCTCTGATGCTCTGCCTTATAACCTGCTGACAAACGAGACATCTCTCAATGAACTCAGCAATGTGTCTTTTCATCTCACTCCACCAGTAGTGTTTCTTTAGATCGTTATACATCTTCGTAGCACCGGGGTGGATCGACAACTTCGAATTGTGTGCCTCCTTCAGTAATTCCCTCCTTAGCTCCTCATCATCAGGCACGCACAACCTTCCTTGGTACCAAATACTGCCATCGTCATGTATTTGGAAGCCCTCAATTAGATTGGTCAACATCCTATCTCGGATATCACTAAGCGTCACATCCTCTTTTTGCGCCTCTTTGATTCGCTCAACCAGAGATGGTGTAATGACTAAGGCCGCCAGAACGTTAGCAGTGGAATCAACAATGTCGAGATCAAACTCTGCCATCTCTTTCTCTAGTGGTGTCTGTCTGGCATGATTAGACTTTCTACTCAAGGCATCAGCAACTCGATTTGCCTTCCACGGATTATAACTAATTGTTAGGTCGTAGTCCTTCAGTAGCTCAAGCCATCTCCTCTGGCGCATATTCAATTCTTTCTGTGTGAACAAATATTTCAAGCTCTTATGATCGGTAAAGACCTCGCACTTCACACCATATAAGTAATGACGCCAAATCTTTAGCGCAAACACCACCGCTGCTAACTCCAGATCATGGGTCGAGTAATTTTGCTCATATTGCTTCAACTGTCTAGATGCATATGCGATAACCCTACCTCCTTGCATTAACACGCATCCTGCGACGAGAGTGTTAGGCTAAAGTTAATATGTACGTGAGGGTAATTTAAAATTTTATATACATATACCTAGCTCATTCTTCGAGGCGTCGCTGTAGATGACAAATCCTTCAGTGCCGAAGGGTTGCGCCAACACTGGTGCAGTCGTCAATTTCTGCTTCAACTCTGCAAAGCTTTTCTCACACTCGGAGGTCCATACAAACTTAGTCTTTTTCTGAGTCAGTCGACTCAGTGGTGCTGCAATTCTCGAAAATCCCTCCGCAAACTTGCGATAATAACCGGCAAGGCCAAGAAAGCTGCATACCTCAGTGACGTTAGTAGGTCAGGGCCATTCTGTGATCGCCTCTATCTTCTTTGGGTCAACTGAAATACCTTCTTCAGAAATCACGCGGCCCAAGAAGGTCACACTCTTCAACCAGAATTCGCACTTACTAAACTTAGCGTACAACTTCTTCTTTCTAAGAGTCTTCAAAACCTCTCGCAAGTGTTTAACATGCGTCTCCTCATCAGGTAAATACACAAAGATGTCGTCTATGAACACTACCACACAATGGTCCAACTGCTCTCTGAACTCAGAGTTCATCAAATCCATAAAAACCGCAGGTGCATTCATCAGTCCAAAGGGGCATTACCAGAAGCTCGTAGTGCCCGTATCGAGTGTAGAACGCTGTCTTTGCTATATCCTTCGCCTTAGTCCTCAACTGATAGTAGCCTGATCGGAGGTCAATCTTCGAGAACACTCTGGCACCCTTCAACTGATCAAATAGATTGTGCACCCTTTGTAGTAGATATTTATTCTGTATCATGATCTTATTAAGCTCACGATAGTCGATGCATAGCCTCAGACTACCGTCCTTCTTCTTCACAAATAATACCAGTGCCCCCAGGGCGAATACTAGGTCTGATGAACTTCCGGTCCAGCAACTCCTGTAACTGTTCCTTGAGCTCTTTTAACTCTGCTAGTGCCATCCTGTATGGTGCCTTCGAGATTGGTTCGCCTTCGAGTATAAGATCAATCTCGAACTCTGCTTCCTTGCTCGGTGGTGAACCTGGTAGCTCATCAGGAAAGCCATCCTTAAATTCTCATACCACTGGAATGTCCTCCCCTTTGTTTTCGGCTACTTCTGACCCTGTGGTGGAGGGGCTTGTGCCGGTGTAGGGCACTCTTTAGCGTAATGTGCATGTTTGCCACAATTGCAGCAAACCTTTTTGAGCTCTCTAGCAATGATCTGTGTGTGAATAATCACAATGTGTATATACTGGGGGTGGCGGTCCAAATGCCTTGAGTGGTTGTGCCGCCGTCGCTGCGGGACTCTCAATCATCAATGGTCGAGATACCGATCCCTGACAGTGCTGTGGTGGTCTGTAAAGATTTCCCGTTCAGATGGCGGTGCAGAATCTTCAGAAATATCTCCGATCTCCTAGGACGGAACTCCTCTCGCGGTCTCTTAGCCCTGTCGACCGCTGCAACCCTTTCGAGATCACCCTCGACCTCAAGACACACCTCCAACAACTCTTCAAAAATGGTAGGCTTGGTGCAGAGGATCAATAGCTGAATGTGAGAGCTCAACCCGGTCTTGAACTCCAGCATCTTCGCTTTCTCGTTATCCATGATGACGGGCATGTATCTCGCAAGTGCATGGAACCTCTCAAAATACTGGTCTCCCGTCATGGACTCCTGTGTCAGAAGCTAAAACTCCGTCATCCTCCTATGAATGACACCTTCAGGAATTAGTGCTTCTGGTATTCCTCCCTGAACGGGGTCCATGTCGGCGGTGGAGTCAGTCTGTGTGTCATGCCCTGCCACTATTGCTCGGCATCACCCTCTAAGAATGGTACAACCACATCAACCTTCAGGCCATCCGGAACTTGCATCAACCTCAACTGCTCAGACACATTCTTGAGCCATATCTCTGCTCCTCTGGTCGTGTGGTACCCCTGATCATAGGTATCCGGTCGTTATGCATTTCCCGATAGAAAATCAAAGCCCCCTGGGGTGGTGGTGCTGATGGTGCTGCAGGCGAGCCATCTGTATCTGCTGCTGGGCCACCAATGTAGTCAGCGTGGCAAGGGTATTTGCAAGGACCCTAGGAATAATCCCCTGACCCTGCTGATCATGGCCATCGTGTCCTCTGTTTCCAGCTGGCGGCTCGCGTCGTGGAGGCATTATCCGGAATTTGAGTTCATGAGATGAATACAGATTAATCCAAAGTAAGTTGAAGGATTGGACACTTATAAAATGGTAATTAAACAATGAAAGCTCGCCATCGGCACACACCTCCCATAACCCGATCATAACTTAAGTCTAAAATCATCTCTTAAGTCTACTTTGTTTATTAGGGGCAAAATTATCATTTCGCAAAAGATCATAACTTATGTCTAGTGATCTAGTTAATCCTGCGTTTCCGAGGCGGATCTGAAGCCTCGGCTCTGATACCACCTGGAGCGCCCCGCTCCCGAGCCCTAACATCGGGAACAGTGCACCCGCCGTATCTCACTAAGGAGAATACAAAGCGTCGAATCAATCTCTTACTTGTCAAAGATGACGTAGAAATTTTTTCGCGGAAACGTAAACCGTAGCATATATTAAACTTCAATAACCGTCATTACATTGCTAAATAAAAATCTGGAAATAAAATAGTAAAGTAGTGTGTGGAAATCCTCAAAATATAAATAAGAACAAAACAGCTGCAGCGTCCCCTCATATCCTAGCCGCAGCTCTCAACCAGCCCACTCTGCTATTTCCGTCCCGTCCTCAATGAAGATATGCTCGTAGTCCTCATCCGGCTCACCTGGGAAGTAGGGGTGAGTGACAGAAATCACCCAGTAGATGCCCGCCTCAAACAAATACAAAACGTACATACCGAAATGATATAGCCACATAGCATATAAACATGATATAACACATGGCACATAACATGATATAACACATAGCACATAAATATAAGATAACTTGCATAAGATAAAGTAAATGCGGTAAGTAAAGCACTCCACATAAAAATGCGCAAAGTACGTGATGCGTGCTCAATTAACGTGTCACACACAACAAGAATCATGTCACGCAATATGCCCTAGACCTATATGCAATGCATGATCCCGGGATTGACTGGATGCCTGTAGCCCGTGCACTACAATCCACCCTTGCGGATGCCCGTGGCCCGTGCACCACGATCCACCATAACCAAGTATCCATGGCCCGTACACCATGATCCATCATAATCACATACTCATGGCCCGTACACCATGGTCCACTCCACTCGAGCGTCTGAGACCCGTACATCTCAGCCCACTCCCAATGCAATGCACGTGCCATGAATGCAACAACAAAATCGCCTGGGGCCTGTACGCCCATCCTCACCAACTCCGGCACTCAACACTAATCGTCTGGGGCCCATACGCTCATCCTCACCATCTCCGGCACTCAATATTTGGCTTCATAAAATTAACAAATATTGGAAAGTAGTTATTTAGCATTCCTTTTATTTTACTTAGCTTGTATTAATTTTCTAGAATTTTCTACTAATTTTCCCTTATTTAATTCCATTTATAACTAATTATTTTTAATTACTTATATTTCTCAAAATTCAGAAATTAAGTGGGAATAATTTAATTTTAACCTTTTATATTTTCTGAAATTTATTTAGAATTTTCTGATAATTAAATATATTTTTCTGGAATTTTAAACTAATTTTAATTAATTATTTATTATTTATTCATTTCAGAAATTAATTTCCAGATTTTTTTTTATTTTTCGGCTTTGGCCGGCCTGCTACCTGGTCCGGTCCGCTGGCCATCCGGTCCGGTCCGGCAGCCTGGCCGGTCCAACAGTATTTTATTTTTTTTTATTTTTTTCTATTTCCTTCTAACCTCCATAAAATCTTCGTTTTAACTCCGATTGACCTCAAACCAGTTGCGTTGGACTCGTTATAACGCGACGCAACTTTTGAAGGTGGATACGTCATCACGTGTTCGGACGCGCCGTCAGGGGCCGCGCGTGGGCCCCACGCGCCACCCCCTGAAACGCGTCTGTCAGACCCGTTTTTTTTCGATTTTCAACCAATCTCTACCTATTCCGGGCTAGATGAAGTTATTCTAAGGCCAAAACGAAATTTTTAATCATACCTAACTATGAAAAAACCCTAATCTTTTGAGTTGATTTACAAGTGTTTCCGCCCTAATCCAATCATACCATCAAATTCATATTCATACGAGTACATAGCAGCAATTAAACAGTTACCTCATGCTTTTCCAAATATAAACGAATACAAATCAATATTTTAAACAATTAAAATAATAAAAAAACAAAGAATCACATAAAATATCATCTAAGCATGCAAGGATCGTATCCATTTAAGGGGGAAAGAGGCACCTACCTCGATGGACGATAACACAAACAAATCCGACGGAGTAAAACTTGGGTTCGGAGCCTCGCCTCCCTTCTTCTTCTCTCTTTTCTCTCTTCTCTCTCTCTCTCTCTCTCTTTTTCTCTCTTTTTTTTGCCGTACGTTTTTTTTGTGTGTGTGTGTGGCTATGCTGTATACGTATATATGGTGGGGGAGTTAGGGTAGGTTTTTTTTTAGTTTTTCTCATTTGATTTTGGTTTAGGTTTCCTAATGTGATTCTAATACTATTAGTTTATAGTTATCTTTATTATCATCATCATCTTTTTATTATTATCATTATTATTATTTTTATTATCTTATTTGGTGACATTTATGCATACACATATCTACTATATATATATATAAATAGAATAATGTATACGTATATCTACTATATATATATATATATACATGTTTTTTTTCCCGGCCATAACACAAAGTCTTTGGGATTACAAGAAGACATAAGGATTATGGTAGAAGCGTTGGTGTAGGAGGATGTTTTGAGGCCGACCGGGATGGTCGTCGGTGTTGCAACACACTCAGCCGATGGTTCGAAGGCAGCAGACAGAGAAGTCACCGTCCTTTTTTTTTGTTGATTTCTGGATCAGAAACACTGGTTTATACCACGTTAGACAAATATCATATAAATGAAAGTCGTATTTTATTGATTTGAACAAGATACAGACTTATTTATAGTTGAATTCTTGACACTATCTATGGTATATGCCCATTACAATAAATACAATTGATATGATTAGATTCTGGATATGATTGTGATATGACTAGATTGAATCTTTGATTTGATACTTTCCAGCAGGGGCGGAGGGAAGGGGGGGCCTGGGGGGGCACGTGTCCCCCAACGTCGGTGGAAAAATCCTATAGATAGGTAGGTGTATTTGTATTTTTGGCCATTCAGTTCAAAGTGTATCTTTGCTTGACAGAACACTAACCCTCTGTTACGTGGTCACGTAGTGTTTAGCATTCGACAATTCTCTGCTAAGTAATTAAAATATGTCTAAAACTTACGAGAAGTTCGGTCTCTTAAATATATTAAAAAAATTCAAGATTTGGAAAACTAGTAGTCTTTTTTTGCATGTAAGGTAATCGTTGAAAACTAGTAGACTTTTTTGCATTAGTTTGCTTATGAAAATGAAAGTTTCTTTTTTTAATTGGTTTCTAATCTTACGAATTCTGTGTGGGCTGATGCTCGGTAGTTGAATATATATTAATTTAAAAACGACATACGGTTATGCCACTTTGTTGGGGAAGATGCTACAATTACACAGCTTTTGTGATTTTATTTGGTTACTCTAAAGTCGTTTCAAAGTTGAGAGCTACACATATCTTTAGGTTGTATTTAAATCCTTAGTGTTGGCTATTGCTGGTGTGAAAACTATTTTACAATTTCTGGGCAACTATGTACATCGTATATGATTGGTTTATTGATTCAGCATTCAGACAGTAAACTGTAAATGGTAATATGCTTTTCCAAATGCCCATTGTTAAACACTAGCTTTTGTGACAATTGTTTGTTTCTGATTTTTCTGCAATGAATATCGTCAAGACTGATCTACGCAACCGGTTTGGAGGTGACGTACTATCGGATTGTCTATTGTGTTACTTTGAGCATGAAATTTGTAGCACCATTGAAGATGAAGATATTATGCAACGATTTCAACCAATGTCATCTCGAAGAACCTTTTCGCATCTCTTGGCAACTCCATCTCGTTCTGCAATAGGTAAATAAAAGGTATGTATTGATGTATATTACTGTATGCATTTAATAATTATGATCCGCATGTTGTTTGTTGTGTATTGTTTATTTTTTTTGTACATTGGTTGGTAGATGTGTTTTCTTTCACGTATTTTATGTTATAATACAAAAATATGTCTAGAAGATTTTGTCAGTTTTCTCGGTGACCCGTGGTATTCCTATTGCGAAGCCTGTCAGTGCCCCTCCAACAAAGGACTCCTGGCTCCGCCACTGCTTTCCAGGATTATTTACATTGTTATAGAAAGCATAATGTTTGAACAAAATTATCATCCATACAAGGAAGATTTCATGATCAACTTCATATGTGCTTTTATGATCATTAACGAGATCAGATAATGCTTCACACTGTGTTAAGAGCATGCCTAATGGGTGAATAAACTTGTCCATACTTTCTGTGTAGGGTTATGTTTGTTTGATAGCTTTGGTGTTCATGTTTGTGATAGCAAAAGATTTTTAGTAATTGCTTCTCTAATCCCGATATTCATAGGGCACGTGAAATGATTTGTAATTGGCATCCAAACAATGTACATTTTCTGAAATAGTTGCAAAATTGAATTTTTTGAAAATAGAAATTACCTTGACAGTTTTCAATCATTATTACCTGCTGATGTACGCATAAAACAGCATCTCTGCATATGGTGGTCTTCTCATTACTCGTTTGCTCATTGTATCTCTTGTTTGTACAAGACTTTGTTGTTTGTAAAATAGATTGTAGTCAGGTGAAAAAAAGGGACTCTCATTGGCCATTCCGTTGAGCTATAAGATCAATGTTCAAAATTTAAAGTTTCTATCCTTTGCAAGAACTTGGACAAATGCTGTGTTAAAATATAATCCGTGGCAAAAATAGCGTCTCAAGATGTGACCAAGAAGGTAAAAGAAACCCATCTCAATGTCGACACCGGCTGATCCTTTCTTTGATCAGTAACTCAAGGTGCGTATTATTCGTTCTCTTTTTGATACAGATCAAAGGACAACTGGCTATGAGCCATGATGAAAGGGAGTACCAGTGCAGCGATGAACTTTCACTTTGAGCTGATTCGATGAAGTGTCAAACTGTGATGCATAAAGCTGTGTCAAGTCCAGTGTTACTAAGTGATGAAGACGCGGAGCACAATCCACAAGAAGGAGATACACAGAGGATTGGAGAGTGAGATCGCATGTCCAAGGAAGCTTCAAAGTGTCTAATCACTAGGAGCAAAGCGAAAGAATTGAAACTGGATGTTAACTCGATGCTTGCGGAACTTGTGCAAAACCAAGAAGACAATGTTGCTGAGCATTGATGCTATCTTTTAGAACCTCTAAACCTGATTTGATAATGAAAGGAAGAGCATGGGATAGAGGGTGAACCGGACTCAACGTCTAGGCATGCTCTTGTTGGGGTTGCAGAACAGCAGAAACAAACACGAAGATTGTTAACAAAAACACACAATCACACTATTGCGATACAAACATAATGAACAATAATCAAAGAAAACAATAAACGCAGAACACACTATTTTACGTGAGAAAACCCTCAAGGGGAAGAAAAACCCACCGTGGCAAGCCAAGGCATTCACTATCGACCAATTGAGGTTTTCGGTTACATCACATCTGTGCCTAACAGGGGATTTTATAGGGAGTAAAGGATCAACATGATTTATGGAGTTTTCCTTTTACATCGCTACATTACCATAGATAGGACTCTGTAAGATATTCCTTACAAAAGATAATTATGGAGGATTCGATTCAGAACAGGATTCTCTTCAATCAAATCTCCAATCAAGGAATATTCCATCCCGTAAACTTCTGATATGCTGCCGAGCTATGCTCAATACTCTACTGTCCAGCTCTGCTCGGTATTGCTGCTGTCTAGCTCGGCACGACAATGCTTTCTGTCCAAGATGACCTTTGCTGTGCAGCTTAGCTCGGCACTATTCAGCTCGGTCTGGCAGTTGTTCACTTCACCAAGTTCTATTCAAGTTAACTTAAGTTCAGCACGGCAGCTCAGCTCGGCTGGTGACTTCAGTTCCACCAAACCTAGCAAGATCTCCCACTTGGAACTGACCTTAACTTCGACGCATTTTGAAATTTCCTCTTTTCTAACTGCCGCCCCTTTGCACTTTCATCAAGTAACAAGACTTAGAGAAGCTTTGCAGAGCAGGTTCAGGTCATCATTCCAAACTGCAATGTCAAGTCTTGCGTTCCAACTAAGTACCTTAGTATCCACTCTACTGTAGTCCAATGCTCAGGACCTGGATTAGACATGAATCTGCTCACAACTCCCACTGCATGGGATATGTCTGGTCGGGTGCACACCATGGCATACATCAAGCTACCCACGGCTGAGGTGTAGGGTACCTTTTTCATCTGTTCAAGCTCATCATTCATCTTAGGATATTGCTTCCTTGATAAATTTTTGAAGTGCCCTG
This sequence comes from Eustoma russellianum, assembly GCA_036186865.1. Taxonomy (NCBI): domain Eukaryota; kingdom Viridiplantae; phylum Streptophyta; class Magnoliopsida; order Gentianales; family Gentianaceae; genus Eustoma; species Eustoma russellianum. The sequence goes on along the minus strand of AP025072.1, from coordinate 9,049,386 downwards.
CCAGAGTTGTTGTCACCAGTTTTGTATTCTCCATATTGAATTTTTTCAGTACCTTAGAGATATAGTATCTTTGGCTCAGCCTTAGGACTTGATTCTTTTTGTCTCTTCAATACTGAGTCCTAGTATTTTCTTTGCCGGATTGAGGTCCTTCATGGATAATTTCTTGGCCAATTGTTCCTTCAGCTTCTCGATTTCATCAGTGCTTCCTCCTGCTATTAGCATGTCATCTACATAAAATAGCAGGATAATATATGAACCTTCAAACCTTTTGAAGTATTAGCAGTGATCACCATGACAGCGCTTGTAGTCGACCTCTATCATGAAGTTGTCAAACTTCTTATACTACTGCCTCGAAGCTTGTTTCAACCCGTACAAGCTCTTTTGTAATTTACATATCAGGTATTCTTTACCATGTACCTCATAGTCATGTGCCTGCATCATGTAGATATCTTCTTCTAAATCTCCGTGAAGAAAGGCGGTTTTGACATCAAGCTGTTCTAAGTGCAGATTTTATGCGGCTGTGATGCTTAGGACGGTTCTGATGGTTGATAGTTTGACAAATGGTGAAAAAATTTCAGCGAAGTTAACCCCGGATTTCTGCTGGAAGCCCTTCACAATAAGCCTTGCTTTGTACCTTTGAGTGCCGTCATCTTCCTGCTTCAACCTATACCCCACTTGTTTTGAATTGCTTTCTTCCCCAGTGGCTTCTTTACAAGATTCCATGTGAAATTGCTCTGCAGAGACTTCATCTCATCTTCCATGGCTGCCCTCCAATCTTCATTTTTATCAGAGCTCATTGCTTCTTCATAGCAGCTCAGCTCATCACAGTCAGTCAGAAACAAATAATAAAGTGAAGGTGAGAACCTGGTTGGTGCAGTAATGGTTCTCCTCTCTCTCCAAACAGCAATAGGTGGTGTAACTTGCTCTTCCGGAGCTTCATCTCCTGAGGTGGGCAACTCAGCAGTCTGATCTACAGGTTTGCTCAGCTCGGCATGACCAACGTCACTTTACTCAAAGTACTTGGGCTTTACATATTGCTTCTCTTCCTTTACTCTGTCCTTGTAAAGCACGTTTTCATTCAAAACCACGTCCTTGCTTCTAATTGTTGAGAAATATGTTTGGATAATTTTTAAATTCATGATTTTAAGTGGTGAATACTTAGAAATGTCACATATGGTGTTGTTATAAGTGATTAAAGGATGAAAAAGTGAAGAAAAATGACGTGGATCTCTCAGGAAGAGACACATGGATCGATCGATGCACATCATCTCCTAACATGGATCGATCGATGTTGGACGGAAAAGAACCAAAAACTTACTGTGAGACGTCGATCTCTCACGTGAATCAATCGACGTACGTCAGCCTCTCACATGGATCGATCCACGTCTTACAGAATGTTTAGGGTTTTTAGAAATATTTTTCTAAAATATGTTAAAGTGGTTGTTTTCATTTGTATATGATTTATACATGCTCATTATGTGAATCTTATGTGATTTTGATGATTTTAAATGTATTGTGACTGATGTGCCTTGGAAGCTTCTGCAACTTACCAAAAACGGCAAAATTGGTATTTTGAGTTTTGTAGGAACATCACATGGTGAAAATATTTCAAGGATGTATTCTTATACTATTTATCATGGCAAAGGTGATATCATGATTATTTCTGACCATCCAGGTCATTTCTGGAGTTTTCACATACCAGGGGCATTTTGCCAAGTGTACAAGGCCAACCAATGATGAGAAGAAATTTGGACTTGATGATGAAGATGGTGACACATTGAAAATCTTATCTCCAAGGCTCAAATCACACTATAAATAGAGGCAATAGTAAAGAAGATAAAACACACTTGAAACTTACAAGCATTTGTTGAATTGTCTAGCTATCATCTTCTTCTTGTTGTTGTTCTTGTTCTATTCTTTGTAGCTAAGGTGTTCTTGTAATTTTTGCTGAGCTACAAGCCTCTTGAACTTCATTTGTAAGATTGATTAGCCATTCTTATAAGGCTATATCAATAGGTGGTAGAAGTGTTGCAACTAAGTGTTGCTTACAAGGTGATTATCCAAGTCTTGAATAGGGTTGGTGTATAACACAAGGATCAAGATTGGTTCTTGTTGTGAGGTATTTCTTTGCATAGTGAAATCCAAGAAAAGGTGTTCCTTGGGACTGGAGTAGATCACATTGACCGAACCAAGATAAATCCTCGGTGTTCTTGTCTTGTTTCTTCATTTCTGTTTTCTGCCCGTTTTTACTGTAGTTTCACACAACTTCACACAATTTGAAAAAATAGCTAAACACTTTCAAAATTTGTGATTTTTGGTGGAGTTATACTTCAGACTGTTAGCTTTCATTTGCAACAAGAATCACTTGATTTGAGCAAGGGAAAGTTAGTCTTCCAGTCTTTGCAAGATAACTGCTCCAATCTGGCTGCAATCTGACCAGTTTTGAGAAAACTTAAATTCTGTATTTATCAAGAATTGTTTAAGGTCAGAGCCTTTTGGAAACTTCATCTACACATCCTAAGGAGTGTTTTTATATAAAGATCAACATTTGTTCAACCTTATTTTCAAGACAAGAAAAATGCCAGATGAGTGGAGGAGTGTAGTTGTCCCTCTATATAAGAAAAAAGGAGACGCACAGTATTATGGGAATTACAGAGGGATTAAATTGCTAAGTCATACTATAAAGTTATGGGAGAGAGTAATCGACACTAGAATTAAGGAAGAAACTCAAGTTACGATAAACCAATTTGGTTTTATGCTAGGACAGTCAACTACGGAGGCAATACACATTTTAAGGATATTGATGGAGAAGTATAGGGAGAAGAAGCGCGACCTACATATGGTTTTCATCGATCTTAAAAAGCGTATGATAGTGTGCCATGCAGACTTATATGGGATAGTCTAAATGCAAGAGGGTTTCCTATGAAGTATATAGACATAATTAGGGATATGTATGCTCGGACGAAAACAACCGTGCATATGCCTATAGGGAATACAAACTTCTTCCCGGTGGAGGTAGACCTACATCAAGGGTCCGATTTGAGCCTATTTCTTTTTGCAGTTGTCTTAGACGAGTTCTCAAAGCTGATCCAAGAGACATTCCCATGGTGTATGCTTTTTGCTGATGATATTGTATCAGTCGCAGAAAGTAGACATAACCTGGGTATGAGACTAGAGGAGTGGTGGTGCTTTAGAGAGAAAAGGCCTAAGGATTAGTCGTTCTAAGACTGGGTATCTGTAATACGACTTCAGCGGCACAACCAACGATGAGAATCGCCAACTCACCATCGAGGGTCAAGTGGTCCCAAAGGTAAGTAGGTTCAAGTACCTAGGATCATTTGTACAGAAAGATGGGGACATAAAGAGTGACGTAGCACACTGAATTCAGGCATGTTGGTGTAGGTGGAGGGCAGCCTCAGGGGTGTTGTGTGACAAGAATTTTCCAACTAAATTAAAGGGAAAATTTTATACGGTGGTAGTGCGGCCGGCAATGTTTTATGGAACAGACTACTAGGCTATTAAGAGGACACAGTCACAGAAGATGGAAGTGACAGAGATGAGGATGCTGAGGTGGATGTGTAGGCATACAAGGCTAGACAGGATAAGAAATGAGGTATACAGAGAAAGATTAGGGGCGGATAGTGTAGCAGATAAGATAGGAGAGGAAAGACTGAGATGTTTTGGGCATATCAATAGGAGACAGACAACAGCGTCTATCAGAGCAATTGAAAGCCTCACTGTAGAAGGGAAGAAGAGTAAAGGCAGACCCAAACTGACGTGGGACGAGCAGATTAGGCATGACTTACTAGAGTTGCACCTCTCTGAGGACATGGTATAGGATGGGAGTTCATGGAGGTAGAAGATTAAGGTTAAGGAGGGGTAGACAGGCTATACTTTAGAGGATTAGATAGTATTTACACTATAGGTTGACTTTGTACTTTTTTGTTTCGGTATTTGTCTTTCAACTATCTGTGCATATCCACTGTTATGACTATTTTAATATCGGGAGATTGCCGTTTATGTTTAATAAAATCCCTTACTAGCACATATTCCTATTATTGTGCTATCTATGAAGTACTTATAGAGTCGAGGGTCTCACTTGAAGCAAACTCTCTATCCCTTGGGATGGAGGTATAGTTTGCCTGCCACTCACCCTCCACAGACTCTAGCGATAGCTTTTGCTGTCGTTGGGATAGATTGGGTATGATTGATTGATTGGTTGGTTGACTAGGTTGTTAGTTTGCATCATATAAGTGTCATTTACTCAAGACTAGGTTTATATCATTCATGGAGTCTTTAGTCCTGTTTAAAGTTATTTATTTATGTTGTTTGAATGTTTGAAGGGTTTGTATGAGCATGGAATGGCATTTGCTTGAGCAAGAAGCAAAGTTGAAAATGAGGGTTTCTCGTGCGTGACACATCTCCGGTATTTCAGTCATATCTTTTCAACGGTTAATCTAAATCTCCTAAATTTAGTTGGATATGAAATATAAGAGATAGGACTACAACTCTTATTTTTATAGCGTTTCCAAAATTCGGAGCCGAAGATATCTAGAATTCATGATAAAGCTAAGTGATGTTGAAACTCGTATGTTGATGATACCTGAACTTCAAACGGTTATATCTCTATCAATACTTATCCAAATGAGGTGATCTCAGAGCCTAAATTCAAGGACTTTCACGATCTACAACTCTTACAAAGACCCCAAGAGCTAATTCGGACGCTATCATAGCTCAAACATCGTTTCAAATTTGGAGCATTTTTGTAATCCTATATAACTTAGGTTTTTGGAGTCCTACTTGTATTAGGAGTCTTAAATCCGACCCTTTCTTTGTTTTAGACTAGTTTTTCAGTTTTTTGTGTCTATATAAACCAAAAGAACCTGGTTGATGTAAGCACCAATAACATGATTAATAAAATTGAGTGTGAATTAGACCTATTGAGGCGTTTTCTTTGTGTTTTCTTTGGTTTCACCTAAGCAAATCAAAGCTAGATCCATCAAGGATTGAGCAAACCTAGTTGGGGAATCACAATCCAAGAAAAAGGAACGACTTGTTAGATTGAGAGATTGGAATTGCTCAATCATAGGTGTGTTCTATCAATTCTTGTCCAAGAAGGTGGTGATCACACCATTGTCCCATGCAAGAGTTCGTTTGAAAGCGTTATTGGAGTTGAAAGAACCGATCCGTCAAATAAATACGATCCAAGATTGTATCAACGTGATATCAAAGAGAATGTTCTTCTGTAACTTCTACACTATTGCCTTCCATATAAAAGTATGAATGATTAAATCAGCCGCATCTACTATGTTCCGTAAACACCAGCTAAAATTTTTTCGCATATATATATATATTGAAATTCAGTACTAGATATTATCAGTGACTAATACCGGAACCTGCAACCACGTACATAACACATTACATTAAGAAATATAAAAAGACCAAAACAAAGCTGACATAAACTAAAGGAAAACATCACAGTTTTGCTTACACATATTTATCTCATCCTCATTCTGTTATTTAAAAAAAATCTGATTCTTCGTCACAAGGCAGTCAGTCGGCCACTTCCTGGAAATTTATTTTATTCACTCCATGTTTTCCAATTGAATGAATGAATCTGCCCCCTCCTCTTAATTTCATCCAAAAATCATTCCCATGCACATAGTCCGGTCTCCTCATAATTCCAGCACATTCAAACAATAAAAAAAGGAGAAAAGTTTGAAACTTTTGATTGAACTTGCATGCTATTTAGCTATCTTAGTCTTTTGCATACTTGAACACACATGATCTTTCCATTTAGGACAAAAAATTCAGCCACGGTATAAAGCTTGTTACTTGGCTAAAAAGCTACCTGTTTTACGTGTCAATTCTTGTTGCTACCGAAGCTTTTGGTTAATTGTGATCTTGTGTGTCTAGAATATTGCTTTGTGACTGATTTCATACGTCAATTTCGTTGTTCAAGTGTTAATTTCAGAAAACACCATTTTCGAAAACTTTATTTCCCCCACAAACCGTAATTTCATCACACGGTAAAATTACCCCAAATCCAATCGTACCACCACCCAAACGAGATCCCATACCACCTAATATGACCCCATAAAAAATAATCCCAAGTCAATTTATCCAAAGAAAGACTAGAATAAAAAACCCCCAATTCGTTCAGAAAACCCTAAAATGGAAACCTTAATGTTTGTTCAACCCCAAATCAGCCCCCAATCAGCCCCCACGGCTCTCATACATCAAATTCCAATATAAACAATCTAATTTGAGTTGAAAAAGTTGCTGGTCAAAATTTTGCCCAAAACAGTGTGAAATTACTGTTTTGCCCCTAGTTGAAAAAATCCGAAAACTGAGATTAGTTCACATAAATCTCAGCAAAAGAAAGGGCCAATTAGAAAAGTTATTGGTATTCAATTTATGGAAATTTTTGAGCAACTTGCTTGTTTATTTGAGCCTTACCCTATCCCACCCTTCCTACTGTTTTGGAACCATTTTTTGCTTGTTGCATGATTTGATCCATATTATAATTTTAAGTGCATAGGATCAAAGTTAGCTAAAGATTGCCAACGACAACCCCTAGCTCTTCATTTGTTCAGCCCCTAACATTATTTGGTCTCATATATTCTTTGAATCTTAGTGAAAACGTTCAAGTATGTGTTGGTATCCTCTGGATCTATTTTGGTGTGTTTTGGTGCAATTGAGTGCAAAACAAGGTTGTGTTTGAAATTCTCGGATTTACCCTCTTTTGGTACGTTTTGGCACTCATAAAGACATGTTGAGGACTGTTTTGAAGTTGGAAAGGCTGCTGAAAATTGGAAAGAAATTTGTGCACAAAAAAGGCTCGATTTAAGCTTGTTTGGAACTGTTTGTGGATTATCTTTGGTTACTTGGCATTACCATCAAAATTTTTGCTTGCTTTGGTTGTTTCTAGCTCTAAATTGGCCAAGGAAAACACAAGTTTTGAGTGACACAAGAGAGAGAAAGAAAATACACATTGATTTGGATTTCAATTGATAATGTTTCTTTTGTCTTTGTGTTAGTTTTATTTTTCTTTATTTAGTGTTTGTTTTCAGGATATTCAAGGATTTCATAGAGGATGATATAAGAGACAATTATCATGCATCGCTAGTTGGCTTACGTCAATCTTACTTCAATCATGAAATTGCATATGATTTGCGTGATATGAGTGATGATTCTAGTGTTGACCTTGAGCATTATTCTTATGATGATGATGCAGAAATTTTCATTGTTACACATGTCATGCATGATGATAAAGATGATGTACCTGATGAGCATAACTTGCATGATGAGCGCCTTGATTTGCATAATCCTAAATTGTTTGAAGTTGTTTTGGTTGAATCTAATTCAAATAGTGATGTTGTTTTGCATTCTAAAGTGCATGAACTTGATATGAAATTGCATGTTGGTTTCCATGATAATTTGCAAGTTGTTACACATAATGACCTTGAGATGCATGAGAAATCTGATTTAGGATCCTTATTTGATGAAACTGCATTGACTACACATAGATCACTTGGTGCACATACTAGTTTATTTGATGTGAATAATGATAAGTCTTGCATGATGATGTTGAAGTTGATCTTGACTGTAAGAAGTTCTTAGAACGTAATTCTGACATTTGAAAGAAACTTGTAGCACAAAAGGTATGTAATTCTGAGATCCTTACAGAAGTAGAAGAACAAAAGGTGCATAGGTTAGACCTTCGTAATAAATTGCAAGGCCTTAGGAGACTTGTTGATGTTTATTGTGCTCATATGCGTGAGAATGACTTGTGTGCTGAAAATGATGAGCCTGAATCTGAAATTGTTTATGCTACATATGATTCACATGATTTTCTTGATTTACATGCTGATTTACATGATGAATTGAGTGACATTTCAAGTGAGAATAGTGATTATTTAGGTCATGAACAAGACAACATTGAGAAGTGTGAACGTTTTGTTTATAATAATCCTTTGTTTTAGAGGCTTGATAGTGACCTTCCATCACTTGAAAATTCCAATTCGCATGAGTATGAATCTAAAATTCCATTTGAAGTTAGGATGGCAAAGTGATTTCAATGATGATAATCTAAGTGTTAGTTGTGATTTACGTTTTGTTGAGCATGCTAGTTGATATAAATCTAATTTGGAATTGCTAAGGAACATACAAGGTACATTGTATATTCCTAATGTTTTATGTACTTTCGCTTTCATGCATGATACATATTATATGAGGAATTTGCTGCCTATCTTGAGTGTACATCCTAAACACATTAGAAGGAGGTGTTCATTGTTGCATGTTCATGTAGAGTTGAGTGCTTCTATGTCATTGTGTATATGTTTTCGCATTGAGTTAGACTCAAGTTATGCATGATCATTACACTTTGTTTCTTTGGATTTGTGTTTTGCATAGGTTTTTTGGTCGTTGGTAGAGTATCCCTCTTATCTATTTGAGTGTTTGGATTCGAGGTCGAATCCTTTTGAGGAGGGAGGGAATGATGAAGCTTAAGGAGCCATATTCACACACATTCCAGAAACAAGAAATGTATACAAAAATAGAAAGCATGAACTTAAGTATCTCTTGTTTAGGCATGTTCAAGACAAGCCAAGAAGTGAAGAATGCCATAATATGATTATCCATTATGTCTTAATGTCGTAACAATGAAGTAGGGGTTGGTGGGAGGGGTGGACAATCACATCTTGCATTAGGTGTTGCGTGAGGCTATTAGTTTGCATCATTTAAGTGTCATTTGCTCAAGACTAGGTTTATGTCATTCATGGAGTCTTTAGTCCTGTTTATAGTTAGTTATTTATATTGTTTGAATGTTTGTAGGGTTTGCATGATCTTGGAATGTCGTTTTCTTGAGCAAGAAGAAAAGCTGTAAACAAGGAATTCCTGTGCGTGACACATATCCAGTATTTCGGTCATATCTTTTCGACGGTTAATCTAAATCTCCTGATTCTAGTTTGATATGAAAGCTAAGAGATAGGGCTACAACTCTTTTTTCTATTGCTTTTCCAAAATTCGGAGCCAAAGATATCTAAAATTCATGATAAAGCTGAGTGATGTTGAAACTCGTATCCTGATGACACCTGAACTTCAAACGATTATATCTCTTTGAATACTTATCCAAATGAGTGATGTAAGCACCAATGATATGATTAATAAAATTGTGTGTGAATTCGACCTATTGATGCGTTTTCTTTTTGTTTTCTTTGATTTCACGTAAACAAATCAAAGCTAGATCCAATCAAGGTTTGAGCAAACCTAGTTGGGGAATCACAATCCAAGGAAAAGAAACAACTTGTTGGATTGAGAGATTTGAATTACTCAATCATAGGCGTGGTCCATCATTCTTGTCCAAGAAGGTGCTGATCACACCATTGTCCCATGCAAGGGTTGTTTGAAGGCGTTGTTGGAGTTGAAAAAAGTGATTCGTCAAATCAATACGATCCAAGATCATATCATGAAAGAAATGGATAAATTTTTCTGGGACTTCAGATTTGTGTTTCAAGAAGTATACCCATGTCATGCGGGAGAAATCATTAATGAATAATACAAAATACTGAAACAGACTATGACTCGGTATATGTGCTGGTCTCCATATGTCAGAATGCACCAATGAAAAGATATTGGCAACTCGAGTATTATTTGGCTGGAAAGTAGCACAATGACTTTTTGCACGAATACATATCTCATAAGGTATATGAACTATCTTATTGGTAAAAGACTAGGAAATAAGAGATTAAGGTAACTGAATGAATGGTGACCTAGACGTCGGTGCCATAACCATAGTTGCCTACTAACTGTCCCATGAGCGAGCATAGACCGACCCTGTTGAGCGACCTCATCAACGTAGTGTTAGGAAATCATACGAGATCAATGCAAAAAGGCGCATCGGAAAAACAAAACTTGATCTCCGATTTCCTACCAAGGATCCATGTTGTTCGTTTAATCGATGAAAAAACTCAAAAATTACCTCTTAAGATTCGAAATCCGCAGATGGAAGAGGTGCGAAATCACGAACACCCTCTGTCGGTATCCACACGAACGCTTCCGCCTGGAGTGCTAGCTCTTCAAACGGCGCCGCTGAAGAACTCGTTTTTCTCCAAAAACGGCTCTAGGGTTTCTGTTGTTTTCGTGTGTATTTCGTATGTCTCTATGTACGAGATACATAGACATATATACACATATATGGATATTAAAACCGAGTCCTAATCGGCTTCGTTGATGCCAATCAAAATCCATATCAGATATGGATTCTGTAAGGATATTCAAAATCCATATCAGATATGGATTCTCTCATTATTATAAGACAGCATATATATATATATACATATAACCACAAAAACGAAAATAATAATAATAATATTAATAATAATTAATATCCAATATTAATATTATTAATATTAAAACGATAATAATAATAATAATTAATATCCAATATTAATATTATTAATATCATTAATCTCAGCCTTACGCATTCTTGTGTGTGACCCGATAGGCCCATATTAATTGGCAGTTGATTAAATCTCTATTAAACCAACAAGTCGTAATTGGCCTCTAGCAAGGCATTACAACTACCCAATTAATACGAGTAAAGTCCAACTAGCCTAATAATAGTACATGCATTAATCCCTTTGTCACACGATATCTAGTTTGAACATAAGTCATGGTCAGCGTCATACTTATATAGTTCAAAAATATAATTACTCGATCTCTAAGTAGACTGATAAAACAAATGATATTGATCACACTATCAATTCATTTGAGCACGGCCATGCATTTCACAGTCTCACTAATCGAGGGGGCCAAAGATATCTCTCTCAAAAGAGAGGGACAAATTCTATCTTGATTGTTCAATATCCTCTACATAATTTCTATCACATTCAATCATGACCTTTATTATTATCCAGTTACGGATAACGTTTGATCATGTCAAAATATAATAGTCCTTATGTTGGAAACTATGACAATCTCAAGTCAAATGATTAAAACATGACTATCATGAGATTTACTTATGATGCTAATCCATGTAGCAATCTCATGATGGGTCTATCCAATACACTGTTCTCTAACAAGTATCTATGAGATTGATTCGCATCACCATACACATAATCATCTTATGATCATCAAATCAATACTCATACTGATTATAAATTATTTTATCTCCATAACAATAATGAATCAAGGACATATATCAAAATTGTGTAACATACTAACCAACAATAATGATAATAAAATCTCTTTTATTAATAATAAATGCATAACATAAATATCCAAATCATGGCCTAGGGCACATACACTAACACGTAGTATAAGCCTCTTCGCTCAGTCCCACACCCAATTATCTCCTTTCTATGTATGTCCTACAAGAAGCAAAAAAAGAGTATATGAGAACCACATAGTTGAGTTTTTTTTGTGGAATGGCTATGAGATAACAATTCAGAGGATAAAGCAGGAACATAGAGACGATTATTAAGTCGCATTTGTGGAGAAACCATAATGGTACCTTCACCTTGTACAGAAACTAACTCACTTCTCGTAGTTTCAATATGCATTTTCGAGGGTTTTGCGAAGTATAGAAAGTTGTTAGGGTCATTGGTCATAGTGTCAGTGGCTCCATTGTTGAAGATCCACTCATGGCTTCTGTTTGATCGTATATTGGAGGTAGAGTTCATGTGGTGGGCTTGTGAAATTTTTTTGGTTCAGGGGTGATTTTTGGAATTTCGGTAAAGTTACGGGTCTTTCTGTATTTTCATAAAACTGAAAGGGCAAATCTATAATTTCAGAAAACTCATGGACTACATTTGTAATTTTAAAAGGTTGGAGTTGGGGATAAAAATCCGTAACCCCTGTACCTCAACTTTTTCTACCGCCAGGTTCTCTTCCTTTGTTGGTGCCTTTATTGTAGGTGACGCTGTCGGCGGCAGCGTTGTTACTACTACTACTTCCGGTGAAAATGGAAGTAGAGGCATTCCCTCCTAAGTCACTACCGATATGGCTCATAGGACTGTTTGAAGGTGACTCCGAATCACTGTAGTAGTGCACAGATCCATCACCTGACTCTTTATCCCCTCTGGTCATTAAATCCGATTTCTCTATTGTCATATCCTTCCGGTGGCTAGGTGGCATCACACACCTACCAGATCTTCCAGCATGTGACACTTCTTTGTCTCCCTTCCTTTTAACTTGTGAAAGCCACTGCTCACGCCAAGCACCAATCTTGCACTGTTTCAAATGAACTGACCTGTTGCCCCTCTTTTTCTTGGCAAAGTCTTTGGGATTACAAGAAGACATAAGGATTATGGTAGAAGCGTTGGTGTAGGAGGATGTTTTGAGGCCGACCGCGATGGTCGTCGGTGTTACAACACACTCAGCCGATGGTTCGAAGTCAGCAGACAGAGAAGTTGTTGGAGACAATCAATCCTGTACCAAGACGCAGTCGTACACCGTGTGCATATGAAACAACAAAATAAATCAAACCCGGGGCGAGTCGAGGACTCTGTCCTTAAGACGTATTGCTCCGGTATACTGTGCCCAACCGGTATGAGCAATCGTCTCCCAGGATACAACGGGTACCTGTTCAGTTGAGCGGCACTGCTGAACTTGAACTCCTTCGAACGATAGAGTGTCCTGACTTCTCCCGGACAATATGCAAGACTCGGAGTGCTTATGAATGCGAATGCTTTTAGATGCTTAGAGCAAAAGGTGTGTCTCAAATGAATACCCTTTGCCATCTTTATATAGGGGAGTCGGTTGGAGAACAAGGAACCGTGACCGTTGGATCAAAACCGAAGTTTGATTTAGACCGTTAGATTAAAACCTCCTATCTAGATTAGGAAGGTTTAATCTCAGCCTTTGGATCGAAGATAGATTAGCAGGTTCAAACCTGGATCGTTAGATGGAAACCATATTCGGTTAAGCAGTTAAGACAGTTTAAATCTCGGCCGTTAGATCAAAGCTATCTTTCCTGCCACCGTTAGATCACAACAGATTGATCTTATTTTAAACCGGAGGATAGTGTTAGTTTCAAGTTTGAAACCTAACCGCACAATCAAAATGATTCAGCCCGCTGTCAGACTTCGATCGATCACATCGATCGATCGAAATGACATCGATCGATCGATGTGATCGACTGATGTCTGACTGAGTACTTCATTCGATCAAATTGATCGATCTAAGAGACATCGATCGATCGAAGTGATCGATCGATGTCCTCTGATCTACTTAGATCGATCTACCAAGAGATCGAAGCTCTCTGATCCACTTCGATCGATAACATCGATCGATCGAAGTGACATCGATCGATCGAAGTCATCGATCGATGTCCGTCAGATGATTTTTACGCCACATGGACACTTCCAACGTGGCATTCCTCCACACGGGTGACACATCACCCATCCATAACATTTCCATCTACTTTGAGCATTAATTTCACATTCACACACAATCTCAAAATTGAGTGATTCCACATCCTAACATTAACTACTCGTCACGTAGATAATTAAGGATTCATTAGTTTTCGATTTCATTATTGGAAACTCATTAAGCTCAAAGTATGTTGCTCAACCAAGTTTAGCAACACTCATTAACGGGCCAAGCCCAAATCTTCAATCTCCAACGATGGGCCAAAGCCCAACCTTAAATTCTCCAACAATCCCCCACATGAATGGAAATTAATGCAGACACATATGCAGACTCTGAGGAGAAGTCAGACAAGAAAATATTGCATCAGAAGATGTAGCTTCTGGTTTTGAACCTTTCTTAGTGATGTATCATCGGATCCACTCGGCTAAATAGTGACTTGATGTCTTGAACTAGTCAGCCTTTGTTGTGAACCAAGACAAAGATACTCACACAATATTTTCTTTAACACCCTTTTGGTTCTCATGGTTGTGTTCGTTTTGGCCATGAACAACCTGGTTTCAGAAAGTGTTTTAGAGAAATCTTGCCACCTAGACTTTCTCATAGAAGCGGCCCCACTTCACACTTACATAGATGATTCCTATCAAGAGTATTCTGCCATACTCCACTTGACGTATCAAGATATAGGACATCATTAAAAGCCTTAGCTTACCCTAAAATCTCTGCAGACAGCACTTTTATCAGACGGAATGAGTAAGTGCTAGCTGAACCTTCATAACTTAGTTGTCCCATTGAACCAAGATTCTGGGATCTCCAATCAACAAGGTTGGGTTACCATTACAAAGATTCATGCATTATGGGCTTCAGTCCCATTCCGTTTGTCAATCTTGACATCCGATCTCTAGGCAAGCCTTTTGTAAGCGGATCCGCAAGATTCTCCATTGATTTCACATAATCAATGGAAATCACGCCATTAGAGATCAACTGTTTAATGGTGTTATGTCTTCGACGTATATGTCGTGACTTACCATTATAGATGCTGCTTTGAGCACGTCCTATAGCTGACTGACTATCACAGTGTATGCTAATAGGAGCGATCGGCTTAGGCCAGCACGGAATATCTTCCAAGAAATTCCGAAGCCACTCAGCCTCTTCTCCAGCTTTGTCCAACGCTATGAACTCAGCTTCCATAGTGGACCGAGCTATACAGGTTTGTTTCGTGGATTTCCACGACACAACAGCACCACCAATAGTGAACACGTACCCACTAGTGGACTTCGAGTCCTTACTATCTGATATCCAATTTTGCATCGCAGTATCCCTCTAATACTGCTGGATATCTAGTGTAATGTAATCCAAGATTCATTGTGTATTTCAAATTCCTCATTACTCTGTTAAGAGCTTTCCAATGATCATCACTTGGATTACTGGTAAACCTGCTCAACTTGTTTACCGAACATGCTAAGTCTTGTCTTGTACAATTCGTTATGTACATCAGACTCCCGATTACCTGAGAGTATTTTAACTGAGCTACAGGTTCGCCTCGATTCTTCCTTAAGTGCATACTTAAGTCGAGTGGGGTCTTTACCGGTTTCACATCATCCATATTGAACCGTTTCAGAACTGATTCAATATAGTGTGTTTGTGACAGTATGAGTCCCTCAGTCACCCTAGAAATCTTAATTCCTAGAATAACATTGGCAACTCCCATGTCCTTCATATCAAAGTTCCTCGTCAACATCTTCTTTGTGTTTAAGATTATGTCCCGAGTACTTCCCATGATTAGCATGTCATCTACATAGAGGCATACTATCACATATGCACTCTGTGTGCTCTTAATGTACACACACTTGTCGCATTCATTGATCTTGAAGTCATTTGACATCATTACCTGATCAAACTTTAAATGCCATTGCTTGGGTGCTTGTTTAAGTCCGTACAAAGACTTAACAAGTCTACATACTTTCTTCTCTTGTCCTGGAACGACAAACCCCTCGGGTTGTTCCATATAAATCTCTTCCTCTAACTCACCATTCAGAAAGGCAGTCTTTACATCCATTTGATGGATTTCCAAATCATAGACTGCAGCAATGGCTACTAGCATCCTTATAGAAGTGATCCTAGTCACTAGTGAGTAGGTGTCAAAGAAGTCAAAGCCTTCTTTCTGTCTATAGCCCTTGGCTACTAACCTGGCTTTATACTTCCCAATAGACCCATCCTCTTTCAGTTTCTTCTTGAAAATCCACTTACAACCAAGTGGTTTACTTCCAGGTGGAAGGTCTACCAACTCCCAAGTGTGATTTTGAAGAATTGAGTCTATCTCACTGTTAATTGCCTCTTTCCAGAATGGAGCTTCTGGAGTTGACATAGCCTCGGAAAAGCTCCTTGGCTCATTTTCTACCATATAGGTTAGAAAATCTGGTCCAAACGAAGTTGACATTCTGGCTCGTTTGCTTTGACGAGGTTCCTCATCTCCTTGAGGAGTCGCCTCACGCACTCGCTTACTTGAGCTAGCTTCTTCACTGTTTTTGTCCTTCTTTGGAAAGACATTCTCAAAGAACACTACATTCCTTGATTCCATGACAACGTTATCATGTATCTTAGGAACGTCCGATTTGTGCACTAAGAAACGATATGCACTACTGTTCGTTGCATAACCAATGAATATGCAATCAATCGTTTTAGGCCCGATTTTAACTTGTCTTGGCTTAGGTATAGCAACCTTTGCCAGACACCCCCACACTTTCAAGTATTTGTAACTAGGCTTATAGCCTTTCCATAGTTCATATGGGGTCTTATCCGTGTTCTTGGACGGAATCCTGTTTAAAATGACGTTGGCTGAGAGAATTGCTTCCCCCCACAAGTTCTGAGATAAACCCGAACTTATCAACATAGCATTCATCATCTCTTTTAGAGTGCGGTTTTTGCGTTCAGCAATACCATTTGATTGAGGTGAATATGGCGCAGTCGTTTGATGAATAATGCCATGTTCTGAGCAGAATTCATTAAACGGTGTATCATATTCGCCACCTCTATCACTACGAATTGCTTTAATTCGTTTGCTAAGTTGATTCTCAACTTCATTTTTATAATCCTTGAAAGCATCAAGGGCCTCGTCTTTGCTACTTAGCAAATATACATAACAGTATCGTGTGCAATCGTCGATAAAAGTTACAAAATACTTTTTACCACCTCTTGTTTGCACAAACTTTAAATCACACAAATCTGTGTGAATTAAATCCAACGATTCAGTGGTTCGTTCCGTTGAAGGAAATGGCGCTTTTGTTAATTTCGCTTCAACACATATTTGGTATTTTTCTTTATTACTAAAGTCCAGTTTGGGTAGCAAGTCAAGATTAATCATTCGTTGTATTGACTTATAATTCACATGTCCCAAACGAAAATGCCATAAACAGGAAGACTCAAGCATGTAAGCAGAAGAGGAAACAATTTTATTAGCCTCAGTGGGCGCAACATTTTTGGGTACAATTGTCATAACATTCAATTTGAACATGTTATCTAAAAGATACCCTTCCCCAAATACACCCCATTCTTAGAAAGTGTAAATTTGTTTGCCTCAAAAACAAGCTTGAACCCATGCGTGCCTAGCAGCGCCAGAAACCAGATTCTTCCTTATGTCAGGAACATGCAGCACATTCTGCAGAGTCAACTCCCTTCCTGAAGTCAGTTTCAGGATTACCTTGCCCGATCCTTCGATCTTCGAGCTGTTGGAGTTTCCCATAAACAATTGCTCATTGTTTGTCGCGGGCACGTACTCTCTGAACATTGCCCTGTTCGCACACACATGTCGAGTGGCTCCTGTGTCCACCCACCATTCCCGTGGGTTTCCCACTGCATTGCACTCGGTCACCACTGCGCAAAGATTCAAGTCATCCATTGCGTCGACCAGATTTGCTTTCGCTTTATTCTGATTCTGATTCTTTTTGGGCTTCCTGCATTCACTGCTTCGATGCCCTGGCTTACCACAATTATAACACTTACCTGTGAACTTCTTTGCAATTTCTTTGCCCTTGGAGTTCACACTCAAAGTGTTATGCTTCTTCTTGTTCTTTGCCTCAGCAACATGAGCCTTGGCTTGACCAGAAGATATGGATGGCTTTCTTTCGGAGCGACGGTTGTCCTCCTCAATACGAAGACGGACTATCAAATCCTTCATCTTCATCTCCTTTCGCTTGTGTTTGAGATAGCTCCTGAATTCCCTCCACGAAGGAGGCAGCTTCTCAATCACAGCCGCAACTAGGAAAGATTCACTGAGCGTCATGCCCTCCTCTTCCATTTCAGAAACCAACATCTGTATTTCTTCCACCTGCGAAATTACAGTTTTGGAATCTAACATTTTATAGTCGAGAAATTTCCCAACTATCAACTTTTTAGTACCCGCATCTTCTGTGCGATACTTTTTATCTAAAGCCAACCACAAAGCCTTCGCAGTTTTAAAGGTACAAAATACGCCATAGAGAGTATTATCTAGGCAACCCAGAATCAAATTCAAACAACAAAAATTTGTATACGCCCAGGCCTCAGCACCCAAGGCGTTCTGCATATTCTGTTGTTGATCCTCCACAGGCTCAACCACGGGTGGATCCTCGCTGAGCATTCTGGCCAGCCCCAATGTAGTGAGGTAAAACAGCATCTTCTGCTGCCACCTCTTGAAGAAGCTACCAGCAAACTTCTCTGGCTTCTCCACCTGAGCAGCAGTGGCAGCCGGATTCATTTGAGGCCCTCCAGTTGGTGCCAATGGAACCGTATTGACCTGCGGTCCGGCAGCAACATTGTTAGCCCCTTCAGGTGCAGACACGGAGTGAGCACCATTGAAGCCTTGAACAGAGTTTGAGCTCTCGTGTTCCATTCCTGTTCAGTTTGATCAAAACGTAAAGATCAGAACAGTCACAGGTTCAAGAATGAGTAGAAAGAGACTGCAAAACAGTACGAAACTGCCTTTGCGTAAATAAACAAAAAGGTACAGAATGTAATTGAATTGAAATACGTCTTAAGATTGTTGGAGACAATCAATCCTGTACCAAGACGTAGTCGTACACCGTGTGCATATGAAACAACAAAATAAATCAAACCCGGGGCGAGTCGAGGACTCTGTCCTTAAGACGTATTGCTCCGGTATACTGTGCCCAACCCGTATGAGCAATCGTCTCCCAGGATACAACGGGTACCTGTTCAGTTGAGCGGCACTGCTGAACTTGAACTCCTTCGAACACTAGAGTGTCATGACTTCTCCCGCACAATATGCAAGACTCGGAGTGCTTACGAATGCGAATGCTTTTAGAAGCTTAGAGCAAAAGGTGTGTCTCAAATGAATACCCTTTGCCATCTTTATATAGGGGAGTCGGTTGGAGAACAAGGAACCGTGACCGTTGGATCAAAACCGAAGTTTGATTTAGACCGTTAGATTAAAACCTCCTATCTAGATTAGGAAGGTTTAATCTCAGCCTTTGGATCGAAGATAGATTAGCAGGTTCAAACCTGGATCGTTAGATGGAAACCATATTCGGTTAAGCAGTTAAGACAGTTTAAATCTCGGCCGTTAGATCAAAGCTATCTTTCCTGCCACCGTTAGATCACAACAGATTGATCTTATTTTAAACCGGAGGATAGTGTTAGTTTCAAGTTTGAAACCTAACCGCACAATCAAAATGATTCAGCCCGCTGTCAGACTTCGATCGATCACATCGATCGATCGAAGTGACATCGATCGATCGATGTGATCGACTGATGTCTGACTGAGTACTTCATTCGATCAAATTGATCGATCTAAGAGACATCGATCGATCGAAGTGATCGATCGATGTCCTCTGATCCACTTAGATCGATCTACCAAGAGATCGAAGCTCTCTGATCCACTTCGATCGATAACATCGATCGATCGAAGTGACATCGATCGATCGAAGTCATCGATCGATGTCCGTCAGATGCTTTTTACGCCACATGGACACTTCCAACGTGGCATTCCTCCACACGGGTGACACATCACCCATCCATAACATTTCCATCTACTTTGAGCATTAATTTCACATTCACACACAATCTCAAAATTGAGTGATTCCACATCCTAACATTAACTACTCGTCACGTAGATAATTAAAGATTCATTAGTTTTCGATTTCATTATCGGAAACTCATTAAGCTCAAAGTATGTTGCTCAACCAAGTTTAGCAACACTCATTAACGGGCCAAGCCCAAATCTTCAATCTCCAACGATGGGCCAAAGCCCAACCTTAAATTCTCCAACAGAAGTCACCGTCCTTTTTTTTTTTGTTGATTTCTGGATCAGAAACACTGCTTTATACCATGTTAGACAACTATCATATAAATGAAAGTCGTATTTTATTGATTTGAACAAGATACAAACTTATTTATAGTTGAATTCTTGACACTATCTATGGTATATGCCCATTACAATAAATACAATTGATATGATTAGATTCTGGATATGATTGTGATATGACTAGATTGAATCTTTGATTTGATACTTTCCAGGATTATTTACATTGTTATAGAAAGCATAATGTTTGAACAAAATTATCATCCATACAAGGAAGATTTCATGATCAACTTCATATGTGCTTTTATGATCATTAACGAGATCAGATAATGCTTCACACTGTGTTAAGAGCATGCCTAATGGGTGAATAAACTTGTCCATACTTTCTGTGTAGGGTTATGTTTGTTTGATAACTTTGGTGTTCATGTTTGTGATAGCAAAAGATTTTTAGTAATTGCTTCTCTAATCCCGATATTCATAGGGCACGTGAAATGATTTGTAATTGGCATCCAAACAATGTACATTTTCTGAAATAGTTGCAAAATTGAATTTTTTGAAAATAGAAATTACCTTGACAGTTTTCAATCATTATTACCTGCTGATGTACGCATAAAACAGCATCTCTGCATATGATGGTCTTCTCATTACTCGTTTGCTCATTGTATCTCTTGTTTGTACAAGACTTTGTTGTTTGTAAAATAGATTGTAGTCAGGTGAAAAAAAGGGACTCTCATTGGCCATTCCGTTGAGCTATAAGATCAATGTTCAAAATTTAAAGTTTCTATCCTTTGCAAGAACTTGGACAAATGCTGAGTTAAAATATAATCCGTGGCAAAAATAGCGTCTCAAGATGTGACCAAGAAGGTAAAAGAAACCCATCTCAATGTCGACACCGGCTGATCCTTTCTTTGATCAGTAACTCAAGGTGCGTATTATTCGTTCTCTTTTTGATACAGATCAAAGGACAACTGGCTATGAGCCATGATGAAAGGGAGTACCAGTGCAGCGATGAACTTTCACTTTGAGCTGATTCGATGAAGTGTCAAACTGTGATGCATAAAGCTGTGTCAAGTCCAGTGTTACTAAGTGATGAAGATGCGGAGCACAATCCACAAGAAGGAGATACGCAGAGGATTGGAGAGTGAGATCGCATGTCCAAGGAAGCTTCAAAGGGTCTAATCACTAGGAGCAAAGCGAAAGAATTGAAACTGGATGTTAACTCGATGCTTGCGGAACTTGTGCAAAACCAAGAAGACAATGTTGCTGAGCATTGATGCTATCTTTTAGAACCTCTAAACCTGATTTGATAATGAAAGGAAGAGCATGGGATAGAGGGTGAACCGGACTCAACGTCTAGGCATGCTCTTGTTGGGGTTGCAGAACAGCAGAAACAAACACGAAGATTGTTAACAAAAACACACAATCACACTATTGCGATACAAACATAATGAACAATAATCAAAGAAAACAATAAACGCAGAACACACTATTTTACGTGAGAAAACCCTCAAGGGGAAGAAAAACCCACCGTGGCAAGCCAAGACATTCACTATCGACCAATTGAGGTTTTCGGTTACATCACATCTGCGCCTAACAGGGGATTTTATAGGGAGTAAAGGATCAACATGATTTATGGAGTTTTCCTTTTACATCGCTACATTACCATAGATAGGACTCCGTAAGATATTCCTTACAAAAGATAATTATGGAGGATTCGATTCAGAACAGGATTCTCTTCAATCAAATCTCCAATCAAGGAATATTCCATCCCGTAAACTTCTGATATGCTACCGAGCTATGCTCAATACTCTACTGTCCAGTTCTGCTCGGTATTGCTGCTGTCTAGCTCGGCACGACAATGCTTTCTGTCCAAGATGACCTTTGCTGTGCAGCTTAGCTCGGCACTATTCAGCTCGGTCTGGCAGTTGTTCACTTCACCAAGTTCTATTCAAGTTAACTTAAGTTCAGCACGGCAGCTCAGCTTGTCTTTTGTAACAATCTTTGTCATCATGTCTGCTGAATTCTGGCTGGTATGAATCTTCTCCAAGTTGAACTGTCTTCCCTCAAGCATATCCCTTATATAGTGATATCTGATGTCGATATGCTTCGATCTTGCGTGATAAGCAGAGTTTCTGGCCAAGTGAATTGCACTCTGACTGTCACTAAATAGCTTACAGGTGATCTGTGGGTGCCACAACTCATTTAGTAAACTCTTCAACCACACCAATTCCTTGGTAGCTTCAGCTGCTGCCATTTACTCAGCTTCAGTTGTTGACAGTGCTAGAATCTTTTGCAATCTTGATACCCAGGTGATTGTAGTACTACCGAGTTTGAAAACATTTCCAGTAGTACTCTTACATTCATCAACGTCTCCATCCATATCAGAGTCTACAAAGCCGAGCAGGTTCAGGTCATCATTCCAAACTGCAATGTCAAGTCTTGCGTTCCAACTAAGTACCTTAGTATCCACTCTACTGTAGTCCAATGCTCAGGACCTGGATTAGACATGAATCTGCTCACAACTCCCACTGCATGGGATATGTCTGGTCGGGTGCACACCATGGCATACATCAAGCTACCCACGGCTGAGGTGTAGGGTACCTTTTTCATCTGTTCAAGCTCATCATTCATCTTAGGATATTGCTTCCTTGATAAATTTTTGAAGTGCCCTGCCAGAGTTGTTGTCACCAGTTTTGTATTCTCCATATTGAATTTTTTCAGTACCTTAGAGATATAGTATCTTTGGCTCAGCCTTAGGACTTGATTCTTTTTGTCTCTTCAATACTGAGTCCTAGTATTTTCTTTGCCGGATTGAGGTCCTTCATGGATAATTTCTTGGCCAATTGTTCCTTCAGCTTCTCGATTTCATCAGTGCTTCCTCCTGCTATTAGCATGTCATCTACATAAAATAGCAGGATAATATACGAACCTTCAAACCTTTTGAAGTATTAGCAGTGATCACCATGACAGCGCTTGTAGTCGACCTCTATCATGAAGTTGTCAAACTTCTTATACTACTGCCTCGAAGCTTGTTTCAACCCGTACAAGCTCTTTTGTAATTTACATATCAGGTGTTCTTTACCATGTACCTCATAGTCATGTGCCTGCATCATGTAGATATCTTCTTCTAAATCTCCGTGAAGAAAGGCGGTTTTGACATCAAGCTGTTCTAAGTGCAGATTTTATGCGGCTGTG
This sequence comes from Eustoma russellianum, assembly GCA_036186865.1. Taxonomy (NCBI): domain Eukaryota; kingdom Viridiplantae; phylum Streptophyta; class Magnoliopsida; order Gentianales; family Gentianaceae; genus Eustoma; species Eustoma russellianum. The sequence continues at coordinate 9,026,522 of AP025072.1, read as the reverse complement.
ATGCTTAGGACGGTTCTGATGGTTGATAGTTTGACAAATGGTGAAAAAATTTCAGCGAAGTCAACCCTGGATTTCTGTTGGAAGCCCTTCACAATAAGCCTTGCTTTGTACCTTTGAGTGCCGTCATCTTCCTGCTTCAACCTATACCCCACTTGTTTTGAATTGCTTTCTTCCCCAGTGGCTTCTTTACAAGATTCCATGTGAAATTGCTCTGCAGAGACTTCATCTCATCTTCCATGGCTGCCCTCCAATCTTCATTTTTATCAGAGCTCATTGCTTCTTCATAGCAGCTCAGCTCATCACAGTCAGTCAGAAACAAATAATAAAGTGAAGGTGAGAACCTGGTTGGTGCAGTAATGGTTCTCCTCTCTCTCCGAACAGCAATAGGTGGTGTAACTTGCTCTTCCAGAGCTTCATCTCCTGAGGTGGGCAACTCAGCAGTCTGATCTGCAGGTTTGCTCAGCTCGGCATGACCAACGTCACTTTACTCAAAGTACTTGGGCTTTACATATTGCTTCTCTTCCTTTACTCTGTCCTTGTAAAGCACGTTTTCATTCAAAACCACGTCCTTGCTTCTAATTGTTGAGAAATATGTTTGGATAATTTTTAAAGTCATGATTTTAAGTGGTGAATACTTAGAAATGTCACATATGGTGTTGTTATAAGTGATTAAAGGATGAAAAAGTGAAGAAAAATGACGTGGATCTCTCAGGCAGAGACACATGGATCGATCGATGTATATCATCCCCTAACATGGATCGATCGATGTTGGACTGAAAAGAACCAAAAACTTACTGTGAGACGTCGATCTCTCACGTGGATCGATCAACGTACGTCAGACCCTCACATGCATCGATCAACGTCTTACAGAATGTTTAGGGTTTTTAGAAATATTTTTCTAAAATATGTAAAAGTGGTTGTTTTCATTTGTATATGATTCATACATGCTCATTATCTGAATCTTATGTGATTTTGATGATTTTAAATGTATTGTGACTGACGTGCCTTGGAAGTTTCTGCAACTTACCAAAAAGGACAAAATTGGTATTTTGAGTTTTGTAGGAACATCACATGGTGAAAATATTTCAAGGATGTATTCTTATACTATTTATCATGACAAAGGTGATATCATGATTATTTCTGACAATCCGGGTCATTTCTGGAGTTTTCACATACCAGGGGCATTTTGGTCATTTCACCCCAAGGGTATTTTTGGTATTTTCACTCAAAGAATCTCTTGAGCATATTATTATCTTCATTCTGGAGCTGATTTATTATTAACCTGAAGATAATATGGTGATTCTTTATCTTATTCTCTCACATGATGATATTGTTGTCTATAGCTGAATATGTGACGATTTGAGATGTCACATTCTATTTTTTCTTGAAGACACTCTTATATATGTTATAAGATCATATTTATCATCATTATTCAAAGTTGTTCAAGGTGTCAAAGGTGTGGAAATGTTCATGACATATAAGAAGAAATATTGGGAATTTCGGTGTTACACGTTGACATAATCTTGTCAACTATTATCTATTTATTTCTTCTTCAAAAATTTGAGTTGGTATACATATTTGCCAGCCTCCAAACGTTTATAAACAGTTGAATATGATGTGTAATTCATTTTGTGAGTTGGAGACAAGTGGACCAACCAAAAAGGAGCTAGTTGGCAAAAATTGCCAACTTGGATTTTTTCAAAAATTGGCCAATGGCTATGGCTGGTCATGGCAGGATTTTTGAGTCAAAATGAAGACTTCACATGCCCTATTCTTTTGCTTAGAGTTGAGGGTATTTTGATGGCATTATCCTTTCAAGATAATTCTAAGTCATTTTTCAAGGTGTAAAAATCGGCCAAGGTGGCATCCTAGGTGGACCAATTATGTTGTTTTATTTTACCAAGTGTACAAGGCCAACCAATGATGAGAAGACATTTGGACTTGATGATGAAGATGGTGACACATTGAAAATCTTATCTCCAAGGCTCAAATCACACTATAAATAGAGGCAATGATAAAGAAGATAAAACACACTTGAAGCTTACAAGCATTTGTTGAATTGTCTAGCTATCATCTTCTTCTTGTTGTTGTTCTTGTTCCATTCTTTGTAGCTAAGGTGTTCTTGTTATTTTTGCTGAGCTACAAGCCTCTTGAACTTCATTTGTAAGATTGATTAGCCATTCTTATAAGGCTACATCAATAGGTGGTAGAGGTGTTGCAACTAAGTGTTGCTTACAAGGTGATTATCCAAGTCTTGAATAGTGTTGGTGTATAACCCAAGGATCAAGATTGGTTCTTGTTGTGAGGTGTTTCTTTGCATAGTGAAATCCAAGAAAAGGTGTTCCTTGGGACTGGAGTAGATCACATTGACCGAACCAGGATAAATCCTCGGTGTTCTTGTCTTGTTTCTTCATTTCTGTTTTCTGCCCGTTTTTACTGCAGTTTCACACAACTTCACACAATTTGAAAAAATAGCTAAACACTTTCAAAATTCGTTATTTTTGGTGGAGTTATACTTCAGACTGTTAGCTTTCATTTGCAACAAGAATCACTTGATTTGAGCAAGGGAAAGTTAGTCTTCCAGTCTTTGCAAGAAAACTGCTCCAATCTGGCTGCAATCTGACCAGTTTTGAGAAAACTTAAATTCTGTATTTATCAAGAATTGTTTAAGGTCAGAGCCTTTTAGAAACTTCATCTGCACATCATAAGGAGTGTTTTTATATAAAGATCAACCTTTTTGGTTGAGTATTCAAAGAGAAACACGTTTTGCAAAATCAGTAACATTCTGTCCAATTCTGTCCAGATTGACCATCTGAATCTTTTTATTTGTTTGAAGGGCCAATGATCTTATTTTTGTCTAATTTTTGGGCATGGTCTTGTTAACACATTGAAGTTAAATTCTGGAAAGTTTCATAAATTTTGGAGCTGTGTACAATTATTTTTGAATTTTTCAAAAACGGGTTTTGAATCTGAGGTGGTCTCAGATTCTGTTTTCAAAAGGGATTTTTACAAAAGGTTGTAGTGTAATTTCCGCTAACCACTATTCACCCCCCCTCTAGTGGTGTTTATTGCAGATGCACGGTCCAACAATTGGTATTAGAGCAAGGTCTACACCACCACTCAAAGAAGCAAGATTCTACACCGTACAATCAATACAAAACCAAGAAATAATTACTCTTTGTAGCCTGTTTATCTCAGATTAAAGGTACATACTATGGAAATAGTTTCTCACAAAGGTGAGTTGGAAGGTATGTCCACTCAACTCCCTCCTCTTTTTGATGGCAATAATTTTGTACATTGGAAACTTAGAATAAGGCTATTCTTAATGGCTATAGACATCGATTTATGGTCTATAGTTGAAGATGGGCCGTACATTCCAATGAAAGTTGTACAAGTTAGTGGAGTCACACAAGAGGTTGAAAAGTATAAAAGTGAATGGTCATCGGAAGATAAAAAGAAAATGCTCATGAATGTTAAAGCTATGCAATTACTTTTGAATGGACTTACAACTTCTGAAGCAGGATATGTGTCAAATTGCACAAGTGCACACGATATGTGGAAATCACTTGTATTAAAGCATGAAGGTACTAGTGGTGTTAAAGAATCAAAAATAAACATGCTTATGACTGAATTAGAGTCTTTCAATATGTTGCCAAACGAATCCATAACATCTATGGATTTGAGGATTACTAACATTTTTAATGCCCTTGAAGCTTTAGGGAGATTATTCACGAACAATGAAAAAGTTCAAAAGGTGCTATGAAGCCTTCCTGCTGAATGGGATCCAAAGGTGACTGCAATCGAGGAGACAAAGTCAATCACTAAGATGGATGAATTGGTCGGGTCTCTTAAAGTCTACGAGGTAAAACTAAACCAACAGAAGTCCGAGTCATCTAAATCATCAAGTAAGTCAATAGCTTTCAAAACAACTGAAACACATACAAATAATGATGATAGTAATAATGATACTGAATTAGATGATGACTTGATATTAATAGCGAGAAAACTTAAAAAGTTTTTCAAGCATCATAATAGGAATAAGCAATGTTCTTCTTCTTCTTCTCAACCTAGGAAAAATAACACGAACAAATGGTATAATAAAGAGTTAAAGTGTTATGAATGCGGTCAAAAAAGACATATTTCATATGATTGTCCAACAAAGAAAAATAATAATAATAACAACAATAATAAATAAGTCAAGGACAAAGAAGCACAAGCGACTAAGGCAAAGGAGTCTAAGACAAGGAAAGGGAAACGAGCAATGAAGGTGAGCACATGGAGCGACTCATCCGACTCAGAATCCGAACTGAGGAAGCTCAAGTCTGCTTCGTATCCAACGAGGTATGTTCTTCATTTGATAGTGATTCTGAAAGTGACATGACATTTGATGAAATGTATGAAGAGTTCTTAAGAATGCATGCTCACTGTAAGAGGCTCTCTAAAGAAAAGAAGAAACTAATTGAAGAAAATAACAAGTTGAAGACGTCCAACTTGGAATTTTCCGATCAATTAGAATCTTTTAAACAAGAGTCTACTAATACTCTTGATTCTTTAGAGAATAAAATTGAATCATATAGGAAAGATGAACAAAAGTTAAAAACGGAAAATAATATGTTAAAGTCTAAGTTGGAAAGTTATGAACATGAGATAGTACAACTTAAGTCTTCTAAACTTAACTTAGAAAAAATGTTAGAACAATTTAAGTTGGGTGCTAATATGTTAGATACATTAATCTCATCACAAAAGTATGGAAATGATAAAACCGGCTTAGGCTATAAGAAGAAGATGACAAAGTAGGTAGAAAGACTAAGTTTGTATTTTCAACTACTAAACAGCCTTATAAAGATATAAAAACAACTTTGCTTACTAAATCTTCTTCTGTTTATTCTAAGACAAAAATGCAACATACACCCATAAAAGCACACACGCATAAACATACATCCAGGCCAAATTTTGCATCTAGACAACCTAGAAATTATGCATGTATATATAATAATACAACTAGAAAGAATAAAATGTATCCAACTTATTATGAAACTAAGTATAGGCAACACTCATATAAGTCTTATAGAAATGCCTATGAACACACTTATATAGCGCCATGCAAGAAACAATATCGCATGCCTTATACACATTATAGAAATCAGCCATCATGTAATGATTATCAACCATGGCGTAACGTGTATAACAATTCATCTTCACTTATGTGGAATAATCATGATACAAATGTGCCTAAAAGGTATGTTCAAGTTTGGATACCTAAGGGATATCTAAACAAGAATAGTGCCCCTAACATTCAAGGACCCAAATAAAGGGTACCTAAAACTTTGTCTCAATTGTAGGAAAAACGTATGGAATGCAAGAAGGAGGCAAAGTCAAAGAATCTAAAAACCAAATGGTTTTTAGATAGTGGATGTTCGAGGCATATGACGGGCAATCCCACACTATTCATCGAATTGGAATATATCAAGAATGGAGGAAAAGTAACATTCGGTGAGAACAACAAAGGACAAGTTATTAGAAAAAGAACAATTGGGGACCCTAACACATTTCAAATACGAAATGTGTTGTTAGTAAGCAATCTCTCTTATAATTTACTTAGTATTTCTAAACTTATAGATCGTGGTTATAATGTCTCTTTTCTTGCCACTTCTTGTGATATAATAAATGAGGAAGGAGAAATAGTATTAAAAGGAAATAGAGATGGTAATATTTATACTCTTACCTTAGATAACATGTTAGATGCTAACGTTAGGTGTCTAATATCACATGAATTTGATGTAAATTTATGTCATAGAAGATTATGCCATATAGGAATTTCAACCATTAAGAAATTGTCTAAGAAGAATTTAATTAGAGGAATGCCTAAGTTAGACTTAGATAATTTTCAAATGTGTGAAACATGTATTAAGGGAAAACACATCAAAGAAACCTTAAAACCAAAACATGAAGTGAGTACTAGTCATGTACTAGAATTGCTTCACTTAGACTTATTTGGTCCAAGTAGGACAAGAAGTCTAGGTGGACACTACTATGTGTGTGTCATAGTAGATGATGATTACTCACGCTACACATGAACATTGTTCTTAACACACAAAGACGATGCTCCATTAGTAATAGAAACCCTTATTAAGCAACTTGAAAACATTTATGAAGAAAATGTTAAAAGGATTAGAAGTGATAGAGGTGGAGAATTTAAAAACAAAGACGTAATCAAATTTTACGAACTATATGGAATTAAACATGAATTCTCACAACCTAGAACACCACAACCCAATGGAGTTTTTGAACGTAAAAATAGGACAATTCAAGAAGTTGCTAGGACAATGCTTTGTGAAAATAAATTACTTAAATATTAATGGGCTGAAGCTGTTAGTTGTGCATGCTATATTATAAATAGGCTTACTATTAGAAAGAAATTAAATAAGACGCCTTATGAATTGCTAAAAAATAGACAACCTAAGGTAGATTATCTTAGAGTATTTAGATGTAAATGTTTTGTGTTGAACATTAAGGATAATCTAGACAAATTTGAACAAAAGTCTAATGAATGCATATTTGTTGGAGTATTAACTAACTCAAGAGCATGTAGGTGTTATAATCCTGCATCTAGAAAGATAATTGAATCCATACAAGTAAAATTTAATAAAAATGCATGCTTTAAAGTTAGTGATAAAAATCAACATAAACAAGAAACTAATGTTGAAAATATGTTTTATGATGATGTATTACTTGAGCCTGTACTTGATCATCTAGAACCAACTCCCCCTGAACAAGATATGCATGAACCCTTAGATGAAATAAATGAAGAGATTTTGCAATTGAAAGATACTAATGATCCAATTACATATGATAATATTCATACAAATGAAACATTTGAACAAGATGAGGGTGAACCTAGTCAATCTAGGAATTGGTGGCATCCTAGAGAGTTAATCATTGGGGATCCAAGTGTTGGGGTTAGAACACGTAGAAATATAAGTCAACTTGAAGGACATAGCTTAATCTCACAATTAGAACCTAAGAATGTAAAGGAAGCCTTAGGTGACATATCATGGATAGATGCTATGCATGAGGAATTGAACCAATTCACAAAGAACAACGTGTGGGACTTAGTACCTAAACCTGAAGACAAGTCTATAATAGGAAATAAATGGGTCTTTAGGAGTAAAATGGATGAACAAGGAAATATTAGTCACACAAGGTTATAATCAACAAGAAGGAATAGATTATGAAGAAACTTTTGCACCCGTTGCACGACTAGAAGCAATTAGATTGTTACTTATGATTGCAAGTCTAAGCAATATTAAGCTCTTCCAAATGGATGTCAAGAGTGCACTCTTGAATGGACACATCCAAGAAGAGGTGTTTGTCAAACAACCCCCTGGATTCGAAGATCCAAAGAATACTAACCATGTTTACAAGCTTGAGAAAGCTCTATATGGTTTGAAACAACTCCAAGAGCTTGGTATGATAGATTTGCAAACTTTCTTATTGCAAATAATTATCAAAGGGAGACCATCGACAACACCTTATTTCTAAGAAGAAAAGATAATGACTTGTTAATAGTTCAAATATATGTAGACGATATTATCTTTGGTTCAACCAACCCTACCTTAGTAAAAGACTTCGAAGAGTGTATGAAGTAAGAATTTGAAATGTCAATGGTAGGAGAATTGAACTACTTCTTAGGCCTTCAAATCAAACAAACCCCTCATGGAATTCACATTAGCCGACTTAAGTATGTCAATGATATGATTAAGAAGTTTGGCTTTGAAGAGTTGAAACCTACAATTACCCCCATGAGTGTTACCACCAAATTTGATAAGGATGGAAATGGTAAACCTTTTGATGACACACTCTATAGGTCTATGATTGGATCACTGTCATACTTAACCGCATCAAGACCTGACATCATGTTTAGTGTGTGTATGTGTGCTAGGTTTCAGTCTTGTCCTAAGGTATCACATTACAATGCAGTGAAAAAGATCTTTAGGTATCTTAAGCATACACCTCACTTAGGACTTTGGTATGATAGAAACGCTAAGTTGGAATTACATGCATATAGTGATGCTGATTATGGTGGTTGCAAATTAGATAGAAAATCCACTAGTGGTACTTGTCAATTCATTGGAACTAACTTGATCTCTTGGTTTTCTAAAAAGCAAGCTAGTGTAGCTCTTTCTACCACTGAAGCCGAGTATATTGCTTTGAGTTTATTTACTACCCAAATACTTTGGCTTAAACAGCAACTTAGTGATTTTGGCATTAAAATGAAAAAGATTCCAATTTTTTGCGATAGCACAAGTGCAATCAATCTTTCACGGAATCCGGTGCTTCATTCTAAGGCCAAACACATTGAGGTGCGATACCACTTTCTTCGAGATCATGTTCAAAATTAGGATATAGTCATAAACCATATAAGAACTGATCACCAAATCGTTGACATCTTTACCAAATCCCTTAATCAAGCCACTTTTGAAAACTTACGAGCCAAGTTAGGTATGATGACTTACAACACCATTGTATAGTTCTATCTTTTGCATGATTTGAAAAATAAAGAGGGAGATAGAATAAGAACATGATTTTAGTTGGTAAGTCATGATTTGGCATGATAAGTTTCAATTGGTATAAGTTGAGTATAGGTCAATTGGTATAAGCTGAGTATAGGTTAAGGGGGAGAGTATAAGTTGAGGGGGGCATAACTATTAAAAATTTTGTTGGAAAAAAAGTTTGAAAACAATTGGTAAGATTTATTATGTTAAATAATTGGTCATGAGTTGTGACATTAAAATCATGTTAAGTTATTTTGAAAATCATCGAAAAGGGGGAGAATGTTGAGAAATATGTTTGGATAATTTTCAAAGTCATGATTTTAAGTGATGGATACTTAGAAATGTCACATATGATGTTATAAGTGATTAAAGGATGAAAAAGTGAAGAAAAATGACGTGGATCTCTCAGGCAGAGACACATGGATCGATCGATGTACATCATCCCCTAACATGGATCGATCGATGTTGGACTGAAAAGAACCAAAAACTTACTGTGAGACGTCGATCTCTCACGTGGATCGATCGACGTACGTTAGCCCCTCACATGCATCGATCCACGTCTTACAGAATGTTTAGGGTTTTTAGAAATATTTTTCTAAAATATGTTAAAGTGGTTGTTTTCATTTGTATATGATTCATACATGCTCATTATGTGAATCTTATGTGATTTTGATGATTTTAAATGTATTGTGACTGACGTGTCTTGGAAGTTTCTGCAACTTATCAAAAAGGGCAAAATTGGTATTTTGAGTTTTGTAGGAACATCAAATGGTGAAAATATTTCGAGGATGTATTCTTATACTATTTATCATGACAAAAGTGATATCATGATTATTTCTGACCATCCGGGTCATTTCTGGAGTTTTCACATACCAGGGGCATTTTGGTCATTTCACCCCAAGGGTATTTTTGGTATTTTCATTCAAGGAATCTCTTGAGCATATTATTATCTTCATTCTGGAGCTGATTTATTATTAACTTGAAGATGATATGGTGATTCTCTCGCATGATGATATTGTTGACTATAGCTGAATATGTGACGATTTGAGATGTCATATTCTATTTTTTCTTGAAGACACTCTTATATATGTTATAAGAGCATATTTATCATCATTATTCAGAGTTGTTCAAGGTGTCAAAGGTGAGGAAATGTTCATGACATATAAGAAGAAATATTGGGAATTTCGGTGTTACACGTTGACATAATCTTGTCAACTAGTATCTATTTATTTCTTATTCAAAAATTTGAGTTGGTATACATATTTGCCAGCCTCCAAACGTGTATAAACAGTTGAATATGATGTGTAATTCATTTTGTGAGTTGGAGACAAGTGGACCAACAAAAAAGGAGCTAGTTGGCAAAAATTGTCAACTTGGATTTTTTCAAAAAATAGCCAATGGCTATGGCTGGTCATGGCAGGCTTTTTTGAGTCAAAATAAAGACTTCACATGCTCTATTCTTGTGCTTGGAGCTGAGGGTATTTTGGTGGTATTATCCTTTCTTATTATCATCATTTTACAAAGGATAATAAAGATTATATTTTGGAAAAATCCAAGAAGTAGCCAACGGCTACTTAGTCATCTTGAAGCTGAATTTTTGAGTTTGAAATGGTAAATGCTCACATTCCTATTATCTTACCAAAGAGTTGAGAAGATGATGGAGTTGTTATGGTCATATTATCTTCACATTTTAAAGATAATACCAAGTCATTTTTCAAGGTGTAAAAATCGGCCAAGGTGACATCCTAGGTGGACCAATTATGTTGCTTTATTTTGCCAAGTGTAAAAGGCCAACCAATGATGAGTAGACATTTGGACTTGATGATGAAGATGGTGACACATTAGAAATCTTATCGCCAAGGCTCAAATTACACTATAAATAGAGGCAATGGTGAAGAAGATAAAACACACTTGAAGCTTACAAGCATTTGTTGAATTGTCTAGCTATCATCTTCTTCTTGTTGTTGTTCTTGTTCCATTCTTTGTAGATAAGGTGTTCTTGTTATTTTTGTTGAGCTACAAGACTCTTGAGCTTCATTTTTAAGATTGATTGGCTATTCTTATAGGGCTATATCAATAGGTGGTAGAGGTATTGCAACTAAGTGTTGCTTAGAAGGTGATTATCCAAGTCTTGAATAGGGTTGGTGTATAACCCAAGGATCAAGCTTGGTTCTTGTTGTAAGGTGTTTCTTTGTATAGTGAAATCCAAGGAAAGGTGTTCCTTGGGACTGGAGTAGGTCACATTGGCCGAACCAGGATAAATCCTCGGTGTTCTTGTCTTGTTTCTTCATTTCTGTTTTCTGCCCGTTTTTGCTGCAGTTTTCACACAACTTCACACAATTTGAAAAAATAGCTAAACACTTTCAAAATTTGTGATTTTTGGTGGAGTTATACTTCAGACTGTTAGCTTTCATTTGCAACAAGAATCACTTGATTTGAGCAAGGGAAAGTTAGTCTTTCAGTCTTTGCAAGATAATTGCTCCAATCTGGCTGCAATCTGACCAGTTTTGAGAAAATTGAAATTCTGTATTTATCAAGAATTGTTTAAGGTCAGGATCTTTTGGAAACTTCATCTACACATCCTAAGGAGCGTTTTTGTATAAAGATCAACCTTTTTGGTTGAGTATTCAAACAGAAACACGTTTTTCAAAATCAGCAACATTCTGTCCAATTCTTTCCAGATTGACCATCTGAATCTATTTATTTGTTTGAACGGTCAAACAATCTTAATTTTTGTTTGATTTTTGGACAGAGTCTTGTTAACACATTGAAGTTAAATTCTGAAAAGTTTTATAAATTTTGGAGTTGTGTACAATTATTTTTGAATTTTTCAAAAACGGGTTTTGAATCTGAGGTGGTCTCAGATTCTGTTTTCAAAGGGGATTTTTACAAAAGGTTGTAGTGTAATTTCCGCTAACCACTATTCACCCCCCTCTAGTGGTGTTTATCGCAGGTGCACGGTTCAACACTAATCACCTTATTTCCTACATGATCTCACAGTCTATAACTAAAACCGTCACCACCATAGCCAATTAAAGAGCATACCTTGGACTTGTAGTCAAGTTTTGATCTCTCATCCGACTTCAGCATTGCGTAGGAAGTGCAGCCAAATATTTGACATGGGCAAGTGAGATCTCCTTGCTAGTCCACTCTTCTTCAGGAAGTTTACAATCAATTGCGATAGATGGACCTCTGTTGATAAGATAAACAGCAGTGTTCACTGCCTCGGTCCAAAAAGATTTTGGCAAATCTGTGTATATCCTCATACTTCTTGCTCTTTCATAGATAGTTCTGTTCATCCTTTCTACAACACCGTTATGTTGATGTGTTTTAGGCATAGTTTTTCTTTTCTGATCCTATTCTCGGCATAATAGTTCTCAAAATCTTTGCTGCAGTACTCTCCACCATTGTCTGAGCTCAAGCACTTCAGCTTCAGCCCTGTTTCGTTCTTAACAAGACTGTTCCATCTCTTAAAGACATGGAATACGTCAGACTTGTGTTCCACAAAGTATACCCATAGCTTCCTTTAGTGAAGGCACGTCTGAAGACCCCCAAACATCTGTATGCACAAGTTCCAACTTTTCAGCTCTGAGACTTCTCTTATGTTTGGAAAAGCTTACAGCTTTTTCTGTTTTCCAAGCACACAAGATTCACACAGTGGCATGTCAATATTTGACAGACCTTCCATCTTCCCTTTGGACGCCATTACCCTCATCCTCTTGACACTTATGTGTCTAAGTCTTTGGTACTAGAGCTCGGCGTCACTTGCCGAGGTGATTGCATTCATTGAGCTCTTATTCGTGAATTTGTAAAGAGTCCCAGCTCTCAATAACTGTGCCACAACTAAGGATCCCTTGACTAACTTCCAGTAAGTTTTGTTGAACCATCCTTCTAGATCGGAATCATCAGCCAGTTGTGTTATTGAGATCAGGATCTTGGTCAGCCGAGGTATGTGTCTTGCTTGCAGCAACCTCAGCTGCCTTCCATCCGGTATAATCAATATGATATCCCTCTTACCAATAATATCACAAGCGTCATCATCCCCGAGATATACCTTTCTAAAATTTCTACTTCTGTAATACGTGAAATATTCTCGGTTGGATGTGGCACGAAAAGAGGCCCCAGTGTCGAAGATCCAAAGAGCGTCAGCTTGACTTTCACAACTCAAGATCAAGCCATCACGGTCAGACCCAAACTCTTTAGAGACATGGAATTCATTTCCGTTCTTGTCAGTCTGGTTAGCCTTCTTCTTGACTCTACAATCGCGCTTGGGGTGACCCTTCTTTTTGCAATTCCAGCAGGTCAGATATGAGCCTTTTGACTTGCTCTTCCTTGACTGAGATCTCTCACTTCCTCTATCATTGGCTCTCTTGGCAGATCTGCCGTGCTCCTATGTGTTCAGCGCGGCTCTAAAACTTTCAGCGGTGTCACTGTTTCTCCTCCTCGAATCTTCATCAAGCAGCACATCTACCACATTCTCAAATTTCAACGTACCTTCTCCAGATGAGTTGCTCAAAGCCATGACAACTCCATCCCAACTGTCAGACAGGCTTGACAGTACCACCAAGTCCAGAACCTCATTGTTAAAGACAATCCCAACCAACTCAAGTTGGCTAGTAATCGTGTTGAACTCACCTAAGTGTTCCTGCATCATTTTGCTTTCAGTTTTCTTCATGTTGAAAAGTCTCTTCATGAAATGCACCTTGTTAAAGGCAGATGGCTTTTCATACATCCTCGCCAAAGCATTCATTACGTCCTTTGTGATTTTCTCTTTTGAGATACTGAATGCTACAGTTTGCGTCAGGGATAGCCTAATGGCACCGAGTGTTTTGCGATCCAAAATTTCTCATTCTCGATCTGTCATGTCAGTAGGCTTCACCTCCTTCCCTTCAAAAGGCATATATAGATCTCTCTGATATAGATAGTCTTCAGCCTGCATCTTCCATAAACTGAAGTTTGATCCATCAAATCTCTCAATCCTTGATTTATAGTCGTCGGCCATTGCTCCCACTCGAACAAAGAACCCTGCAGCTTTGATACCAGTTGTTGGAGTTGCAACAGCAGAAACAACCATGACGTTTGTTAACAAGAACGCACAATCACACTATTGCGATACAAAAGTAATAAACAATAATCAAAGAAAACAATAAACGAAGAACACACGATTTTGCGTGGGAAAACACTCAAGGAAAAGAAAAACCCACTGCGGCGGCAAGACAAGAAATTCACTATCGACCAATTGAGGTTTCTGGTTACATCACATCTACGCCTAACAGGTGATTTTATAGGGAGAAAATGATCAACGTGATTTATGGAGTTTTCCTTTTACATCTCTACATTACCATAAATAGGACTCTATCAGATATTCCTTACAAAGGATAATTATGGAGGATTTGATTCAGAACAGGATTCTCTTCAATCAAATCTCCAATCAAGGAATATTCCAACCCGTAAACATTTGATATGCTGCCGAGCTGTGCTTAATGCTCTATTGTCCAGCTCTGCTCGGTATTGCTGCTGTCCAGCTCGACAGGGCAATGCTTATGTCCAAGATGACCTTCGCTGTGCAGCTCAGCTCGGCACTATTCAGCTCAGCACGGCAGTTGTTCACTTCACCAAGTTCTATTCAAGTTAACTTAAGTTCAGCACAGCAGCTTAGCTCGGCTGCTGACTTCAGTTCTACCAAACTTAACAGTTTTCGTATTGATAGCTTTGTAAGAAAGTCTTGCATGGTCTTATTTTCGTCCAACATGACTTCACTAAGCAGGGACAAATGCCAAACCGAGGACTACCAATAAAAAATACAAAAAAAAAATCCATATGACGTGGACTCACAGGTACGTCAGATGGCCGAAGAAGATTCGGTCCTCAACAAGCTATTATCAGCCAGACAACAAAATACTAGGCTCCGAATGAAAATTTTGAACGTATGTAAAACACAGCCAATAGGGTGACTAGAATATGGGGTCGTTCTATATACAATGATGGGACACATACGAGTGAGTGCAAAACGAACACATGAACACAGAAGAAAGCAACGAATATAGGAAAAAGATAGCTAAGATTGTCATTCAACTCTACGAAGATTTGTTATACCGTTGCTGAATGGATGTATTTAATAGAACATCTACTTAATCTCGATGTTTTACGTTCACCTCAATTACTTTTATTTGTTTAATATATCAAGTATATTATATATGTTGAGAATATGTTTGGATAATTTTCAAATGTATGATTTGAAATGTTAAATACTTAAGGAATATCAAGTTACGTTATAAAAGTGTCAAAAACATGAAATAAATTAAATAAATGTCATCGATCTCTCAGGTTGAAACACGTCGATCGATCGATGTACGTCATCCCCTCACATCGATCAATGTACGTCATCCCCTCACATCGATCAATTTACATCATCCTTTCACATCGATCGATCCATGTAAGGCAGAATAAAACTAAAACCTTACTGTGAGACATTGATCTCTAAACCTGAGGCACATCGATCGATCAATGTACATTAGTCTCTTACATCAATCGATCGATGTAAGACATATTCAATAACCTCATTGTGAGACATCAATCTCTCAAATAGAAGAACATCGATCGATCGATGTCAACACAATTTTGGAAAATTTCTTTAACATGTGACAAAACAATATTTTTCATTGGTAAATATGTTCTTAATATTTCATACAGGCTTGTTATGGTTTCGTTACTTGAATTTTATGGATATAAATGTATTTTGTGACTAACATGCCTTGGAAGTTTGTATAACTTACCAAAAAGGACAAAAGTGGTATTTTGAGCTTTTGTAGGTACATGACACGAGAAAAATATTTGAGGGCTTATTTATGACAAATTTATCATTGCAACGACGTTTATATGTTTATTTCTGGACAACAAAGATATACTTTCATTTTTCTATCTTCAGGAGTATTTTTGACATTTTACCCTCTAAGGGCATTGTGGTCATTTTAATCGAGCTCATCTGTCGGGTATATTATTATCATCTTTATAGAGCTTCAATATGGTATTCTTGAAGATTATCATGCATCTATATGCTCTATTTTCAAGATTGAAGACTTTATCGGCATCGACTAAATATATGACGGTTTTCGTGTCACATCATATTTTTATCATGAAGACACTTATATATATTATTGTTGGAGCTTCTCATCTATATGTGTGTAGAGATTTCGAGGGCATTCTTGAAACAAAATTCACCATAACTTACGAGGAGAAAATATGGGAATTTCGAATTATATGTTGACTAAGTTCTCAACTATTATCTACACATTTCTCTTCATCAAATTTGTTTACCTACACGGTTTTACACATGGGATTTGTTCTTAAATATGTGTAAATGATGTTCCAATCATTTTATGACTTGTGTACAAGATTATGATACATGGACCAACCAAAATACAACTAGGTGGCAAAAGTTGCCAACATCGCAACCAAGGAAGAAGGAAAGAGCTACTAGCTGTTTCGATTCAAAAGCTGGGCAGCCCTTACATGCCCTATGATTGTGCAAGGAGTTGAGGTAATCTTGGGAGGAATATGCCATCGTATTTTATCTTCATGTTTCCAAGAATTTCTAAGTCATTTTCAAGGTGTTAAAATTGGCCGACTCAAGTGGCCAAGACGGATAAATCATGTTGCTCGAGGATGTCAAGTGTGCAAAGTGTTAAGGTGGCCATCCAATGAAATGAAGACACACAAGCTTTGATGATGATGAAGGTGACAATGTGGCACTCTTATCTTCAAGGGGTGCCTCACACTATGGATATGAGGCTAAGTGAAGAGAAGAAGAACACAACATCAACACACAACTCAAGAACATCTCTTGTTCTCTTCTTTTGTCTTCTCTTTTTTCTTGTTCATGCTTTGTGTTGCTAAGGTGCTTTGTTAAGACCCACATCTTTGGGTCAGTAGATAAAGAAATAATAAATAAAAAAGAAAATATAAGTTGGATTTAGATGAAGTTTATGTAAGATAAAATTTGAATAAGAATTAAGTGAGGTATTTACCGTGGAAATTTTTCTCAATCGCTACAAGACAACATTATTTTATTTAAGACGATAATACAAAATATATTAAATCGGCATATCAGGATTAGTAGCGTTTAAGATATGATCGAACAATACATTACTTAAGTGGTAAATTGGTATACAACTAATGTGGGTGACAAATATTTTTATGTTATCTAAGGAAACTAAAACAAGATTATTAGATAACAAATTAAATTACTAGAATAAAATAAAGGAATAAGAAAATATACACTCTTCCAAGAAGTAAAATAATTCCCCACCCCACTCATGTTACTCGGCCATCTTGCCAAAAAGAAAAAGAAAATGTTTTTTCCATATCAACAAGAAATCATCATTATGTTTTACCAAAAAGCCTTCTACCTCTTACAACACTTCTTACACACTATTACAATTTCAACAAAATCAAACCACCCTTCGTTTTGGAACCATTGACCAGCCGCCCATAGGAAAAGAGACAAAGTTTTGTTTTATTTTAGCCACATGGAACAATCATAATTTCTACCAAAAAGTCTTTCTTTTTCTCACATTTTCTCAACCACTCCACCTACCTCTTCCCCCATACTTCTTTGGTCGGTTACTCTAAGTCAAAGGGGAAGGAAAATATCTTCCTGAAACTCCACCTTTTCCCACTTACAAGACATACAACTATCACTTCTACTTCCTACTCCAAACAAAGAATGTATAATGAATTTCTTCCCACTCCACTCAACACATTTTCCCTCCTTCCCTTCTCTCTTGTTTGGCCGGTAACCTATCCCTTAGAAAATGAGATTTTCCCTCTTACTCCAACACTCCAACACTCCACTTCTTTTGTCCAAGCTTAACCAACTTTTCCTCCTTCCTCCAATAAAGAGAAACAAGCTCTTCAATCCTCTTTTCTTCACTCAAAAACCGAGAACCAAGAGGGGAACAAGAAGAGAAAGATTTTCTCTCTTCATCACACCTTAATACTTCAAGACAATGTCTAAGACACCCTCTTTCTTCTAGGAATGAAAACCAAACTTTAGGAAACCAAGGAGTAAAAAGAACCAAGGTAAGATTCTACTAAAAAATGATTGCCAGTGCTTCAATCTAATATCTTCCATAATTGCTCATCAACTCTCATCTTCGGTTGAGCAACCCGTGGCCATTAGAGAAAGGATGAAGGAAGTTTTCTAAGTTGAAGAAGGAAGATAGCTTTAAGAATCTTCAAAGGTATTTATTAAGAGTTGGTGTTGAAAACCTCTAAATGTTCTTCTTTTAAAGTTGCTCACTTTGGATCGTGCCTTCCAAGAAGGAACAAGAAGAAGATTCTTTAAGCAAAGGTAAAAGAATAAGGTTCTAAGTAAGTTTATTCAAGAGGAATCATCTAGCCAAGACTTTAAATTCAAGAAGAAGGCAAGTACATCTCTTAGATTCTTCATGCCTTTTCCGAATCTACTAAGTAAGTTCCATAAGAAAAATGCAACATTCATGAGTATGTTCAATACTATGTTCATATAAAAGACAATGATGAAACTTTGCATGTAAGTGGAAGTATGAATATATATATATATATATATATATAAATGCTTACGCTCTCTGTGTGATCGCCTTCACGGCTCCGCCGACATCTTCGCCTTTCATCTGCAAACTCCATTCTTTCTGCAATCAGATATTGCCCAACGATCTAAATCAAATGAATGAGCCATCGGCCGCTATTGCGGCAAACCCAGTTTCACCAAAACGTTCATTCGCATCGCTTTTTGCATCTGCAGCCAAAGTTCAACCGAAAGCCATTCACAAATACAAAGGAAGCCCTGTGATCACATTTTCAGAGGAAGAAATTAACTCCTTAGCAGCCCCGTATCGGTTTACATTGATAGGCACATTTTGGTATGGCCGTCCGCCGTTAGCTACAATACGTTCAGCCACTGATCGAATTGGTTTCATTGGGACGGTAAAGGTGAGACTTTTAGATCCCACACATATCGTTCTTCACTTTGATCAAGAACTGGACTACATACGATGCTTTTCTAGAAGAGGATGGATCATTTCAGGAAAACAAATGAGAATCACAAAATGGACTCCAGATTATGATCCTGCAGTAGAAGTGCCAATCGTTCCAATATGGGTCACGTTCCCGGGCCTCCCTCTTCACATGCATCGCAAAGACGCACTCTTTCAAATTATTGCGATGCTAGGTACGCCCCTAAAATTGGATGCAACGACGGCAACGATGAATCGTTCATCGGTAGCACGAGTTTGTGTTGAGTTGGACGTTTCCAAAGAGCTGCCTCAAAGGGTATTCATCCAAACACCATCTCGAGTAATCATGCAGAACGTTGAGTATGAAGATCTGCCGAAATACTGCTCCTCTTGCTATAAACTCGGACACGTAACAGTAGATTGAGGCAAGGAAAACCCTACGCAGCCGCTTCTGCCAGACGACAAGCAAACGGATTTTCCAAAATCAAAGAAAGCAATTACCACACAGAAGCAACGCTGGACCCCCAAAAAAAACGGTTCTTTAACTGCAAATCTGCAAGTAGAAACAGATGAACACCATGCAACTGAATTACCCCCAGATCAACACATATCCGGAGTGCATCCTCCCTCTCCTGATATGCTGCAGTTAATGTTGTATCGAATATTCAGGATATTTCGCGCTTACAAGGTGTTGATGATAGCATAATAGGAGAAATTCAAGAGGCCGTATGGATTGACTCACACTCGGATGCGGAAGTAGACCCACGAACAGATGAACAGGATCAAAATTATACAGACAACATCTCCAACTTAATTGAAGCAGCTTATGTTGACTCAAGTGCTAACGAGAATCAAGCAGGGATCGCCTCGGTTGACAATATCAACATAGAGGCCACAACCACAAATTTGGATGAGCACACAGCAGTTGCTCCCCCAGATAGCAATTTGAGCCAGGGGACCAGAATATTAAGACGAACTCAACCACCTTCTCCCCGATTAACCAGGTTACGTGCAGCACACATCTCAAACTCTTTCGATCCTCTTTCTCAATGAAGCTCCTATTATGGAATGTTAGAGGAATTCGCAGTTCATTTAATAGAATACTTTCACTAGTTCATAAGCATAAAGTTTATTTGCTTAATGTAATCGAACCCAAGCTCAGATCCAGTGCTTTACAATCATATCAGTTACAATTTGGTTTCTCTAATGCTATATCAGTTTGTAATGATCAAATATGGTTTTTTTGGAAGGACTCATTTCTCACTTGGGAAGACGAAAAATATGGAAGCCAACATCACTCCATAAAGTTCCAATGGCGTGCCACTGGAGAATGTTTCTGGTTCACAGGGGTATATGGGCGACATTCAATTCTTCAGCGTCGTATACTGTGGGATGAATTACGGCAGTTCTATACGACACTTAACATCCATGGCTTATCGGAGGAGACTTCAACACGTTTCGAATGCTGGAAGAACATCGGGGAAGGTCACAGCCATCATTACGTATGTTGCAAGACTTCAATGACTTTATTCTGCATTGTCAGTTACAGGAAATACAGTTTCAAGGATCATGCTTCACATGGTCAGATGGCAGAGGTTTAGTCCGTGTGTGGCGACGCTTAGATCGTTTTATGAGTTCCGATTCTATTGTTGATATCTTTCCATATATGCAAGTTCAACATCTCTCACGAGCCACTTCGGACCACTCTCCTTTGCTTCCAACATGTGACTTGGATGTCCCACGAACACCATCAATGTTTCGATATCTCGATGTATGGACAACCCACGCAGACTTTGACGCATTTGTGATACATAGATGGCAATCATACCCAACTGTAGGTGGCATGTGGGGGTTAAGCCGTAAGTTATCTCTCTTACGTAAAGATTTACATCAACGGAACAAAGATACATTTGGCAACATCTTTGATGCAGTGTCACAAGCAGAAACAGAAGTTAAAATCGCAGAACGAGCTTATGATACTAATCCCATGGATTCTACGCGAGCCCTGTATCATAAGCGCATTGCTGAGTTACGCCTTTCTCAAAAACGAGCATTTCTTTATTGGAAACAGAAGGCCAACATTAAGTGGTTGAAGGATGGTGACGCAAACACATCTTTCTTTCACCTGTCGGTTAAGCATAAACGAAGCCACCAGATGATCCGCAGAATCATTAAGCAGGACAGCACCGTGCTTGCATAGCAAAGTGACATTCAAACTGAGGCTATTAATTATTTTTCTCACCTCTTTGCTGAGGAGTCCATTTCAGAATGTGAGCTAATTCTTCAACACATTCCATCATTGATAACGGCATATGATAACAGTATGTTGAAGGCCGTTCCCTTGCTGTCAGAGGTCAAAGAAGCGGTGTGGGATCTTAGTCCAACAAGTGCAGCTGGCTCGGATGGCTACCACAGCTCTTTTTATAGACGATTTTGGCCCCACATACAGAATGATGTTCACAAAGCAGTTCAAGAATTTTTCTTGGGTATCCGAATGCCTAAGTCAGTGGCAGCAGCATCAATTATTTTGATACCCAAGGTTAGCAACCCACAATCCTTTGCGGATTATAGGCCGATATGCCTAACTAATTTTATTTCTAAGACCATCACACGGCTGCTAGCTACAATATTGGGGCGTATCTTGCCCAGACTTATATCTCCAAAACAGGCGGGTTTTATGAAGGGCCACAACATTACGGAACAAGTCTTATTGGCACAGGAAATGGTTCATATATTAGACAAGCAAACATGTGGAGGATATGTTCTTATCAAATTAGACATGGCGAAAGCTTTTGATAGGGTGAGTTGGAAGTATCTTCAACAGCTGTTGCAACGAATGGGTATGGACGCTCGTTTGGTTCGCATTATTATCAATAACTTAAGCGGCACAACATGTTCAATTTTGCTCAATGGCTCTCTGACAGAATCTTTTTCCATTGGTAGAGGGGTGAAGCAGGGGGATCCATTATCTCCTCTACTATTTATTTTGTCATTTGAAGGATTTACATGGGGTTTAAATCATCATATACGGACGGGTCAACTTCAGGGATTCAGGGCAGGCCGCACACCTTGTGTCTCTCATTTTGGATTCGCAGACGACTTATTAATCTTTCTTAATGGTACATCACGCAATTTATCAAAGTTTCGAAAATTTTTAGATATCTATCAGCATGCTTCGGGTCAACTAGTCAACTATCACAAAAGTCAATTTGTTGTGGGGCAGGGGGCTTTGGTGTCTCATGCAACGACTGCATTAGTGATGAGGTCTGCTACTCTGCCTATAAAATATTTGGGGTCATACTTGTATAAGGGGATTAATAAAGCCAGGTATTGTTCCAATCTTCTTGCTCATTTCGACGCCAAGCTATCGTCTTGGTCGACAGAATTCTTGTCCATGGCGGGCAGGCTAACACCTATCAAACATGTCCTTAATACGTTGCCAACTCATCTAATAGCTAGTTCCAGACTGCCAAAGGGCATCATAAATATCCTCAATAGGCGAATGGCTTCCTTTCTCTGGAAAGGTCGTCATCACTGGCAATCTTGGCCTTCTGTCTGTCGATCAATTGAAGCTGGCGGTCTGGGCATCCGCTCTCTTTTGCATGTCCAGCAAGCGTACGATTGTCAAATCTGGTGGAAGTACTTTAACTCAAACAACCTTTGGGCAGAATTTTGTCGATCCAAGTATGGTCATCGTTCTTCAATCTATTCACATATCTATGATTCATCAACATGGAAACGAATAGCGCGCACAAATGAGTTCATGGAGATGCATACTTCCATAATCAATGGAATGTTGCATTGGACACCAGAGGAGAATGGTCAATTTTCCATCCGATCTGCATACACTTTGATTTCGGATCATTTCCCCAAGGCGGAGACGAAGTATATTTGGTGGAAAAATACGCACCCAGGACAAAAAATCTTTCTTTGGCGTCTTTGGAATCACTCACTTCCAATGGTAGACAATTTCCGTGGATGGATGATGGATTATCCTTTTCAATGTGTTTTTTGTCGACAATCTCATGACATCCAAGCTCATGTGTTCTTACATTGCTCACTCATTCGCCCTCTTTGGGTAGACATGTCTATCACGTTTAATGGCCCAATGCCTCTTTCACATACTATCAGACGACATTTACTTAGGTGGTGGCAAATGTCATCAACCAAAACAATGGGGGGTCAGCTCAAGACAATTGTTCCATCCTTTGCGGTGTGGGAAATATGGAAGATGTACACTTCATGCAGGTTTGGAGAGGAATCATTCGATTATGACAGGCTATACACAAAAATAAAAGGGTCGATATACACGTGGTGTGCTTCAATCAATGGGAAGAAATTTGCCCAAAACATACCACACCTAGTGGCTCAGCACTTCTCCCGCCATTGCGCATGAAACGAGCCACTATAGTTCGATGGAGATTTCCATCATCTGGCAAGCTAAAACTAAATGTTGACGCTGCAGTAGGACAACAAATGTCAGCAGGAGCGGCAGTTCTTCGCACATGCCAGGGTTTGTTTCATTCGACCATCAGTTTTCCACTACCTCTTTTGAGCCCCCTAAGGGCTGAGACTCAAGCTTTGATAATTGCACTGATGTACTACGCGCAGCACCATGACAGCCTTGTAGTTGAAACGGACTGCCAATATTTAATTACTTTGCTGGCTGATCATGGGCAAGTCACAGGAATACTGCACAGTTTACTCTTTTTGTTTGCGTTCGTAAAAATAGTAAACAACTTTCAAAAAACACGAAAATTTCCAGAAACATAATCACACGTTCTAGGGTTAATTTGGCATAAGTTTCAACCCTTTTGGATAAGTATAAGTCGATCAAACATCAAAAGTTCTGAGACTAGTGCAGTCTGATTTTCAGACTTGCAAAGGTTGAGACTTTGATTGTAATTGACCTACTTCCCAAAATAATTTAGCAAAAATGTTTCAACCCACTTAAATATAGTATATAAGGAGTTAGTTGTTAAATTTTCAGAGCATTTGGACTTACACAAATAGGAATAAATTTTTCAAAACCGTCTACCGTTTCTGGCAGATTCGCGCAATCTGATCACCAACGGTTTTTGAAGGGGTTAAAGGTTGAATTTTAATTTGAAATTTTTAGGGGACCCTCATAACATCTGAGGCTAAGTTCTTTCAAAATTTCAGAATTTTTGGAGACCTATAACCTGGTTTTAAAAACATTTTAAAACTGGTCCTGAAAACAGAATCTGTTTTCAGATGTTGAGTTGTTTAGGTTTAAACAAATTTTGAAAACCACACTTTCAGCACCACCTATTCAACCCCCGCCCCTTTCTAGTGGTGCCTTGCAGATCCTACAGGTAGTACGTTGGAATATATGTGTATAGTGCCGTTTTAAAAAAAAATTGAATATATATATATATATAAACGTGTGATATGATAAGGAGAGGAGACTTTCCATTCTTCAATTTGTTGTCTTTGTGCCTTTTCCAAATATATCTTCATTTAGTGAACTACTTAGTTCATTTAACTAAGTACTTCATTTAATGAACTAGTTTAGTTCATTAATGATGACACCTGAAAATAGTTCAAACACAACAAATGTTTGCCATTTGATGTAATCTTTAAAGCTTTATGGATTGTTAGTACGGAAATAATATATATAAACTATATAAGGCAGGTTTGTTACAAAAACGTGTTAAGTCATAAAACGTGTCATGCATTTCTTTAGCACACGTTATTTAAATCATGCATTTTGTGAATCACACAAACCCTTTTTTCTCAACAATCTCCCCTTTTTGATGATTTACAAAATAACCTAAGTTCATGATTTAATTTTAGTCGCTCCCCCTCCAATCGTGCACAAATTCAAATTTTGAATTTTTGAATTCTCTCCCCCTTGATTTGTGCAATCAATCTCTCTCTCCCCCTTAAATCATGCATTCTCTCTCCCTTTATTTTGGAAATAAAATCAAAAGTACATATAAGAAAGAAAAAAACTCATCCATTTTGATTTCGTTCTTAAAGGTTATTCATTTAACCCTTTGCAAATGTCCCTTTTGGTACCCAAATTTGGGTGACCTTTCTAGGCCTTCCAAAAGGTGAGAAAGGAGATGAAGATGCAATGTAATAGACATTTGGTGCAAATCTGTTTGGCCTTTGGCCGACAATTCCATCATGCACATAGTATGATCTTTGTTTTTGATAAGCATTTCAGTTTACATACACGGGGCGTGATCTAGATGCATTTTTATGATATGGATTTCTCATATGCATCAACGGCTTCTTTTCATACTTGTACGACGCAAAATTATATCTCATATGATATGAAGATGAAGCATGTTGAAATGACATAGGGTGGATCTAGGTGTCTTCTTAGGCGCCACATATGTCTTAGACGCATCTATTTTATTAGCCGGAATGAATTTAGTTGCCTTATTGTATCCTAATCCGTTTTATCACTATCATGCTTTTGTGACAAAATAATGCGATCTAGCATGTTAGTTCCCGTGTCAAATTGTTTCATCATTTTCTCTAAATCCGTATTCCTTGATTTCAAATTTGAAATCTCGGATTTTGTTTCATTGTTTTGTTTCATTAATGATGTGACCTCTGATTTTAATGCATTGATTATGCAAGACGACTCTTCTTTTGAATCGTTTAATTGAGAAACAAGGTTCGTGTTAGAAGATTCTAACATCATCTTGTCTTCAATTCATCGTTTCTTTTCTTTTGCAAGAGTCTTTGAGAACTTATGCAACTTTAAATATTGACTAAATAAATCATCATAAGAACATTCAGAATCAGAATCAGAGTCGGAGGATACCTCATTCGATGCCTTAGATGAAAGCATATTTGTGCCGTTTGTTCTTCTATATCAGTCTCAGAGTCGGATGTGTCACTCCAAGTGGAGGCTTTGAAGGCTCTTCTCCTTTGTTTAGGTTCTGAGACGAGTCTAGTTTTTATCCAATCCTTGTCAAGGTGTTTGTTCGTTTGTTTGTTCTTGTTAGGGCAATCATATGACCAGTGTTCAAGTTTTCCACATTCATAACACTTTATTTCTTCATTATTTTTATTTCTATGGTTCTTAGATGAAGTAGGATTGTGTTTGTTTTTAATTGATTTTCTCAAGATCTCTCTTAATCTTTTAGCTATCTTGATTAAATCTTCGTCATCGGAATCTGTATCACTATCCTCTACGCGATCATAAGAAGTAGAGACGTATTCATTTGATTTAAACACAATAGCCTTATCATGTTTAAAACTAAATTCGAAATTTCTTAAAGTGAGTTTGTTTTCATATACCTTTAATGATCCGATCAATTCCTCCATTTTTATCGATTTAGTATCCTTACTTTCTTTGATTGCAGTGACTTTTGAATCCCATTCGGATGGGAGGCTCCTTAACACCTTTTGAACCTTTTCCTGTGTAGAAAAATCTTTGCCAAGAGACTGAAGAGAATTATAGATGTTAGTCAATCGTAAATCCATATCAACAATAGACTCACTTGGCAATAATTTGAAAGACTCAAGTGTGCATAAGCATATTAATCTTAGACTCCTTTTCATGCAAGTAGTGGTTGGGGGTGGCTGTGGTTGTACACAGTAAAAGTTGAGACGTTTGTCTCCCGTCATATGGTTGGAACACCCACTGTCCACGACCCATTTGACCTTCTTGTCTTCGCTTTCTCCATTGAGTGCTAGGGCCTACAAAAGAACCATATGAAGTTGGTACCCTTTTTATTTTGGGTCCTTGAAGGTTAGTTACCTTCATCTCGCCTTTCGGCACCCACACAAGATTCTTATTATTTTTAGCTCTACATACTCTCTCTACATGACCTTTCCGATTACAATAAAAACATGTAGGAGTATGCTTGTGTGTTGGTGCATGCTTGTGCGAATGTTTGTGCATTGGCACATGTCGTGTTTCCTTCTTAGGAACCACCTTCTTTGGAATAGTAGAAGGTTTTTGTTTCACAACATGGACCAAAGGTTGTGATACCTTTGGTGCATAAGCCTTTTGTTTAGGCATGTGCCTTTGCTTCTTCAAGGAGGTTTTAGACTCCTTGATCACTTGTGTTTGTTCCTTTTTATTTCCCTTCTTAGATGCATACATGACACTAGGTTTGACTTTCATGCTTGGCCTAGATGCATCTTTATTCTCTATCTCTTTAGCACCTACCCTTGAATCATTTTTCTTATCCTCACGGGTTTGAGCACATGATTTCATCAAATCATGTCTCTCTTCAAGTGCAATCACATGCATGGTTAAAAATATGTCATGCTCAAGTTGCAATGCAATGTGATTCTCTAACGTGTCATTGTACTCATTTATGCATGCTCTAAACTCTTTCTTGACACGTTGATATTTTAAATCAAGGAGATCATTTTCTTGTATTAAATCATCTCGTTCATCAATAATTTGTCCATACTTGTTCAGAACCATACTTGTTCTGAAGTGTCTTCCAAATTTGTAGGGAATTATTTTTTGAATGGAGGTTTCATTTTATTACAAGACATAATAAATAGGTACGCGTCATTACACGGCCTCAAAACCTCCTTGGTTCATATGAAATGACAAGCCCAATAGTAGATTTTCTGTCTATCTTACAACCACCATAATCAGCATCACTATAAGCATACAATTCCAACTTAGCGACTCTATCGTACTAAAGTCCTAAATGAGGTGTATGTTTAATATATCTAAATATCTTTTTCACTGCATTATAATTGGACACCTTTGGACAAGATTGAAATCTAGTACACATACACACACTAAACATTATATCAAGTCTTGATGCAGTTAAATACAACAATGATCTAATCATAGACCTATATAGTGTGTCATCAAAAGGTTTTCCATTTTCATCCTTGTCTAGTTTGGTACTAATACTTATGCGGGTAGGTAGAGGTTTCAAATCTTCAAATCCAAACTTCTTAATCATATCATTAACATACTTAAGTTGACTAATGTGGATTTTTTGAGGGGTTTGTTTGATTTGTAGCCCCAATAAGTAGTTCAATTCTCCTACCATTGACATCTCAAATTTAGACTTCATACACTCTTCGAAGTCCTTTACTAAGGTAGGGTTAGTTGAACTAAAGATAATGTCATCTACATATATTTGGACTATTAATAAATCATTATCTTATCTTTTAAGAAATAATGTATTCTCTATGATATACCTTTGATAATTATTTGCAAAAAGAAAATTTGCAAATCTATCATACCAAGCTCTTGGAGCTTGTTTAAAACCATATAAAGCTTTCTTAAGCTTGTATACATGGTTAGGATAATTACCCACAAGATTAATCTCTCAAAATTTAATTAAATATAATTAACCTTCAAGGACCCAAAATATTTTGGGAAAAAGTACATCTACATCTTTTGTTGTATAAGTTAATAATCTTTAGATCTTTTCTAATTTAAAAATCCAATTAACCTGTGTTTCACATCCATCAGTTAATTAAGTCATTTCATTAAAAGTTTAATGTAGCTTAAAACACAGTGGGTTGAAAAAGAAAATAACTTTTTACACTATAAATGCTTATTTGAACTGTAAAGCCTAACAAGGCAACGACATAGACTAGCAATATCAAGTATTTTTCTTGTTTCAAAAATAGTAATGCACAAGTTTATTATGTTAATCATGGTACTGAGAAGTTGAAGTTTAAGGCTGATATACTGTTTTTTATTTTTTTTTCTCTGGTACTTGGTAGTCAATTACTGTGTTTGCTATTTTTTTAGCTCTTTTCTATGTTGTCTTATAATTACCTCCCCCCCACCCCCCCTCTCTTTCTTCCTGGTGGCAATGTTAGGTTCCAGAAAGTTCATCTTTTCTGCATTATCTGATTAAAATGGAAGATAAAATACAGTCCCTTTCAATTTTCGATCTTTCACAAGTTACTGGTGTAGTTCAATGGTTATCTCTTTCTATCTTGCCTCTTCTGTTTGATTAATGATGTACAATGAAAGCGACTGCAGTTAATGGCGTTTTCAAGGATATCTGGAAAAGATGCCTGAATCGGTTCTATAGTAATTCCTTTTGACCTTCATTTATATCATTTTTTCCTTATGATGTTATTATTTTCTACTGTTATTTGAACCTTTTTAAGACCATCTTTAACATCCTACAAGTATGAGTAAGAGTTACATTGGCCAAAGTGCCGTTTATTTGCCTACAATGTATTGTAGATGAGCACTATCTGTTGGAAACCTAGAATTTCCTTGTCAATGTACACATGCTAATGACGCGTATGAAAGTGATGATGAAAGTGATGGTGACGACAAAATTATAATTAACAAATCATTGCTTACATGTACGAGATGTAAGCAATCTCTTGATAGTTGAAGCTCCATTCAAAGTCTCACTTTGGTAAGAAGATATAACATCAATTTTGTGATTCTCATTTGTTTTCCTGAAATGATCCATCCTCTTCTAGAAAAGCATCGTATGTAGTCCAGTTCTTGAAACTACTTAAGATGATCAACACCTTAAATCTTGTTCTTGAAGAAATATAGTAAGGTTCACACTTTCTCACAAGTCTAAGCACAAGCAAGAGATCAAATATTTATGGTTCCTCTTGTGCTTGACTCTCTTTCTCTCAATATACAATAATAAAGATCAAAGAAAAGCTAGACAAGCTTTAAACAAAATTACAAGTATGAGAGAAATGTACAACAATGGAAAATGAAGCTAGATGATGTTGAAAGTGTGTCATTGCTTCATCCAAGCCTCTTCTATTTATAAATAAAGTTGACCACGTTTTTGAGGCTCTCCACCAAGTCTTCATCTTCAAAAATGTCAAGATAGTGCCCAAATAGTCTTTAGCCACCCTATGGAGTGATTTGATCTTGGATAGCCACCCTAGAGAATCTTAGACATGTTTAAAATAGTCAAGGAAGCATGTAGTATGTTGGGTTAAAGTCCACAAGAAATTTGAGCAAGATTGGAGAGAGAAAATATCATAGATCTCCCTTGGATTTTGTTCCAACGTTTGAAAATTTTTGAATCCTGGAGACGTCGATCGATCTACGTGCCAGGGCTGAGAGATCGACGTCTCTCAGTTAGACGTCGATCGATCGACGTCAGCCTGGATGAGAGATCGACGTCTCTCAGAATGACGTCGATCGATCGACGTCATTAGGCTGAGAGATCGACGTCTCTCAGATGTATGTCGATCGATCGACATACCTGAAGCTGAGAGATCGACGTCTCTCAGTTATACGTCGATCGATCGACGTATGCTTAACTGAGAGATTGACGTCTCTCAGATATACGTCAATCGATCTACGTCCCTTGGCTGAGAGTATGACGTGGATCTGAGTGCTTAAATTTTTACCAAGCTTCACATGGATCTCTTGAAGGGCTGATGTAACCTTCATCCGATTTATGAGAGATTTTTCGTCTCGCACATGTTTACATCAATTTTGCTTTCAACTAAAGATATGAAATTTCATCTTAGTCCTTTTAAAACATCTTTTTGTATCATCAAAACATTTTATAAACTAACAATCTCCCCCTTTTTGATGATTTCAAAAACCGAGATTCTAAAAGATGTTTTTCCTTTGTTTCAAACTTGAAAAATATCAATCTCCCCCTAAGTATGTGCACAACTACTTAAGGTAAATGGTGCGGTGGAGAATTTGATGCGTCTTGATGATCGAAGCCACAATATATGTATATGTCTTAATCTTGGCAAGAATTTGATGCGTCTTGATGGATCACAAGATTGATAATCTGGAGTCCATTTTGTGATTCTCATTTGTTTTCCTGAAATGATCCATCCTCTTCTAGAAAAGCATCGTATGTAGTCCAGTTCTTGATCAAAGTGAAGAACGATATGTGTGGGATCTAAAAGTCTCACCTTTACCGTCCCAATGAAACCAATTCGATCAGTGGCTGAACGTATTGTAGCTAACGGCGGACGGCCATACCAAAATGTGCCTATCAATGTAAACCGATACGGGGCTGCTAAGGAGTTAATTTCTTCCTCTGAAAATGTGATCACAGGGCTTCCTTTGTATTTGTGAATGGCTTTCGGTTGAACTTTGGCTGCAGATGCAAAAAGCGATGCGAATGAACGTTTTGGTGAAACTGGGTTTGCCGCAATAGCGGCCGATGGCTCATTCATTTGATTTAGATCGTTGGGCAATATCTGATTGCAGAAAGAATGGAGTTTGCAGATGAAAGGCGAAGATGTCGGCGGAGCCGTGAAGGCGATCACACAGAGAGCGTAAGCATTTATATATATATATATATATATATTCATACTTCCACTTACATGCAAAGTTTCATCATTGTCTTTTATATGAACATAGTATTGAACATACTCATGAATGTTGCATTTTTCTTATGGAACTTACTTAGTAGATTCGGAAAAGGCATGAAGAATCTAAGAGATGTACTTGCCTTCTTCTTGAATTTAAAGTCTTGGCTAGATGATTCCTCTTGAATAAACTTACTTAGAACCTTATTCTTTTACCTTTGCTTAAAGAATCTTCTTCTTGTTCCTTCTTGGAAGGCACGATCCAAAGTGAGCAACTTTAAAAGAAGAACATTTAGAGGTTTTCAACACCAACTCTTAATAAATACCTTTGAAGATTCTTAAAGCTATCTTCCTTCTTCAACTTAGAAAACTTCCTTCATCCTTTCTCTAATGGCCACGGGTTGCTCAACCGAAGATGAGAGTTGATGAGCAATTATGGAAGATATTAGATTGAAGCACTGGCAATCATTTTTTAGTAGAATCTTACCTTGGTTCTTTTTACTCCTTGGTTTCCTAAAGTTTGGTTTTCATTCCTAGAAGAAAGAGGGTGTCTTAGACATTGTCTTGAAGTATTAAGGTGTGATGAAGAGAGAAAATCTTTCTCTTCTTGTTCCCCTCTTGGTTCTCGGTTTTTGAGTGAAGAAAAGAGGATTGAAGAGCTTGTTTCTCTTTATTGGAGGAAGGAGGAAAAGTTGGTTAAGCTTGGACAAAAGAAGTGGAGTGTTGGAGTGTTGGAGTAAGAGGGAAAATCTCATTTTCTAAGGGATAGGTTACCGGCCAAACAAGAGAGAAGGGAAGGAGGGAAAATGTGTTGAGTGGAGTGGGAAGAAATTCATTATACATTCTTTGTTTGGAGTAGGAAGTAGAAGTGATAGTTGTATGTCTTGTAAGTGGGAAAAGGTGGAGTTTCAGGAAGATATTTTCCTTCCCCTTTGACTTAGAGTAACCGACCAAAGAAGTATGGGGGAAGAGGTAGGTGGAGTGGTTGAGAAAATGTGAGAAAAAGAAAGACTTTTTGGTAGAAATTATGATTGTTCCATGTGGCTAAAATAAAACAAAACTTTGTCTCTTTTCCTATGGGCGGCTGGTCAATGGTTCCAAAACGAAGGGTGGTTTGATTTTGTTGAAATTGTAATAGTGTGTAAGAAGTGTTGTAAGAGGTAGAAGGCTTTTTGGTAAAACATAATGATGATTTCTTGTTGATATGGAAAAAACATTTTCTTTTTCTTTTTGGCAAGATGGCCGAGTAACATGAGTGGGGTGGGGAATTATTTGACTTCTTGGAAGAGTGTATATTTTCTTATTCCTTTATTTTATTCTAGTAATTTAATTTGTTATCTAATAATCTTGTTTTAGTTTCCTTAGATAACATAAAAATATTTGTCACCCACATTAGTTGTATACCAATTTACCACTTAAGTAATGTATTGTTCGATCATATCTTAAACGCTACTAATCCTGATATGCCGATTTAATATATTTTGTATTATCGTCTTAAATAAAATAATGTTGTCTTGTAGCGATTGAGAAAAATTTCCACGGTAAATACCTCACTTAATTCTTATTCAAATTTTATCTTACATAAACTTCATCTAAATCCAACTTATATTTTCTTTTTTATTTATTATTTCTTTATCTACTGACCCAAAGATGTGGGTCTTAACAAAGCACCTTAGCAACACAAAGCATGAACAAGAAAAAAGAGAAGACAAAAGAAGAGAACAAGAGATGTTCTTGAGTTGTGTGTTGATGTTGTGTTCTTCTTCTCTTCACTTAGCCTCATATCCATAGTGTGAGGCACCCCTTGAAGATAAGAGTGCCACATTGTCACCTTCATCATCATCAAAGCTTGTGTGTCTTCATTTCATTGGATGGCCACCTTAACACTTTGCACACTTGACATCCTCGAGCAACATGATTTATCTGTCTTGGCCACTTGAGTCGGCCAATTTTAACACCTTGAAAATGACTTAGAAATTCTTGGAAACATGAAGATAAAATACGATGGCATATTCCTCCCAAGATTACCTCAACTCCTTGCACAATCATAGGGCATGTAAGGGCTGCCCAGCTTTTGAATCGAAACAGCTAGTAGCTCTTTCCTTCTTCCTTGGTTGCGATGTTGGCAACTTTTGCCACCTAGTTGTATTTTGGTTGGTCCATGTATCATAATCTTGTACACAAGTCATAAAATGATTGGAACATCATTTACACATATTTAAGAACAAATCCCATGTGTAAAACCGTGTAGGTAAACAAATTTGATGAAGAGAAATGTGTAGATAATAGTTGAGAACTTAGTTAACATATCGTTCTTCACTTTGATCAAGAACTGGACTACATACGATGCTTTTCTAGAAGAGGATGGATCATTTCAGGAAAACAAATGAGAATCACAAAATGGACTCCAGATTATGATCCTGCAGTAGAAGTGCCAATCGTTCCAATATGGGTCACGTTCCCGGGCCTCCCTCTTCACATGCATCGCAAAGACGCACTCTTTCAAATTATTGCGATGCTAGGTACGCCCCTAAAATTGGATGCAACGACGGCAACGATGAATCGTTCATCGGTAGCACGAGTTTGTGTTGAGTTGGACGTTTCCAAAGAGCTGCCTCAAAGGGTATTCATCCAAACACCATCTCGAGTAATCATGCAGAACGTTGAGTATGAAGATCTGCCGAAATACTGCTCCTCTTGCTATAAACTCGGACACGTAACAGTAGATTGAGGCAAGGAAAACCCTACGCAGCCGCTTCTGCCAGACGACAAGCAAACGGATTTTCCAAAATCAAAGAAAGCAATTACCACACAGAAGCAACGCTGGACCCCCAAAAAAAACGGTTCTTTAACTGCAAATCTGCAAGTAGAAACAGATGAACACCATGCAACTGAATTACCCCCAGATCAACACATATCCGGAGTGCATCCTCCCTCTCCTGATATGCTGCAGTTAATGTTGTATCGAATATTCAGGATATTTCGCGCTTACAAGGTGTTGATGATAGCATAATAGGAGAAATTCAAGAGGCCGTATGGATTGACTCACACTCGGATGCGGAAGTAGACCCACGAACAGATGAACAGGATCAAAATTATACAGACAACATCTCCAACTTAATTGAAGCAGCTTATGTTGACTCAAGTGCTAACGAGAATCAAGCAGGGATCGCCTCGGTTGACAATATCAACATAGAGGCCACAACCACAAATTTGGATGAGCACACAGCAGTTGCTCCCCCAGATAGCAATTTGAGCCAGGGGACCAGAATATTAAGACGAACTCAACCACCTTCTCCCCGATTAACCAGGTTACGTGCAGCACACATCTCAAACTCTTTCGATCCTCTTTCTCAATGAAGCTCCTATTATGGAATGTTAGAGGAATTCGCAGTTCATTTAATAGAATACTTTCACTAGTTCATAAGCATAAAGTTTATTTGCTTAATGTAATCGAACCCAAGCTCAGATCCAGTGCTTTACAATCATATCAGTTACAATTTGGTTTCTCTAATGCTATATCAGTTTGTAATGATCAAATATGGTTTTTTTGGAAGGACTCATTTCTCACTTGGGAAGACGAAAAATATGGAAGCCAACATCACTCCATAAAGTTCCAATGGCGTGCCACTGGAGAATGTTTCTGGTTCACAGGGGTATATGGGCGACATTCAATTCTTCAGCGTCGTATACTGTGGGATGAATTACGGCAGTTCTATACGACACTTAACATCCATGGCTTATCGGAGGAGACTTCAACACGTTTCGAATGCTGGAAGAACATCGGGGAAGGTCACAGCCATCATTACGTATGTTGCAAGACTTCAATGACTTTATTCTGCATTGTCAGTTACAGGAAATACAGTTTCAAGGATCATGCTTCACATGGTCAGATGGCAGAGGTTTAGTCCGTGTGTGGCGACGCTTAGATCGTTTTATGAGTTCCGATTCTATTGTTGATATCTTTCCATATATGCAAGTTCAACATCTCTCACGAGCCACTTCGGACCACTCTCCTTTGCTTCCAACATGTGACTTGGATGTCCCACGAACACCATCAATGTTTCGATATCTCGATGTATGGACAACCCACGCAGACTTTGACGCATTTGTGATACATAGATGGCAATCATACCCAACTGTAGGTGGCATGTGGGGGTTAAGCCGTAAGTTATCTCTCTTACGTAAAGATTTACATCAACGGAACAAAGATACATTTGGCAACATCTTTGATGCAGTGTCACAAGCAGAAACAGAAGTTAAAATCGCAGAACGAGCTTATGATACTAATCCCATGGATTCTACGCGAGCCCTGTATCATAAGCGCATTGCTGAGTTACGCCTTTCTCAAAAACGAGCATTTCTTTATTGGAAACAGAAGGCCAACATTAAGTGGTTGAAGGATGGTGACGCAAACACATCTTTCTTTCACCTGTCGGTTAAGCATAAACGAAGCCACCAGATGATCCGCAGAATCATTAAGCAGGACAGCACCGTGCTTGCATAGCAAAGTGACATTCAAACTGAGGCTATTAATTATTTTTCTCACCTCTTTGCTGAGGAGTCCATTTCAGAATGTGAGCTAATTCTTCAACACATTCCATCATTGATAACGGCATATGATAACAGTATGTTGAAGGCCGTTCCCTTGCTGTCAGAGGTCAAAGAAGCGGTGTGGGATCTTAGTCCAACAAGTGCAGCTGGCTCGGATGGCTACCACAGCTCTTTTTATAGACGATTTTGGCCCCACATACAGAATGATGTTCACAAAGCAGTTCAAGAATTTTTCTTGGGTATCCGAATGCCTAAGTCAGTGGCAGCAGCATCAATTATTTTGATACCCAAGGTTAGCAACCCACAATCCTTTGCGGATTATAGGCCGATATGCCTAACTAATTTTATTTCTAAGACCATCACACGGCTGCTAGCTACAATATTGGGGCGTATCTTGCCCAGACTTATATCTCCAAAACAGGCGGGTTTTATGAAGGGCCACAACATTACGGAACAAGTCTTATTGGCACAGGAAATGGTTCATATATTAGACAAGCAAACATGTGGAGGATATGTTCTTATCAAATTAGACATGGCGAAAGCTTTTGATAGGGTGAGTTGGAAGTATCTTCAACAGCTGTTGCAACGAATGGGTATGGACGCTCGTTTGGTTCGCATTATTATCAATAACTTAAGCGGCACAACATGTTCAATTTTGCTCAATGGCTCTCTGACAGAATCTTTTTCCATTGGTAGAGGGGTGAAGCAGGGGGATCCATTATCTCCTCTACTATTTATTTTGTCATTTGAAGGATTTACATGGGGTTTAAATCATCATATACGGACGGGTCAACTTCAGGGATTCAGGGCAGGCCGCACACCTTGTGTCTCTCATTTTGGATTCGCAGACGACTTATTAATCTTTCTTAATGGTACATCACGCAATTTATCAAAGTTTCGAAAATTTTTAGATATCTATCAGCATGCTTCGGGTCAACTAGTCAACTATCACAAAAGTCAATTTGTTGTGGGGCAGGGGGCTTTGGTGTCTCATGCAACGACTGCATTAGTGATGAGGTCTGCTACTCTGCCTATAAAATATTTGGGGTCATACTTGTACAAGGGGATTAATAAAGCCAGGTATTGTTCCAATCTTCTTGCTCATTTCGACGCCAAGCTATCGTCTTGGTCGACAGAATTCTTGTCCATGGCGGGCAGGCTAACACCTATCAAATATGTCCTTAATACGTTGCCAACTCATCTAATAGCTAGTTCCAGACTGCCAAAGGGCATCATAAATATCCTCAATAGGCGAATGGCTTCCTTTCTCTGGAAAGGTCGTCATCACTGGCAATCTTGGCCTTCTGTCTGTCGATCAATTGAAGCTGGCGGTCTGGGCATCCGCTCTCTTTTGCATGTCCAGCAAGCGTACGATTGTCAAATCTGGTGGAAGTACTTTAACTCAAACAACCTTTGGGCAGAATTTTGTCGATCCAAGTATGGTCATCGTTCTTCAATCTATTCACATATCTATGATTCATCAACATGGAAACGAATAGCGCGCACAAATGAGTTCATGGAGATGCATACTTCCATAATCAATGGAATGTTGCATTGGACACCAGAGGAGAATGGTCAATTTTCCATCCGATCTGCATACACTTTGATTTCGGATCATTTCCCCAAGGCGGAGACGAAGTATATTTGGTGGAAAAATACGCACCCAGGACAAAAAATCTTTCTTTGGCGTCTTTGGAATCACTCACTTCCAATGGTAGACAATTTCCGTGGATGGATGATGGATTATCCTTTTCAATGTGTTTTTTGTCGACAATCTCATGACATCCAAGCTCATGTGTTCTTACATTGCTCACTCATTCGCCCTCTTTGGGTAGACATGTCTATCACGTTTAATGGCCCAATGCCTCTTTCACATACTATCAGACGACATTTACTTAGGTGGTGGCAAATGTCATCAACCAAAACAATGGGGGGTCAGCTCAAGACAATTGTTCCATCCTTTGCGGTGTGGGAAATATGGAAGATGTACACTTCATGCAGGTTTGGAGAGGAATCATTCGATTATGACAGGCTATACACAAAAATAAAAGGGTCGATATACACGTGGTGTGCTTCAATCAATGGGAAGAAATTTGCCCAAAACATACCACACCTAGTGGCTCAGCACTTCTCCCGCCATTGCGCATGAAACGAGCCACTATAGTTCGATGGAGATTTCCATCATCTGGCAAGCTAAAACTAAATGTTGACGCTGCAGTAGGACAACAAATGTCAGCAGGAGCGGCAGTTCTTCGCACATGCCAGGGTTTGTTTCATTCGACCATCAGTTTTCCACTACCTCTTTTGAGCCCCCTAAGGGCTGAGACTCAAGCTTTGATAATTGCACTGATGTACTACGCGCAGCACCATGACAGCCTTGTAGTTGAAACGGACTGCCAATATTTAATTACTTTGCTGGCTGATCATGGGCAAGTCACAGGAATGCTGTCATCGGACATTGCACGAGCATCACAATTTCTCACGCTCAATAATTCCACGCTTCAATATTGTCCAAGAGAAGCAAATTTGGCTTCACACAGACTTGCAAGATACCGATACTGCTCTTCTGGCCTGCATCGCTACATTTCGGTCCAAGCGTTGCCGTGTGAGGTACGAGGCGCATTATATATGGACCTTCATTTGCCAACAATTCGCCTGTGATACATGACAGCTCAATCTCTTTATAGTTGCCTGTGTTTTCGAACGCAGGCAACATTGGTGCGTTTATCATTCGTCTATATGATAATTATGTGTGCTGCTCCTTCTGTTGATTTTTCTTATACTAGATGTTGTCTCACGTTTGCTGTTGTATCTGCTTTTCCATGGTCGCACATGTACATGAGGACATCACGGAGCCTGCTCATAGTCTCGCGATCAGAAAGCAAGCACGCACTGTCTTTTCCTCCGTTTTGTCGTCTTGGTTGAATTTATGCCAAGACGACTCCGGTATGATTTGGCTTTCATTCAATATGTTTGTGGTTACAAACGTGTTGTTACTCCTAACGGTTCTTTTGCCTGCTCATGAGGCACACGGCATTAAGGAATCATCTACAGCCGGCGAACTCTTCACTGCTATGGTGTATCGTTTTCCACCAAACAACCCTATAATCAACGTCATCAAGTGCGGCCATGCAATATGTCAAGACACATCGGCAACCTCGAGGAATGGCACAACAACATATTGTAGTTCATCTCACACATTTCTATTCATGTATTCATTCACATGTACATTACGCGCTATTCCCGGTCGGATAAATATGTATGCTTTTTTCCTTCGTCAAGGTTTTATCCACAAGGGTGGTTTTACTTGACAAGGTTTTAATGCGGCATATCATATACGATTGGAGAAGCGCCATCATTAGCGATTTGTATCATGTTTTTTTCATATACTGACTCTTATAATATGGTTTTTCTCCACCACAAGTGAGACATTGAATAAAATTATGTTGATATAAAATATATATATATATATATATATATATATATATATATATATCGGCCATAAGGGTATTTTAGGAATAAGGTTAGTTATGATAAAGAATGAAGATGATGATGTATGTACTTCGCTAAGATTTAATCACAAGATTATGATTTGAGGACTTTCAACCTTATGGAAATTTGGCTTTACGGGTACTTTGAACAAGACTAGTATATGAGGAAGTAGGCAAGATGATGACGCATATACTTATGTAAGGGAAATAAGTGAACCTTGCATGTAAGACGAGGTAGGAAGATGGGTATGTATGTTCGGCCATGTGGGTACATTGTGCAAGATGAATGTATGAATAAGTATGAATAGGATACATGTATTTAAATAATGTTCAATTACAAGCTTCTTGTAGTCACGTGATGATTTTGTGGGTTCAAAACTCCTATGAACACTTGCCCATGACACCCTTAAAACACCCCTTAATGAAGCCTAATTAGTTTGGTAATCTTTATGCTTAGTAAAGTGTGGCATGTAGCAGTTAGAAGATTTTTAGTGGATTAATATATTAGTTTGGAATGAAAGTCTTAAATTCCTTGATTTTCAACCCTTTGTAACTTTTGATATGCTAGTAACATTATTGGAGAATAAATTAAGTTTCGTCCATATTATGCTTTATAAACTCACGGAAAATGAGTAATGAAGTGCATGGTGTAAAAGTAGTTATAGGCATGTGGATGTGTAAATTTTTGGCCATGGGGTATTTTACCCTTAAAGCAAGGTGAATAAGGTATGACATGTAAAAAGAACGGTGTGCATGTTGTGAGGGTATATATTTTGGCCATGGAGCCTATTTCAAGGGTAATTTCGGTATTTTGAAAAGTGAATCGCAAGTATATTGTGTAAAAATAGTTGTAGGCATATCAGTCAATGTAACTGTCCGCCACTCCTTATTAATGGATGAATTTATATTTGCTGCAAAAATGTATCCTTGTGGGTGAATATATAGTTGGATTGATTGGAGTGGAAACTATGAATGAATTTAAGAGGAAGAACTATGAAGTACGTTGGACAAAAGTAGTAAGTGTGAAGAAAGGGAATTTCGGCCATATTTTTTGATTCATGTGAATTTTGTTTAGTGTGTACAATGGACATCAAATAGGTATGCATGAGGTTATTTCAGAAAAGGGTTTTCCTTGGACTTATGTATCCTCAGTTTTAAGTATCTTAAGGGTATGGATTTATTTATATTAAGATAGGAATAATAGTTATTAAGTTGTAAATATATGGAATGATGTAACCTCATATTCATGAGTGCCTATACTTAAGTATGGAACTTAGGGTGTGTAGGTTGTAAAATGGATAGGGCTTATGAACATTGGATGAGATTATAAACATACATAACCGGGTGACTATGATTAAGGTTGGTATAAGAGTGTGTGTGTGTGTGTGTGTTTGTATATACATATATATCAAATTTTTATTATGCCTCACTTATGCCGGAGCAATACCATCGTATATTCAGTGTCATCATACGAGAATAGAAAATGTAAAGCTCGAATAATTTGCAATCTCCAATCATATATGATATGCCATATTAAAACTTTGCCAAGTAAAACCACCCTTGTGGATAAAACCTTAGCGAAAGAAAAAGCGTACATATTTATATAATTGGAGTTTATACAGAAAATTATTGTCAACGTGGCAGTGCCGTGTTGTTGCCCCAAAGTATGCTGACATGCTTCGATTAATATGTTGTCCAATCGCTGATAATCCTTGTGTTGCCGTCGAATTCTTGTCCTCCAAGCAAGCCATCGTCGTGATTCCATGCAAGGTAGAAATGATGTAAGTATTAGTAAGATGAGTATATTTCCAGTGAAATATAAGTGTGAGCCATCGCAATAATTTACCCATGTCGCCTATATCCATAGATACAGGCAACCAAAAATTGTCCAAAGACCAAATCCAATAAATCAAAGTAAACATAGACAGTGTGAGCTTAGCGAAGAGTGTGATGTATACCCGGGTTGTCCATATCTTTCGATACAGGCAACATAGTTGGAAAAATGCTTTATCCATGTCGTAATTGAGGTGTTGACTCTGTCTGGTGGCTTGCTCAAACTAATGGAGGTAAGTCTGCAATGGTCCAAAATGCCGAAAGATGATTGTGAAATTGGCCATATTGAGCAAGAAAGTGAGCCGGTTGATTTTCTTCCCGCGGGATATATGATATGCTTAATGACATAGTGTACAAGAGTTGTCGAAATAACATGTATTTAGAGGATCCACTTTGCTGCAACTGTAATAGTACACTCTGAGCGTCCACCTCAACATCAATCAGATGCCAATATCGAGCAAAGTATAAGAAGGCATAATATGCTGCTTGATGTTCCGCCTCAGCAGGAGTAGATAAAGGTAAATGAAATGAAATGGCTCCAATAAAACCTCCTTGACTATCTCGCAAGATTGCACCTCCAGCGGCCGTGGTCCTCCCATGAGCCGCATCTGTTTTGGGTTTAAAACGTCCCAATGGAGGATGCATTCAACGTACAACATAACATCTAGGAGAATGCAAAATTGGGCAAAGGCCAACCGCTATTAGAGTAGAATCTGAAGTCACATATTTTTTACCTGACTGTGATGACGACCAATCACGAAAAGCTCTTCTAATAATCTTCCTCGCGTTTTGCTGACTCCAATGACCATCTCCAAAAGTGATCGAAGAGTAAGCCTTCCAAATTTCCCATGTGATAATAGATGGGGCGATGATGCGCATTCTTCTTTTAAATGTTATTGCTTTTGTAAACATCCACCATTGCAATAAATATTGTTGTAATGTTCCCCGCAATACCTTAGGTCCGTCTAGAAAATAACTGAAATAGCTCCAAATAGGCTTGATCTCTAGACATTCTAAGAAGATATGTTCAAGTGTCACAGCCGCTGTGTGGCAAAACGGACATAGGCTAGGATAAATTGTGACAAATCGGATCAAGAAATCTGGTATGGGCAATGCTTTGTGATACAATCTCCATAAAAACATGCGAATGTTTGGAGGAATAAGCTTATGCCCTACAAATTGAAGCGATAGACGTCGTATCCCCCCTCACAGCTTATATCATATGCTCTTTTTCTGGAGAATTGACCATCCACAATAGCTTCATATATCTCTGAATGTGTCAGGCAAAAATCGTTAGTTCTGCAGATGCGTTTCCATACTGGAGAATCTGTGAGATGCATTACCATGGTTGATCTATGGCCATACCTTGCCCTAAAGAACTTGCTTCAAAGTGAATGTTGTGTGTGATACTTCCACCATAAACGACAAGAATATGCCATGCTGAGATCCTCTAATTTCCGTATACCAAGGCCTCCTTCTCCAGTTGGACGAAATAATCTATCTCCCGAGACCCAGGAATGTCGAGTACGGTCATCAGCTCTGTTGGACCGTGCACCTGCAATAAACACCACTAGAGGGAGGGGGATGAATAGTGGTTAGCGAAAATTACACTACAACCCTTTGTTAAAATCTCCTTTGAAAACAGAATCTGAGACCACCTCAGATTCAGAACCCGTTTTTGAAAAATTCACAAATAATTGTACACAACTCCAAAAATTATGAAACTTTACAGAATTGAACTTCAATGAGCTAACAAGACTCTGTCAAAAGAACCAGACAAAAATAAGATCGTTGGCCCTTCAAACAAATAAAAAGATTCAGATGGTCAATCTGAACAGAATTGGACAGAATGTTGCTGATTTTGCAAAACGTGTTTCTCTTTGAATACTCAACCAAAAAGGTTGATCTTTATATCAAAAGACTCCTTAGGATGTGTAGATAAAGTTTCCAAAAGGGCCTGAGCTTAAACAATTCTTGAAAAATACAGAATTTAAGTTTTCTCAAAACTGGTCAGGTTGCAGCCAGATTGGAGCAGTTATCTTGCAAAGACTGAAAGACTAACTTTTCCTTGTTCAAATCAAGTGATTCTTGTTGCACATGAAAGCTAACAGTCTGAAGTATAACTCCACCAAAAATTACGAATTTTGAAAATGTTTAGCTATTTTTTCAAATTGTGAGAAATTGTGTGAAATCTGCAGTAAAAACGGACAGAAAACAGAAATAAAGAAACAAGAGAAGAACACCGAGGATTTATCCTGGTTCGGTCAATGTGACCTACTCCAGTCCCAAGGAACACCTTTCCTTGGATTTTACTATGAAATGAATAAAACAAGAACAACAATGAAGATGAATAAAACAATAACAACAAGAAGATGAAGATGAAAGCTAGACAATTCAACAAATGCTTGTGAGCTTCAAGTGTGTTTCATCTTCTTCACCATTGCCTCTATTTATAGCGTGAGATGAGCCTTAGAGATAAGAATGCACATGTGTCACCATCTTCATCATCAATTCCAAATGTCTTCTCATCATTGGTTGGCCTTGTACACTTGGCAAAATAAAACACAATGATTGGTCCACCTTGGCAATGTCATGTTGGCCGATTTTTAACACCTTGGAATGTCTTGGAATTATCTTGAAAATGTGAAGATAATATCACCATAACAACTCCATCATCTTCTCAACTCTTTGGCAAGATAATAGGCATGTGGGCATTTACCATTTCAAAGTCAAAAATTCAGCTCCAAATCCATTAAGTAGCCGTTGGCTACCATCCATATTTTCCAAAAATATTTTTGATTTTCTTTAATAAAATAAGAAAGGATAATACCACCAAATTATCCTCAACTCCAAGCACAATAATAGGATATGTGAAGTCTTCATTTGACTTCAAAAAATCTGATGATAACACCAAGAAAACCAAGTAGCCGTTGGCTACAAATTTGAAAATTACAAGTTGGAAATTTTGCCAACTAGCTCCTTTTTGGTTTGTCCACTTGTCACCAACTCATAAAATGAATACCACATAATATCTCCACCTGATTAATCACGTTTTTG
Source organism: Eustoma russellianum (assembly GCA_036186865.1). NCBI lineage: Eukaryota > Viridiplantae > Streptophyta > Magnoliopsida > Gentianales > Gentianaceae > Eustoma > Eustoma russellianum. Next base: position 8,982,791 of record AP025072.1, on the reverse strand, counting down.
TACATACCAATATGTCTAGCAACTCAAATTTTTGAAGAAGAAATAAATATATAATAATTGATAAGATTATGTCAATGTGTAACATCGAAATTCCCCAATATTTCTTCTTATATGTCAAGAACATTTCCGCACCTTTGACACCTTTAATATCTCTGAATAATGATGATAAATATTCTCTTATAACATATATAAGATGATCTTCAATAAAAAATAGAATGTGACATCTCAAATCGTCACATATCCAGCTATATCCAATAATATCATCGGTTGAGAGAATAAGATAAAAAAATCACCAAATAATCTTCAAGATAATAATTAACCAACTCCAGAATGAAGATAATAATATGCTCAAGAGATTCCTTGAGTGAAAATACCATAAATACCCTCGGGGGTAAAATGACCAAAATACCCCTGGTATTTGAAAACTCCAGAAATGTCCCGGATAGTCATAAATACTCATGATATCACCTTTGTCATGATAAATATAATGAGAATACATCCTTGAAACATTTTCACCATGTGATGTTCCTACAAAACTCAAAATACCAATTTTGCCCTTTTTGGTAAGTTGTAGAAACTTTCAAGGCACGTTAGTCACAAGACAATTATAATCACCAATATCTCATAAGAATCACATAATAGACATATATGAAACATATATAAATGAAAAACAATCATTTCATCACTTTTTAGAAAAATATTTCTAAAAACCCTAGACATCGATCGATCGAAGTGCCTCAGCTTCAGAGATCTATGTCTCACAGAAAGTTTCAGAGTTTGCCTCTGACCTACATCGACCGATCGAAGTGAGGGTTTGGTGTACATCGATCGATCGATGTGTCTCAAGTTTAGAGATCGATGTCTCACAGAAAGGTCTTAAACTTTTCTGCCTTACATAGATCGATTGATGTGAGAGATCTATGTACATAGATCGATCGATGTGCAACATCCTGAGAGATCAATATCAACTTTTTCAACTTTTAATCACATATAACACCATGTGTGACATTTTTAAGTATTCACCACTTAAAATCATGACTTTGAAAATTATCCAAACATATTTCTCAACATTCTCCCCCTTTTGGATGATTTTCAAAATAACCTAACATGATTTTAATGTCACAACTTATAACCAAAAATTTAACCAAATGTTTTCAACTTTTAAATAGTATGCTGCTCCCTCTCAACTCATACTCTCCCCCTTAACCTATGCTCCAAAATTTATACCAATTAAAACTTAGCATATGATTCATCATGACTTACCAACTAAAATCATATTCTTATTCTATCTCCCCCTTTATTTTGCAAATCATGCAAAAAGATATAACTATGTAATGGTATCGTAAGTCATCATTCATAATTTGGCTCGTAAGTTTTCGAAGGTGGCTTGATTAAGGGGTTTGGTGAAGATGTCAGCGATTTGGTGATCAGTTCTTATATGGTTTATCACTATATCCTCATTTTGAACATGATTGCGAAGAAAGTGGTATCGCACCTCAATGTGTTTGGCCTTAGAATGAAGCACCGAATTCCGTGAAAGATTGATTGCACTTGTGCTATCGCAAAAAATTGGAATCTTTTTCAATTTAATGCCAAAATCACTAAGTTGTTTAAGCCAAAGTATTTGGGTAGTACATAAAATCAAAGTAATATACTCAGCTTCAGTAGTAGAAAGAGCTACACTAGCTTGTTTTTTAGAAAACCAAGAAATCAAGTTGGTTCCTATGAATTGACAAGTATCGCTAGTGGATTTTCTATCTAATTTGCAACCACCATAATCCGCATCACTATATGCGTACAATTCCAACTTAGCGTTTCTATCATACCAAAGTCCTAAGTGAGGTGTATGCTTAAGATATCTAAAGATCTTTTTCACTGCATAGTAATGTGATACCTTAGGACAAGATTGAAACCTAGCACACATACACACACTAAACATGATATCAGGTCTTGATGTAGTTAAGTATAACAATGATCCAATCATAGACCTATAGAGTGTGTCATCAAAAGGTTTACCATTTGCATCCTTATCAAGTTTGGTACTAACACTCATGGGGGTAGTTGTAGGTTTCAACTCTTCAAAGCCAAATTTCTTAATCATATCATTGACATACTTAAGTTGGCTAATATGAATTCCTTGAGGGGTTTGTTTGATTTGAAGGCCTAAGAAGTAGTTCAATTCTCCTATCATTGACATTTCAAATTCTGACTTCATACACTCTTCGAAGTCTTTTACTAAGGTAGGGTTGGTTGAACCAAAGATTATATCATCTACGTATATTTGAACTATTAACAAATCATTACCTTTTCTACTTAGGAATAATGTGTTGTCTATTGTTCTCCTTTGATAATTATTTGCAATAAGAAAGTTTGCAAATCTATCATACCAAGCTCTTGGAGCTTGTTTCAAACGATATAGAGCTTTCTTAAGCTTGTAAACATGGTTAGGATTCTTTGGATCTTCGAATCCAGGGGTTGTTTGACAAACACCTCTTCTTGGATGTATCCATTCAAGAATGCACTCTTGACATTCATTTGGAAGAGTTTAATGTTACTTAGACTTGCAATCGCAAGTAATAATCTAATTGCTTCTAGTCGTGCAACGGGTGCAAAGGTTTCTTCATAATCTATACCTTCTTGTTGATTATAACCTTGTGCGACTAGCCTAGCCTTATTTCTTGTTATATTTCATTGTTCATCCATTTTATTCCTAAAGACCCATTTAGTTCCTATGATAGACTTGTCTTCAGGTTTAGGTACTAAGTCCCACACGTTGTTCCTCGTGAATTGATTTAATTCCTCATGCATAGCATCTATCCATGATATGTCACCTAAGGCTTCCTTAACATTCTTAGGTTCTATGTGTGAGACTAAGCTATGTCCTTCAAGTTGACTTACATTTCTAAGTGTTCTAACCCCAACACTTGGATCCCCAATGATTAATTCTCTAGGGTTCCACCAATTCCTTTGACTAGGTTCACCCTCATCTTGTTCAAATGTTTCATTAGTATGAACGTTATCATATGTAATTGGATCATTAGTTGTATTATCTTCTTCATTTATTTCATATAAGGGTTCATGCATGTCTTGTTTAGGGGGAGTTGGTTCTAGATGATCAAGTACAGGCTCAAGTAATACATCATCATCAAACATATTTTCAACATTATTCTCATGTTTATGTTGAATTGTATCACTAACTTCAAAACATGCATTTTCATTGAATTTCACATGTATAGATTCAATTTTTTTTCTAGATGCGGGATTATAACACCTATATGCTCTAGAATTAGTCGAATAACCAACAAATATACATTCAATATTTGTTCAAATTTATCTAGATTATCCTTAGTGTTCAGCACAAAACATTTACATCCAAATACTTTAAGATAATCAATTTTAGGTTGTCTATTGTTTAGCAATTCATAAGGCGTTTTATTTAATTTCTTTCTAATAGTAAGCCTATTTATAATATAGCATGCACAACTAACAGCTTCATCCCATAAATATTTAGGTAATTTATTTTCACAAAGCATTATCTTAGCAACTTCTTGAATCGTTCTATTTTTACGTTCAACAACTCCATTGAGTTGTGGGGTTCTAGGTGGTGAGAATTCATGTTTTATTCCATGTAGTTCACAAAATTTGATTACGTCTTTATTTTTAAATTCTCCATCTCTATCACTTCTAATTCTTTTGACATTTTCTTCTTAAATGTTTTCAAATTGCTTGATGATACGATCTTGGATCGTATAGAATTGTTGATCGCTTCTTTCAACTCCAAAAGACACCTTTGATCACCCTTGCGTGGGACAATGGTGCCAACACCACCTTCTTGGACAAGAGAAATCAACAACGTCTATGTTGAGCAATTCGAATCTCCCAATCTAACACGTCGTTCCGTATCCTTGGATTGTGATTCACCAACTAGGTTTGCTCAAACCTTGATTGGATCTAGCCTTGATTTTACTTTGTGAAAACCAAAGGAAAAAAACACAAAACAAAGGCAACACACGGTTGCAATAAAAACTGAAATTTTTTTATTCTGAAAATTCTGAAAACTGCTGCCGTTTTCTTGACCCTAATATAATGCTATATTTTGATATTCCTAAAATTTAACTAATCAATCAAAGTCCTTAGATTAATACCTATCAATATAAATCAAATTTACAATAAAGACAAGTCAAAGCTAATCAAAGAAAAATTACATAACTCAAATCCCTAAAATTTCGTACTGAAATTACACTCTGTCGGTTACTGGCTTATAACCGCTTCTAGACGCCGAATTAGGGTTTACGCTCTCATAAAAGTTGTCGCTCATGAAATTTCCTTGAATTTGGGCTCTTGAATCACCTCATTTGGACTATTCTTGACAGAGATACGGGCCTCCAAAGATTAGGTATCCATCCAGTGAACTTCAGTACTTTCCATTCTGGACTCCCAAATTGCCCTGATTTCGGTCCATCTTGTAGCCCGAATGTAAAACATGAAAATCGTCCCAAATTGAGTTATCTAAGACCTTCAAGTGGTTTTAATCCAATTGGATCAATATTCCGACTTGGGCATCCAAAATACCGACTGGTGTCCGGCTGCCTTCTTGAAAAATAAGGACTCTTCAAGCTACTTTCTTTATTTAGCCTTGTCACCTTAGAAAACACTTAAAAACGGTATTTAGCACTATAAACACATATTACAAGACACTATAAAATATCCTAGACCTAAAACAAAGACAACACAAACAAACTAGACTCGATATTACAACGACAACGCATGAAATGACCATCCTGCCTTCCCACCAACCTTTACATCTTATAATATGCATTAAACTCAAGGATAATCAGATCATGGCCTCAATAAATATAGAAAAAATCATGCATCTACATTCCTTGGCTCATCTTGCATATGTTTGAACAAGAAGCTCTTTAGTTTACATCTTCTATTTGTGCAAAAGCTTCTTGTTTGTGGAGTTAGTACGTTCAAGACCCTTGTTTGTGAAGTTTGTACGTTTAGGGCTCCTTGAATCGCATCATTCCCTCCCTCCTCAAAAAGATTCGACCTCGAATCTAAACAAACAAATGGATAAGAAGGATACACCACAAATGACTCACAAACTATGTAAGATACAAGTTCAAGCAAACCAAGTACAATGATTATACATTATTTAAGTCTAACATGCTTAGGATGACCACGTAATTCAATTATGACACATCTAGACAATAATAAACACCTCTTCCTAACATGTTTAGGTTGCACAAAGACATACAACTGAAACTCTAACTCAATAAATGCATATCTAGAATCATGAACAAGTAAAAGATGATGGCAAAGAGATAAATAAGGAGTAGAGTCATACCTCTTTTGTATCTTCACTTTCACATGCTTAGGATGCATTAACAAAGAACAAGTGAGACACTTATGAAGCTTCCAAAAGAAAGACTTATCACACACTAGATCACAACTCCACGTCAATACAAACCTCTTCTTGATGTGTTCAGAGTGTATAGTCATGCTTCTCTTAATCAAACATGAGTGTCTAGGATGCAACCAAAATCCATCATGCAACAAACATTCAAACTCAGTCAACACATAGACCAACAATTTATCATGGAAAACAAAGTCGCATGTCACCAAGATTTGGAAAGGGAAACAAGGCAATGTGATATAGCATCTCTCATGAGTAAACATGGCATGAATCATCCTATGAACAAGCATACAATGGGAATGGATCATGTTAAAGGCTGTGTGCATGTGATTCATATAAAAAGGATCATGAAAACAATGTAGACTAGGGAGACCAACACGCATTTTAAAAGATTCAACAACAAATGATCCAACACTCTTAACTATCAACTCAGATTCATCCAACTTAAATGCATCTGATTCATCATTTAAATCATCACCTAGTTCATGTGACACAAGTTCAAGTTCAGGTTTCAATTCAATATCACACAATGCATGTGGTTCACACAAATCAAGACAAATAGGCGATGCTACTTCAACATGTAAATCATCCTCATGTTCACTCGTTTTCTCATGCAATTCAACCAAGATTTCGCCATGCGATTCAGCTGCATTCTTATGCAATTCATGCTCATTAGATGCATTAACTTTCACCTCATTCAAGTCATGTGGGGACAAATCAACTTTCGGTTTTGCGTTAGCATCAACTTTAGGTACAATTTCAGCTTTTTGCTCCTTTTTAGAAACAATTTCAGCTTTGCCACGCTTATGCATTTTTGCAAAAGAATCATCCATGCCTTTCTTAAATTTTATCCTATTTTCAATGTTGGTTGCATGCTCATACATAGCTTCAAGTGATTCATATCTACAATGCATCATTTCATGTGCAATCTCTTTATTTAACCCAACAACGAATCTAATCATGGTTAATTCTTCAATCTCTTCAATGCAAGCATAATATAAGTCATCTAACATTTCATTGTAATATGCTTTAATATCTTCATCGTGTTGAGGATAAATTTGAAACTCAGGCACTTTGCAACGCCAATTTCTTACCCAAATACCATTTGATTTTCCAAAGGTAATCATGCGTTTTTCAACCTCTTTGTAGTCATGCTCATAACACACGACTCCGCAAATGGTGTCAACCAACTCTTCAACTTGTGAACTTTGTTGATTCAAGGTTATCCAATCTAATTCTTCCACCTTGTTGGAGATTTCTTGCAATTTCTCCAACACCTTTTCAAGAGACACTTCAACCCTTGTCTCCTCCGATGATCAATTGCACCTTTTTCTCCAATGTGTCATCCAAATTTCAGCAACTAATAAGCAAAGTTATCAAGCCAAGAACAAGACAATTTAACACACTTAACCTCCTAAGAATCAAGGAAAATGAGACCAAAAATTATGTCAAAGGCTGAGCCAAAGAAAACTAAGGGTTGCCCTGAGCAATCTTTAGTTAACCTTAGACTTATGCAAGTCAATTACAAAGTCATTGATCAATTGTGAATACACAAGTATTCAAGAGTTAGTCAATAGATTGTGTCGGAGGCTGAGGTACAAATGGGTTTGTGTCATATGGTGGTGGGCTTGACTTGCGATAATATAATAACAACCTTTTTGCCTTTTGGTCACACAACTGTACCACTTTTCTTCTTTTCTTTGAGTATACACATTTCTTTGAAATCTATGTTCGCTTGCATAATTTGTATAGCTGATAAATGGAGGCCTGTTATGCTGTTTGGACGACACTCACTATTTAGAGCCACCATAAAATAAATGTCTCATAGCACGATCAAATTTGGCACTACGGAGGTACACAGGTAATTTTTGCAAACTGATAAAGAAATAAGTGCAAATTTGTTACCACAAATAAGGGCGATACCAAATTTGGAGAACTTCCCAGATTCGGGTTTCGCAAGCTAAGGGTTGATAGGTTTTTTTTAAGGTCAGCCTTGGATACAAGATATATTCAATATAAATCAAGCAAACAATGCAATCAAATCACACAAGTCTAAAATCAGCTAAAAGCTTCGTTGGCAACAAGATTTATGAGTGACTCTAGGTAGCACTTTAAGCAATGGACTCGATTTATATGTTATGGCTAAATTTAAATCCTAACACAATGACCCTATCGTTGAGTGCGCATAAAGATTCAATCTTGAAGGGTTAATAGCAAAAATATCTGCAAGGTCCAAACTTTCTTTTGGTATATGATTTTTTTGGTCCTCATATGTTGCGGAGGAAAAAAACGCAACCTTTTTTTTATTTATTAATTGAGATGAAAATTTCAGAGAGAGATGGAGGTTTCAATTGTGGTTAAAAATAGGAGAAAGAGGTAATGTGGTGGACGTTTGGGGAATGGAAAGAGAACAGCAAGGAAAACAAGAGAATAAAGATATACGAGTTGTAAAGAAGAAACCTTTGCTCTGATACCACTTTGATACGATCTTGGATCGTATGGAATTGACGATCGCTTCTTTCAACTCCAAAAGACACCTTTGATCACCCTTGCGTGGGACAATGGTGCCAACACCACCTTCTTGGACAAGAGAAATCAACAACGTCTACGTTGAGCAATTCGAATCTCCCAATCCAACACGTCGTTCCGTATCCTTGGATTGTGATTCACCAACTAGGTTTGCTCAAACCTTGATTGGATCTAGCCTTGATTTTACTTTGTGAAAACCAAAGGAAAAAAACACGAAACAAAGGCAATACACGGTTGCAATAAAAACTGAAAATTTTTTTATTCTGAAAATTCTGAAAACTGCTGCCGTTTTCTTGACCCTAATATAATGCTATATTTTGATATTCCTAAAATTTAACTAATCAATCAAAGTCCTTAGATTACTACCTATCAATCTAAATTAAATTTACAATAAAGATAAGTCAAAGCTAATCAAAGAAAAATTACATAACTCAAATCCCTAAAATTTCGTACTGAAATTACACTCTGTCGGTTACTGGCTTATAGCCGCTTCTAGACGCCAAATTAGGGTTTACGCTCTCATAAAAGTTGTAGCTCATGAAATTTCCTTGAATTTGGGCTCTTGAATCACCTCATTTGGACTATTCTTGACAGAGATACGGGCCTCCAAAAATTAGGTATCCATCCAGTGAACTTCAGTACTTTCCATCCTGGACTCCCAAATTGCCCTGATTTCGGTCCATCTTGTAGCCCGAATTAGAAAAAGTGTAAAACCTGAAAATCATCCCAAATTGAGTTATCTATGGCCTCCAAGTGGTTTTAATCCAATTGGATCAATACTCCGACCTGGGCATCCAAAATACCGACTGGTGTCCGGCTGCCTTCTTGAAAAATAGGGACTCTTCAAGCCACTTTCCTTATTTAGCCTCGTCACATTAGAAAACACTTAAAAAGGGTAATTATCAATATAAAAACATATTACAAGACTCTATAAAATATCCTAGACATAAAACAAAGACAACGCAAACAACTAGACTCGATATTACAACGACAATGCATGAAATGACCATCTTGCCTTTCCACCAACCTTTATATCTTATAATATGCATTAAACTCAAGGATAATCAGATCATGACCTCAATAAATATAGAAAAAATCATGCATCTATATTCCTTGGCTCATCTTGCACATGTTTGAACAAGAAGCTCTTTAGTTTACATCTTCTATTTGTGCAAAGCTTCTTGTTTGTGGAGTTAGTATGTTCAAGACCCTTGTTTGTGAAGTTTGTACGTTTAGGGCTCCTTGAATCGCATCATTCCCTCCCTCCTCAAAAAGATTCGACCTCGACTCTAAACAAACAAATGGATAAGAAGGATACTCCACAAATGACTCATAAACTATGTAAGATACAAGTTCAAGCAAACCAAGTACAATGATTATATATAATTTAAGTCTAACATGCTTAGGATGACCACGTACTTCAATTATGACACATCTAGACAATAATAAACACCTCTTTCTAACATGTTTAGGGTGCACAAAGACATACAACTGAAACTCTAACTCAATAAATGCATATCTAGAATCATGAACAAGTAAAAGATGATGGCAAAGAGATAAATAAGGAGTAGAGTCATACCTCTTTTGTATCTTCACTTTCACATGCTTAGGATGCATTAAAAAAGAACAAGTGAGACACTTATGAAGCTTCCAAAAGAAAGACTTATCCCACACTAGATCACAACTCCACGTCAATACAAACCTCTTCTTGATGTGTTCAGAGTGTATAGTCATGCTTCTCTTAATCAAACATGAGTGTCTAGGATGCAACCAAAATCCATCATGCAACAAACATTAAAACTAAATCAACACATAGACCAACAATTTATCATGGAAAACAAAGTCACATGTCACCAAGATTTGGAAAGGGAAAGAAGGCAATGTGATATGGCATCTCTCATGAGTAATCATGGCATGAATCATCCTATGAACAAGCATACAACGGCAATGGATCATGCTAAAGGCTCTGTGCATGTGATTCATATAAAAAGGATCATGAAAACAATGTAGACTAGGGAGAACAACACGCATTTTAAAAGATTCAACAACAAATGATCCAACACTCTTAACTATCAACTCAGATTCATCCAACTTTAATGCATCTGATTCATCATTTAAATCATCACCTAATTCATGTGACACAAGTTCAAGTTCAGGTTTCAATTCAATATCACACAATGCATGTGGTTCACACAAATCAAGACAAATAGGCGATGCTACTTCAACATGTAAATCATCCTCATGTTCACTCGTTTTCTCATGCAATTCAACCAAGATTTCGCCATGCGATTCAGCTGTATTATCATGCAATTCATGCTCATTAGATGCATTAACTTTGACCTCATTCAAGTCATATGGCGACAAATCAACTTTCGGTTTTGCGTTAGCATCAACTTTAGGTACAATTTCAGCTTTTTGCTCCTTTTTAGAAACATTCAGCTTTGCCACACTTATGCATTTTAGCAAAAAAATCATCCATGCCTTTCTTAAATTTTATCCTATTTTCAATGTTGGTTGCATGCTCATACATAGCTTCAAGTGATTCATACCTACAATGCATCATTTCATGTGCAATCTCTTTATTTAACCCAACAATGAATCTAATCATGGTTAATTCTTCAATCTCTTCAATGTAAGAATAATATAAGTCATCTAACATTTCATTGTAATATGCTTTAATATCTTTATCGTGTTGAGGATAAATTTGAAACTCAGGCACTTTGCAACGCCAATTTCTTACCCAAATACCATTTGATTTTCCAAAGGTAATCATGCGTTTTTCAACCTCTTTGTAGTCATGCTCATAACACATGACTCCGCAAATGGTGCCAACCAACTCTTCAACTTGTGAACTTTGTTGATTCAAGGTTATCCAATCCAATTCTTCCACATTGTTGGAGATTTCTTGCAATTTCTCCAACACCTTTTCAAGAGACACTTCAACCCTTGTCTCCTCCGCTACGGCATCGGTTGACGACATATTTTCTCCTGAAATGAAATAAATAAAACAAGAAAAGGAAAACTAACACAAAGACAAAAGAGATTTCGTTACGTTAGCGAAAATCAAAATCAAAGTGTATGTTCCTCTCTCGCTCTTGTATAGTCACTCAAGTTTGTGCTTTTCTCGGCCAATCTTGAGCTAGATACAACCAAAGCAAGCTTCTCAAGTGGCTAACACAATCCGATGATCAATTGCTTCTTTTTCTCCAATGTGTCATCCAAATTTCAGCAACTAATAAGCAAAGATATCAAGCCAAGAACAAGACAATTTAACACACTTAACCTCCTAAGAATCAAGGAAAATGAGACCAAAAATTATGTCAAAGGCTGAGCCAAAGAAAACTAAGGGTTGCCCTTGGCAATCTTTAGTTAACCTTAGCCTTATGCAAGTCAATTACGAAGTCGTTGATTAATTGTGAATACACAAGTATCCAAGAGTTAGTCAATAGATTGTGTCGGGGGCTGAGGTACGAATGGGTTTGTGTGATATGGTGGTGGGATTGAGTTGCGATCATATATAAACAACCTTTTTGCCTTTTGGTCACACAACTGTACCACTTTTTTTCTTTTCTTTGAGTATACACATTTCTTTGAACTCTATGTTCGCTTGCATAATTTCTATAGCTGATAAAAGGAGCCCTGTTATGCAGTTTGGACGACAATCACTATTTCTAGCCACCATAAAATAAATCTCTCATAGCACGATCAAACTTGGCACTACGGAGGTACACAGGTAATTGTTGCAAACTGATAAAGAAATAAGTGCAAATTTGTTACCACAAATAAGGACGATACCAGATTTGGAGAACTGCCCAGATTCGGGTTTCGCAAGCTAAGGGTTGATAGGTTTTTTTTAAGGTCAGTCTTGGATACAAGATATATTCAATATAAATCAAGCAAACAATACAATCAAATCACACAAGTCTAAAATCAGCTAAAAGCTTCATTAGCAACAAGATTTATGAGTGACTCTATGTAGCACTTTAAGCAATGGACTCGATTTATATGTTATGGCTGAATTTAAATCCTAACACAATGACCCTATCATTAAGTGCGCATAAAGATTCAATCTTGAAGGGTTAATAGCAAAATATCTGCAAGGTTCAAACTTTCTTTTGGTATATGATTTTTTTGGTCCTCGTATGCTGCGGAGGAAAAAAATGCAACCTTTTTTTTATTTATTTAATTGAGATGACAATTTTAGAGAGAGATGGAAGTTTAGATTGTGGACAAAAATAGGAGAAAGAGGTAATGTGGTGGACGTTTGGGGAATGGAAAGAGAACAGCAAGGAAAACAAGAGAATAAAGATATACGAGTTGTAAAGAAGAAACCTTTGCTCTGATACCACTTTGATACGATCTTGGATCGTATGGAATTGACGATCGCTTCTTTCAACTCCAAAAGACACCTTTGATCACCCTTGCGTGGGACAATGGTGCCAACACCACCTTCTTGGACAAGAGAAATCAACAACGTCTACGTTGAGCAATTCGAATCTCCCAATCCAACACGTCGTTCCGTATCCTTGGATTGTGATTCACCAACTAGGTTTGCTCAAACCTTGATTGGATCTAGCCTTGATTTTACTTTGTGAAAACCAAAGGAAAAAAACACGAAACAAAGGCAACACACGGTTGCAATAAAAACTGAAAATTTTTTTATTCTTAAAATTCTGAAAACTGCTGCCGTTTTCTTGACCCTAATATAATGCTATATTTTGATATTCCTAAAATTTAACTAATCAATCAAAGTCCTTAGATTACTACCTATCAATCTAAATCAAATTTACAATAAAGATAAGTCAAAGCTAATCAAAGAAAAATTACCTAACTCAAATACCTAAAATTTCGTACAGGAATTACACACTGTCGGTTACTGGCTTATAGCCGCTTCTAGACGCCGAATTAGAGTTTACACTCTTCAAAAATGTTGTAGCTCATGAACTTTTCTTGAATTTGGGCTCTTGCATCACCTCATTTGGACTCTTCTGGACAGAGATACGGGCCTCCAAAGATTAGGTATCCATCCAGTGAACTTCAGTACTTTCCATTCTGGACTCCCAACTTGCACCTGATTTCGGTCCATCTTGTAGCCCGAATTAGAAAAAGTGTAAAACATACAAATCGTCCCAAATTGAGTTATCTAAGACCTCCAAGTGTTTTGAATCCAATTGGATCAATACTCTGACCTGGGCATCTAAAATACCCACTGGTGTCCGGCTGCCTTCTTGAAAAATAGGGACTCTTCAAGCCACTTTGCTTATTTAGCCTTGTCACATTAGAAAACACTTAAAAACGGTAATTAGCACTATAAACACATATTACAAGACTCTATAAAATATCCTAGACCTAAAACAAAGACAACGCAAACAACTAGACTCGATATTACAACGACAATGCATGAAATGACCATCCTGCCTTGCCACCAACCTTTACATCTTATAATATGCATTAAACTCAAGGATAATCAGATCATGACCTAAATAAATATAGAAAAAACCATGCATCTATATTCATTGGCTCATCTTGCGCATGTTTGAACAAGAAGCTCTTTAGTTTACATCTTCTATTTGTGCAAAGCTTCTTGTTTGTGGAGTTAGTATGTTCAAGACCCTTGTTTGTGAAGTTTGTACGTTTAGGGCTCCTTGAATCGCATCATTCCCTCCCTCCTCAAAAATATTCGACCTCGAATCTAAACAAACAAATGGATAAGAAGGATACTCCACAAATGACTCATAAACTATGTAAGATACAAGTTCAAGCAAACCAAGTACAATGATTATACAAAATTTAAGTCTAACATGCTTAGCATGACCACATACTTCAATTATGACACATCTAGACAATAATAAACACCTCTTCCTAACATGTTTAGGGTGCACAAAGACATACAACTGAAACTCTAACTCAATAAATGCATATCTAGAATCATGAACAAGTAAAAGATGATGGCAAAGAGATAAATAAGGAGTAGAGTCATACCTCTTTTGTATCTTCACTTTCACATGCTTAGGATGCATTAACAAAGAACAAGTGAGACACTTATTAAGCTTCCAAAAGAAAGACTTATCCCAAACTAGATCACAACTCCACGTCAATACAAACCTCTTCTTGATGTGTTCAGAGTGTATAGTCATGCTTCTCTTAATCAAACATGAGTGTCTAGGATGCAACCAAAATCCATCATGCAACAAACATTCAAACTCAATCAACACATAGACCAACAATTTATCATGGAAAACAAAGTCACATGTCACCAAGATTTGGAAAGGGAAACAAGGCAATGTGATATGGCATCTCTCATGAGTAATCATGGCATGAATCATCCTATGAACAAGCATACAATGGGAATGGATCATGCTAAAGGCTGTGTGCATGTGATTCATATAAAAAGGATCATGAAAAAAATGTAGACTAGGGAGACCAACACGCATTTTAAAAGATTCAACAACAAATGATCCAACACTCTTAACTATCAACTCAGATTCATCCAACTTAAATGCATCTGATTCATCATTTAAATCATCACCTAATTCATGTGACACAAGTTCAAATTCAGGTTTCAATTCAATATCACAAAATGCATGTGGTTCACACAAATTAAGACAAATAGGAGATGCTACTTCAACATGTAAATCATCCTCATGTTCACTCGTTTTCTCATGCAATTCAACCAAGATTTCGCCATGCGATTCAGCTGTATTATCATGCAATTCATGCTCATTAGATGCATTAACATTGACCTCATTCAAGTCATGTGGGGACAAATCAACTTTCGGTTTTGCGTTAGCATCAACTTTAGGTACAATTTCAGCTTTTTGCTCCTTTTTAGAAACAATTTCAGCTTTGCCACGCTTATGCATTTTAGCAAAAAAATCATCCATGTCTTTCTTAAATTTTATCCTATTTTCAATGTTGGTTGCATGCTCATACATAGCTTCAAGTGATTCATATCTACAATGCATCATTTCATGTGCAATCTCTTTATTTAACCCAACAATGAATCTAATCATGGTTAATTCTTCAATCTCTTCAATGTAAGAATAATATAAGTCATCTAACATTTCATTTTAATATGCTTTAATATCTTTATCGTGTTGAGGATAAATTTGAAACTCAGGCACTTTGCAACGCCAATTTCTTACCCAAATACCATTTGATTTTCCAAAGGTAATCATGCGTTTTTCAATCTCTTTGTAGTCATGCTCATAACACATGACTCCGCAAATGGTGCCAACCAACTCTTCAACTTGTGAACTTTGTTGATTCAAGGTTATCCAATCCAATTCTTCCACATTGTTGGAGATTTCTTGCAATTTCTCCAACACCTTTTCAGGAGACACTTCAACCCTTGTCTCCTCCGCTACGACATCGGTTGACGACATATTTTCTCCTGAAATGAAATAAATAAAACAAGAAAAGGAAAACTAACACAAAGACAAATGAGATTTCGTTACGTTAGGGAAAATCAAAATCAAAGTGTATGTTCCTCTCTCGCTCTTGTATAGTCACTCAAGTTTGTGCTTTTCTCGGCCAATCTTGAGCTAGATACAACCAAAGCAAGCTTCTCAAGTGGCTAACACAATCCGATGATCAATTGCACCTTTTTCTCCAATGTGTCATCCAAATTTCAGCAACTAATAAGCAAAGATATCAAGCCAAGAGCAAGACAATTTAACACACTTAACCTCCTAAGAATCAAGGAAAATGAGACCAAAAATTATGTCAAAGGCTGAGCCAAAGAAAACTAAGGGTTGCCCTGGGCAATCTTTAGTTAACCTTAGCCTTATGCAAGTCAATTACAAAGTCGTTGATCAATTGTGAATACACAAGTATCCAAGAGTTAGTCAATAGATTGTGTCGGGCGCCGAGGTACGAATGGGTTTGTGTGATATAGTGGTGGGCTTGACTTGCGATAATATATAAACCACCTTTTTGCCTTTTGGTCACACAACTGTACCACTTTTCTTCTTTTCTTTGAGTATACACATTTCTTTGAACTCTATGTTCGCTTGCATAATTTCTATAGCTGATAAAAGGAGGCCTGTTATGTGTAAGGTCCGAAATACACTCTAGAGGGGGGGTGAATAGAGTGTTTGGCTCTTTTGCAGAATTTTCTTGTTTTTCTCAACTCAAAAAGATATTCAAAATCAGAGCAAGAATTGGAGATGAGAGACAATGAAAGAGTACACCGAATATAGAGTGGTTCGAATCGTAAATGATTATACTCCACTACCACTTTGTTTCCAAAGTGGATTTTCAACAACTACTCTTCTTATTATGAACAATAAGAACAACCACAGCAACACTTACACTAACACTTTAGTGTAAGCAACAACAACAGCAACTTCTTGCACAACACACTTGTGCAACTACAACAACTACAGCTCGTAGCAAGAACAATTTCTTGCTTCCTCACAACTTCAACAAAAGTTCTCTCAAGAACTTCTCACAGTGGGTTGAAGAGATATAGTAAGGTTCACACTTTCTCACAAGTCTAAGCACAAGCTAGAGATCAAATAATTATGGTTCCTCTTGTGCTTGACTCTCTTTCTCTCAATATACAACAATGAAGATCAAAGAAAGCTAGACAAGCTTTGAACAAATTTACAAGTATGAGAGAAAAGTACAACAATGTAAAATGAAGCTAGATGATGTTGAAAGTGTGTCTTTACTTCATCCAAGCTTCCTCTATTTATAGATGAAGTTCACCACGTTTTTGAGGCCTTCCACCAAGTCTTCATCTTCAAAAATGTCAAGACAATGCCAAAATAGTCTTTAGCCACCCTATGGAGTGATTTGATCTTGTATAGCCACCCTAGAGAATCTTAGACATGTATACAATAGTCAAGGAAGCATGTAACAAGTTGGGTTAAAGTCCACAAGAAGTTTGAAGAAGATTGGAAAGAGAAAACCTTGAAAATCAACCTTGGATTTTATTCTAACGTTAAAAAATTTGAATTCTGCAGGACATCGATTGATCTATGTCACCAGGTTTAGAGACTGAAGTACTCAGTCAGACATCGATCAATCGATGTCAGGGGCTGAAGTGACATCGATCGATCGATGTCACCAGGTTTAGAGACTGAAGTCCTCAGTCAGACATCGATCGATCGAAGTCAGGGGATGAAGTGACATCGATCGATCGATGTCCTTGTGGTTGAGGGTTCGATGTCTTCAGTCAGACATCGATCGATCGATGTCAGGGGCTGAAGTACATCGATCGATCGATGTCCCCTGTTTGAGAGATCGATGTCAACCAGTGACTTCCAATCTCAACCATCTTTGGACATAATGTGTTTTGCCTATTTTGCATCAAATATTAAACATAATTTTAACTCATTCAAAACATCTTTTCATCATCAAAACGTTTTACAACTTAACATTCTCCCCCTTTTTGATGATTTCAAAACCACAATCCAAAAGATGTTTTTATATTCTACAACTCCCCCTTAGTTCATGCTTTCTTACCAATCTACCCAACATGCTCCCCCTCAAATTATGCATCAAGTTTTGTATTTTCACTATTTCAATATGTAACGCATATCAAGTGACTTTTAATACCAATGCCTATCCAAAACATGCTATCACGTCCAACCAACACATGCCATGTTAATATCCAATTTTGCTTCCCAACAATCCATCATGCCAAAACATATAAGTAGCTAGCATCCAAAGCTATATCAAGCTGAGGCAAAACAATTTATGTTAAGACCAAATCATGTCAACATATTAATTTTTATGCTAACAATAATACCAAAACAATGCCAACATATTAATTTTTATGCTAACAATACCAAAACAATGCCAACATATTAATTTTTATGCTAACAATACCAAAACAATGCCAAGATGATGCCAAAACATGATAATGATATCAAAGCATGCATGCCAATACTACTTAAAAACTTCTCCCCCTTTTTGAAAGCATCAAAAAATTAGAGATACCAACACGAAAATATAAAGGTTATGAAGAGAATATCAAGTTTTGAGATACAAACTCAAACTTTCAAAAACCTAGTACAAGAACGAGGGAAGGGGAAATCATCAAGAACTACTCCTCATCGGAGGAGAAACATAGTCCGGAGAGAGCGGCTTTGAGCTTGGTTTTCAATTTCTGATACTTGGTCTTTTGCACGTTCAGCTCAGTTTGGAGTGTCTTGACTTCCGTGTCCACCTTTGTTTCCAGTGATTTCAAGCGGTTTTGGAACGTCGTATAGCCTTTCTCCAAATCATCTATACGAACAGCCTCCTTGGTCAAGTCTTCACCCCATTGACCAAGAGTGCGTTGGATGTCATTTATCTCGTATTCAATATCGAAATCATCCCCGGATTCACTGTCTTGCTCCATTGGGGCTTTGCCTTTGTCTATTCGAGATGTAGGACTTGGAGGGTTAGGTTGAGGTTCAACGGTTGGCTCAGTGGGGTGTGGTGGTATTTCCGGCTCATTTTCAGCCTCATCTTCCTCCGGATCCTGAGCACCACCCCGTCGTTGTGCTTCCTTTCTTGACTTAAGAATCTGCTGGATGTTAGATTTCGTGTAATAATCCTTATTCGTAATCGCCTCTTCGTATTCAACATCCAGTACTAGATTTGAACTTTTCAATAATCTATATATCAGATTACTGTAAGGAAGTGCTTTCGATTTCTTCGTGACCGCCTCCAACATGTTTTCAAAAAATACTTCTCCAAAATTTACCTGCTCTCGCCTGGCTATGCGGTATGTGATGTAGAAGTCTAGGTTGCTGGGAAGTTTGGCTGATTTTCCATTTACACAAAAGGTAACTATCGCAAGCAAGACTCTATACATCAAGGGCATATCATTTGTGTTCTTTTTCGGGTGAAAGCCAAGAAATGTTTTGACTTCATTTTCAGTTACTTGGTACTTGTTAAAATCCCACTTCCAAGGATCGAAATCCTTGAATCCCTCATTAGGTGTACCAAGAATAGCATTGATTTGTGCAGTGTGAAAGGAGACTACTTGACCATCAATAACTGAATTCAGAGAAAATGGATTTCCATTTAGATAGTCAATCCAAAAATTTGCATAGAACAGTCGGGTATAACGAGTAGACATAGGTCCCATCTCAGATGAATCCCATAAAAACTTCCAGTTTTGAGCATACAACAAGTCAATTATAGGTCTCAATTCTGCATTGCTCAAAATGTCCTCAATTTTGAGCACTTTTGATGGAATGGTAGACCTATTGCTATTTTCCCATTCAGTGAATAATAATTGGGCTCTCTGAGATATATGAGTGTGTATGCCTAATCCTAGAGGTGTAGCCAATGCATTCTCATATTCTCCAGTTTTAAGCCAGGGAAAATTTCGAATGTGAAGACTTTCTCTTACCTCACGGATTAGATGTTGTTGAGATGGCTCTGGTTGTTTCTGCAGCCCTGGTGTCCTTGAGCCAGTTGGAACATGTGGTTGATTGTCTCCTTGAGATGTCCTTTTCCTTTTGGGATGATTCTTGGTTCTTGGGGCCATTTGTGAGAATTTGGACAAGAATTCTTTGAATGTGGTGATGGATTTTGAGGAATAAGTGTGGATTTAGGCACTATTGAAGAAAAAGATAATGTTGAGGAAGATTTTCGCAATTTGGGAATCAAGGGTTTTGTTTTTCGCAGGAGAGGAGTTAGGGTTTGAAGTGTTGAAATGAAAAATGAGGGTTTCCTGCGGTTTTATAAATTCTGTCCCGCTGACATCGATCGATCGATGTCAGGGACTTCGATCGATCGATGTCCTGAACATCGATCGATCAATGTCTTTATAGACATCATTCTCTGAAATTTTTACATAGATCGATCTATATATGTAGAAATCTGTAATTTTGACATTTTTAACCCTTTAACCAATGTTTATCATTCCCAATCTTGTTCTAATTGATTCGAACGTCTCGGTGGGAAGGGATTTGGTAAAGATATCCGCCAGTTGGTCATTTGTTGGAACGAACTCAACGCATACCAATCCTTTTTGGATGCAATCTCTTATGAAGTGATGTCTCACCTCAATGTATTTTGTTCTACTATGATGAACCGGGTTTTGTGCTATACTTATGGCTGAGGTATTATCACATAGGATGGGAACTTTTTCAAACTTAACATTGTAATCGTTCAAGGTGTTGATCATCCAAAGTAGTTGTGCACAACACGAAGCGGCCGATACATATTCGGATTCCGCCGTGGAAAGTGACACACTATTTTGTTTCTTGGAAAACCAAGAAACTAAGCAATCTCCAAGAAATTGACATGTCCCGGAGGTGCTTTTCCTATCAACAAGATTTCCGGCATAGTCGGAGTCACTATATCCTCTTAGATCAAAACAACCATTTTTGGGATAGAACAAACCGAAGTTCAGAGTTCCTTTCAAATACCTAAAGATACGTTTAATGGCAACTAAATGCGATTCCTTAGGCATACTTTGAAACCTAGCACATAAACACACAGCATGCAAAATATCCGGCCTACTAGCGGTCAAATAAAGTAAACTACCAATCATACCCCTATATTTTGTTACCTCAACCGGCTTTCCTTTTTCGTCTTTGTCAAGCTTTGTACTTGTGCTCATTGGAGTGCTCACACTTCTTCCATCCTCGAATTTGTACTTCTTGAGCAAATCCTTCGTATACTTTGTTTGAGATATGTACACTCCATCTTGAGTTTGCTTGATTTGTAGACCAAGAATGTAGTTGAGTTCACCCATCATGCTCATTTCAAATTCTCCTTCCATCAATTTAGCAAAATGCTTACAAAGAGAATCATTAGTAGCACCAAATATGATATCATCCACATAAATTTGAACAAGCAATTGATGGTTTCCTTGTTCTTTAATAAAAAGAGTAGTGTCGACTTTTCCTCTTGAAAACTCGTTTTCAAGTAGGAAGTTACTTAATCTATCATACCAAGCCCTAGGAGCTTGTTTAAGTCCATAAAGGGCCTTTTTGACTCTAAAAACATGATTTGGATAATCATGATTTTCAAACCCCGGCGGTTGAGCTACATAGACCTCTTCTTGAATTATTCCATTCAAGAATGCGGATTTCACATCCATTTGATATAGTTTGAAATCCTTATAGCATGCATATGCCAATAACATCCTAATAGCTTCTAACCTAGCCACGGGGGCAAAAGTCTCATCGTAGTCTATGCCTTCCTCTTGCCTATAGCCTTGGGCTACTAACCTAGCTTTGTTTCTAGTGATGTTTCTTTTATCATCCATTTTGTTTCTAAATACCCATTTAGTGCCAATTACGGAATGATCACTAGGTTTAGCAACTAATTCCCACACATCACTTCTCTCAAATTGATTTAATTCTTCTTGCATAGCTAATACCCAATCTTCATCATTTATTGCTTCTTTTATATTTTTAGGCTCAACTTGTGAAATGAAGGCATTTTCATTGAATTTTCTCCTTGTCATTACACCTTGGCTAGTTTCACCTAGTATCAACTCTTTAGGGTGATCTTTCCTATATTTATATGAATCTGGCAAATTTGAGGTATCCCCTCCTACTTCTTCATCTTCAACCTTAGGTTCAAGTGGATCAATCCTAAGGTCGATGACAATATTACCTTTTGGATTCTCAAATTTTTCTATATGACTTACTTCGATTATTTCATCTTCATCATCATCATTATTATCGTTTGACTTATCATCAATGAATTCACTTAAACTTGACATGAATTGATTCTTCAACTTTCATACTTCTCTTATTATATACTCTAAATGCTTTGCTATTTTGAGCATAACCCATAAAAATTCCTTCATCCGCTTTGAAGTCGAGTTTATCCAAGTTGTCTTTGGTGTTAAGTGTAAAACACTTACAACCAAAAACCTTAAATAACCAATATTTGGTACTCTACCTTTCCAAAGCTCATAAGGAGTCTTTTTGAGAAATGGTCTCAAATAAACTCTATTGATCACATGACAAGCGGTATTTACCGCTTCGGCCCAAAAATATTTGGGTAGCTCAAATTCGTTTAGCATGGCTCTACTCATTTCTTGAAGTGTTCTATTTTTCCTTTCCGCAACACCATTTTGTTGAGGAGTTCTTGGAGCTGAAAAATTGTGTTCATACCCTTTGGATACACAAAATTCTTGAAGCTCTCCATCAAACTCACCACCTCTATCACTTCTAATTTCCTTAATTGTGTCTTCTCTTTGATTTTCTAATCTCTTACAAAGCTTTATAAATTCTTGACATGCATCATTCTTTTTAGCTAAGAACATTACCCAAGTGTACCTAGAGTAGTCATCTACCACCACAAAGGTGTAATGTTTTCCACTTAGGCTTGCTGTACCAATATCCCCATACAAATCCATATGAAGCAATTGTAGAGGTTTGGTGGTGGAGATTTCACTTTTGGGCTTGAAACTTGTTTTAACAAGTTTTGCCTTTTGACAAGTGTCGCATAGGCCATGGTTTTCGAAATTCAATTTTGGAAGACCTTGGACTTTTTCATTTTTGCAAATCTCTTTGAAATTCTTAAAACTAATATGTCCAAGTCGTCTATGCCATAGTTGAGTCAAATCATTTTTGGCAACTAGGCAAGAAACATTTTGTGATATCAAATCATGTGTGCTAAATTTATGAACATCATTTTTACGAATAGCTTCGAAAACAATCTTATCGTTCTTTTTCACAACACATTTTCTTTTCACAAACTCAATTTGAAAATTAGCATCACATAGTTGGCTAACACTTATCAAATTATACTTAAGCCCTTCTACATATAGTACATTATTAATAGTAAAGGAAGAATTACCAATTTCTCCGTGTCCAAGGATTTTGGCTCTCCCATTTCCAAAATGCACCGTTCCACCATCTTGGAGCTTGAGCTTGGTGAACAACGTCTTGTCTCCGGTCATGTGAGTTGAACATCCGCTGTCCATAAGCCATTTGGTTCCTTCTTCTTTGGCTACTCCATTTATCTTGAGAGCCTACAAAACCAAAAGATGTATGCATTGGTACCCTTTGATGGTTGGGTCCTTTAGGGTTAGTTTTTCGACCCTTAGGCTTCCAAACATATGTGCTTTCAAATCGAGCTTTACATGCTTTCTTTACATGTCCTAGTTTGTTGCAATAAAAACAAGTGGGTACATGCTTTGGTTTAGAAGATGATGAATTTTGTTGTGTTTTTCTATTGTTTGCCTTTTTCTTCAAGGACTTAGGTTTAATAGAAGATGATGAGTTAAATCCTAAACCGGATTTATCATTTCCAATCCTTTGATTTCCAAGTAGTATGTCTAAGTTGTTTTTACCATTTGTTAGTCTTTGTAAGTCTAATTTTAGTTTCTCACATTCTTTTCTAATTTCTTCATTTTCAAGAGCTACGGTTTTGTGCATGGTAAGTATGATATCATGCTCTTGAAACGTCAAAATATTTTTGTCATGCAAGCTCTTATTTTCTAAAATGCATTTCTTGAATTCTTTCTTTAAATGCTTATATTTCAGATTTAATTTCTCAAAGTCATCTTGCAAATCTCCTATTTCATCATGCAAATTTGAAGGGTTAGAATTTACCTCAAGGTCATCTTCTATCGCCATAAGACAAGTATGTTGAACCTTTGGATTTTCAACCATTGCCACAAGTCCAACACCTTGATCTTCACTCTCTTCTCCTTCCGATTCCGAAAGGAGATCATCCCACGTGGTTACCTCCGCATTGAGGGCTTTCTTCTTTTGAGGAAAGACCTTCTTTTCTTGCTTTTGTGGCTCCTTTACGTGGCAATCAGCAATGAAGTGGCCGGGTCGACCACATCTATAGCAATTTTCACTTTCTTCCTTTTCTTTAGATGGTTTCTTGAAAAACTTTCTTGCTTGAGCTTTGTTTCTAGTTGCCATTCTTCTAAATTTTCTTACTAGAAGGGCAACTTCCTCATCCGAATCATCGGACTCTACCACCAATCCCTTGTGTGATGTTTGTGTAGGCTTGATGGGATTCATCCTATTTTGTTCATCAATAAGAATTTCATGAGTAAGAAGATTACCGGATAACTCATCAAGAGTAAGAGTCTTGAGATTCTTTGATTCGGTGATGGCGGTGACTTTGGGTGTCCATTCTCTTGGCAAAGAGTTGAGGAGTTTTGAGACAAGGTCTTCGTTTGAGATTTTCTTGTCAACCACGGAGAGTTGATTCACTATTCGTGTGAATCGATCGATTGTCTCCTCAATCTTCTCACCACTCTTCATTCCGAACATCTCATACTCCTTCATGAGCATGAGTCTTTTGGCCATTCTTACTTGCTCAGTTCCTTCATGTATCATTTCAAGCCTTTTCCATGCCTCGTGGGCTGTTTCAAGACCTTGGAGTCTAATGAGCTCGGTGGTGGTTAGAGCACTTGAGAGAATGTCAAAAGCTTTGCCATTGATGGCGAACTTTATCTTCTCTTCGTCGGTGTAGTCATCCTCATCTTTAAACATTGATTCTCCTTTTGAGTTGGTAATCATTGGAACTTCAATTCCTTTGACAACAGCTCTCCATATATCAAATCCACAGCCTTTCAAATGATTGATCATTCGGAATTTCCACAAAGAATAGTTTTGAGCATCAAACATAGGAGCTTTAGTGTTTGATCCGAAAAATAGTGCAGTAGGCTTAGAAGATGAAGAGGTTGAGGTTGAGGTTGAGGTTGCCATGATCTTTTAACCTTGCTACTTGCAAAGATTGGCCAAGCAATCAAGGTTAGGCTCTGATACCAATTGTAAGGTCCGAAATACACTCTAGAGGGGGGGTGAATAGAGTGTTTGGCTCTTTTGCGGAATTTTCTTGTTTTTCTCAACTCAAAAAGATATTCAAAATCAGAGCAAGAATTGGAGATGAGAGACAATGAAAGAGTACACCGGATATAGAGTGGTTCGAATCGTAAATGATTCTACTCCACTACCACTTTGTTTCCAAAGTGGATTTTCAACAACTACTCTTCTTATTATGAACAATAAGAACAACCACAGCAACACTTACACTAACACTTTAGTGTAAGCAACAACAACAGCAACTTCTTGCACAACACACTTGTGCAACTACAACAACTACAGCTCGTAGCAAGAACAATTTCTTGCTTCCTCACAACTTCAACAAAAGTTCTCTCAAGAACTTCTCACAGTGGGTTGAAGAGATATAGTAAGGTTCACACTTTCTCACAAGTCTAAGCACAAGCTAGAGATCAAATAATTATGGTTCCTCTTGTGCTTGACTCTCTTTCTCTCAATATACAACAATGAAGATCAAAGAAAGCTAGACAAGCTTTGAACAAATTTACAAGTATGAGAGAAAAGTAAAACAATGTAAAATGAAGCTAGATGATGTTGAAAGTGTGTCTTTACTTCATCCAAGCTTCCTCTATTTATAGATGAAGTTCACCACGTTTTTGAGGCCTTCCACCAAGTCTTCATCTTCAAAAATGTCAAGACAATGCCAAAATAGTCTTTAGCCACCCTATGGAGTGATTTGATCTTGTATAGCCACCCTAGAGAATCTTAGACATGTATACAATAGTCAAGGAAGCATGTAACAAGTTGGGTTAAAGTCCACAAGAAGTTTGAAGAAGATTGGAAAGAGAAAACCTTGAAAATCAACCTTGGATTTTATTCTAACGTTCAAAAAATTTGAATTCTGTAAGACATCGATCGATCTATGTCACCAGGTTTAGAGACTGAAGTACTCAGTCAGACATCGATCGATCGATGTCAGGGGCTGAAGTGACATCGATCGATCGATGTCACCAGGTTTAGAGACTGAAGTCCTCAGTCAGACATCGATCGATCGAAGTCAGGGGATGAAGTGACATCGATCGATCGATGTCCTTGTGGTTGAGG
Source organism: Eustoma russellianum (assembly GCA_036186865.1). NCBI lineage: Eukaryota > Viridiplantae > Streptophyta > Magnoliopsida > Gentianales > Gentianaceae > Eustoma > Eustoma russellianum. Next base: position 8,957,021 of record AP025072.1, on the reverse strand, counting down.
GTTCGATGTCTTCAGTCAGACATCGATCGATCGATGTCAGGGGCTGAAGTACATCGATCGATCGATGTCCCCTGTTTGAGAGATCGATGTCAACCAGTGACTTCCAATCTCAACCATCTTTGGACATAATGTGTTTTGCCTATTTTGCATCAAATATTAAACATAATTTTAACTCATTCAAAACATCTTTTCATCATCAAAACGTTTTACAACTTAACATTATGCTGTTTGGACGACGCTCACTATTTCAAGCCACCATAAAATAAATGTCTCATAGCACGATCAAACTTGGCACTACGGAGGTACACAGGTAATTGTGGCAAACTGATAAAGAAATAAGTGCAAATTTGTTACCACAAATAAGGACGATACCAAATTTGGAGAACTGCCCAGATTCGGGTTTCGCAAGCTAAGGGTTGATAGGTTTTTTTTAAAAGGTCAGCCTTGGATACAAGATATATTGAATATAAATCAAGCAAACAATGCAATCAAATCACACAAGTCTAAAATCAGCTAAAAGCTTAGTTAGCAACAAGATTTATGAGTGACTCTAGGTAACACTTTAAGCAATGGACTCGATTTATATGTTATGGCTGAATTTAAATCCTAACATAATGACCCTATCATTAAGTGCGCATAAAGATTCAATCTTGAAGGGTTAATAGCAAAAAATATCTGCAAGGTCCAAACTTTCTTTTGGTATATGATTGTTTTTTGGTCCTCGCATGCGAAGGAGGAAAAAAACGCAACCTTTTTTTTATTTATTTAATTGAGATGACAATTCCAGAGAGAGATGGAGGTTTAGATTGTGGACAAAAATAGGAGAAAGAGGTAATGTGGTGGACGTTTGGGGAATGGAAAGAGAACAGCAGGGAAAACAAGAGAATAAAGATATACGAGTTGTAAAGAAGAAACTTTTGCTCTGATACCACTTTGATACGATCTTGGATCGTATGGAATTGACGATCGCTTCTTTCAACTCCAAAAGACACCTTTGATCACCCTTGCGTGGGACAATGGTGCCAACACCACCTTCTTGGACAAGAGAAATCAACAACGTCTACGTTGAGCAATTCGAATCTCCCAATCTAACACGTCGTTCCGTATCCTTGGATTGTGATTTACCAACTAGGTTTGCTCAAACCTTGATTGGATCTAGCCTTGATTTTACTTTGTAAAAATTAATGGAAAAAACACGAAACAAAGGCAACACACGGTTGCAATAAAAACTGAAAATTTTTTTTATTCTGAAAATTCTGAAAACTGCTGCCGTTTTCTTGACCCTAATATAATGCTATATTTTGATATTCCTAAAATTTAACTAATCAATCAAATTCCTTAGATTACTACCTATCAATCTAAATCAAATTTACAATAAAGATAATTCAAAGCTAATCAAAGAAAAATTACATAACTCAAATCCCTAAAATTTCGTACTGAAATTACACTCTGTCGGTTACTGGCTTATAGCCGCTTCTAGACGCCAAATTAGGGTTTACGCTCTCATAAAAGTTGTAGCTCATGAAATTTCCTTGAATTTGGGCTCTTGAATCACCTCATTTGGACTATTCTTGACAGAGATACGGGCCTCCAAAAATTAGGTATCCATCCAGTGAACTTCAGTACTTTCCATTCTGGACTCCCAAATTGCCCTGATTTCGGTCCATCTTGTAGCCCGAATTAGAAAAAGTGTAAAACCTGAAAATCATCCCAAATTGAGTTATCTATGGCCTCCAAGTGGTTTTAATCCAATTGGATCAATACTCCGACCTGGGCATCCAAAATACCGACTGGTGTCCGGCTGCCTTCTTGAAAAATAGGGACTCTTCAAGCCACTTTCCTTATTTAGCCTTGTCACATTAGAAAACACTTAAAAACGGTAATTAGCACTATAAACACATATTACAAGACTCTATAAAATATCCTAGACCTAAAACAAAGACAACACAAACAACTAGACTCGATATTACAACGACAACGCATGAAATGACCATCCTGCCTTCCCACCAACCTTTACATCTTATAATATGCATTAAACTCAAGGATAATCAGATCATGGACTCAATAAATATAGAAAAAATCATGCATCTACATTCCTTGGCTCATCTTGCACATGTTTGAACAAGAAGCTCTTTAGTTTACATCTTCTATTTGTGAAAAAGCTTCTTGTTTGTGGAGTTAGTATGTTCAAGACCCTTGTTTGTGAAGTTTGTACGTTTAGGGCTTCTTGAATCACATCACTTGATAAGGGTTTCGATTGCTAATGGAGCATCGTCTTTGTGTGTTAAGAACAATGTCCATGTGTAGCGTGAATAATCATCTACTACGACACACACATAGTAGTGTCCACCTAGACTTCTTGTCCTACTTAGACCAAATAAGTCTAAGTGAAGCAATTCTAGTACATGACTAGTACTCACTTCATGTTTCAGTTTTAAGGGTTCTTTAATGTGTTGTCCCTTAATACATGTTTCACACATTTGAAAATTATATAAGTCTAACTTAGGCATTCCTCTAATTAAATTCTTCTTAGAAAATTTCTTAATGGTTGAAATTCCTATATGGCCTAATCTTCTATGCCATAAATTTACATCTAAGTCATGTGATATTAGACACTAAACCTTAGCATCTAACATGTTATCTAAGGTAAGAGTATAAATATTTCCATCTCTATTTCCTTTTAAAACTGTTTCTCCTTTTTCATTTATTATATCACAAGAATTGGGAAGAAAGGAGACATTGTAACCACAATCTATAAGTTGTGAAATACTAAGTAAATTATAAGAGAGATTTCTTACTAGCAACACATTTCGTATTTGAAACGTGTTAGGGTCTCCAATTGTTCCTTTTCCAACAACTTGTCCTTTGTTGTCATCACCGAATGTTACTTTTCCTCCATTCTTGATATATTCCAATTCGATGAATAGTTTGGAGTTCCCCGTCATATGCCTCGAACATCCACTATCTAAAAACCATTTGGTTTTTAGATTCTTTGACTTTGCCTCCTTCTTGCATTCCTTGCATTTATCCTACAATGGAGACAAAGTTTTAGGTACCCTTTATTTGGGTCCTTGAATGTTGGGGGCATTATTCTTGTTTAGATAACCCTTAGTTATCCAAACTTGAACATACCTTTTAGGCACATTTTTAGCATGGTTAAAATAAGAAGGATAAGCATATAGATGATTATTCCACATAAGTGAAGATGCATTGTTATACATGTTGCGCCATGGTTGATAATTATTATATGATGGCCGATTTCTATAATGTGTATAAGACATGTGATTTTGTTTCTTGAATGGAGCTATGTATGTATGTTCATATGCATTTCTATAAGATTTATATAAGTGTTGTCTATACTTAGGTTCATAATAAGTTGTATGCATTTTATTTGGTCTAGTTGCGTTTGTATACATGTACGCATAATTTCTGGGTTGTCTAGATGCAAAGGTTGAACTAGATGTATGTTTATGCGTGTGTATATTGGTGGGTGTGTGTTGTATTTTTTCCTTGATATAAGTAGAAGAAGGTGTAGAAGAAGATGTAGCAGGCAAAGTTGATTTTGTATTATATGGCAACTTTGTACTAGATGAAACAAACTTAGTCTTTTTATTTACTTTTTCATTTTCTTCTTTATAGCCTAAGCCGGTTTTATCATTACCATACTTTTGTGATGAGACAAGTGTATCTAACATATTAGCACCCGACTTAAATTGTTCTAACATTTTTTCTAAGTTAAGTTTAGAAGACTTAAGTTGTACTATCTCATGTTCACAATTTTCCAACTTAGACTTTAACATGTTATTTTCCATTTTTAACTTTTGTTCATCTTTCCTATATGATTCGATTTTATTCTCTAAAGAATCAAGAGTATTAGAAGACTCTTTTTTAAGAGATTCTAATTGATCGGAAAATTCCAAGTTGGACGTCTTCAACTTGTTATTTTCTTCAATTAGTTTCTTCTTTTCTTTAGAGAGCCTCTTACAGTGAGCATGTATTCTTAAGAACTCTTCATACATTTCATCAAATGTCATGTCACTATCAGATGAAGAACATACCTCGTTTGATACGAAGCAGACTTGAGCTTCCTCAGTTTTGGATTTTGAGTCGGATGAGTCGCTCCATGTGCTCACCTTCATTGCTCGTTTCCCTTTCCTTGCCTTAGACTCCTTTGTCTTTGTCATTTGTGCCTCCTTGTCCTTGGCTTGTTTATTATTGTTGTTGTTATTATTATTTTTCTTTGTTGGACAATCGTATGAAATATGTCCTTTTGACCGCATTCATAACACTTTAATTCTTTATTATACCATTTGTTTGTGTTATTTTTCTTAGATTGAGAAAAAGAAGAAGAAGAAGAATTACGTTGTCTATTCCTATTTGGACGTTTGAAAAACTTTCTAAGTTTTCTAGCTATCAATATCAAGTCGTCGTCTAATTTAGTATCACTATTACTATCATCGTTACTCGCATGTGTTTTGGTTGTTTTGAAAGCTATTGACTTACCAGAAGACTTAGACGATTCAGACTTTCGTTGGTTTAATTTAACCTCGTAAACTTTAAGAGACCCGATCAATTCATCCATCTTGGTGATTGACTTTGTCTCCTCGATTGCAGTCACCTTTAGATCTCATTCAGCAGGAAGGCTTCGCAGCACCTTTTGAACCTTTTCACTGTTCGAAAATGACTTTCCTAAAGCTTCAAGGGCATTGAAAATATTAGTAATCCTCAAATCCATAGATGCTATGGATTCATTCGGCAACATTTTGAAAGTCTCTAATTCAGTCATAAGCATGTTTATTTTTTACTCTTTAACACCACTAGTACCTTCATGCTTTAATACAAGTGATTTCCACATGTCGTGTGCGCTTGTGCAATTTGACACATATCCTGCTTCAGAAGTTGTAAGTCCATTCAAAAGTAATTGCATAGCTTTAGCATTCATGGACATTTTCTTTTTATCTTCCGATGACCATTCACTTTTATATTCTTCAACCTCTTGAGTGACTCCACTAACTTGTACAACTTTCATTGGAATGTACGGCCCATCTTCAACTACAGACCATAAATTGATGTCTATAGCCATTAAGAATAGCCTCATTCTTAGTTTCCAATGAACAAAATTATTGCCATCAAAAAGAGGAGGGCGTTGTGTAGACATACCTTCCAACTCACCTTTGTGAGAAACAATAGCCATTGTATATACCTTGGATTTGAGACAAACAGTATATAATGAATTGTTGTTTCTTGGCCTTGTATTGTTCGTATGGTGTTGAATCTTGCTTCTTTTGAGTGGTGTTGGTCTGGTCGGATATCAAATGTTAGACCGTGCACCTGCAATAAACACCACTAGAGGGGGGTGAATAGTGGTTAGCGAAAATTACACTACAATCCTTTGTTAAAATCCCCTTTGAAAACAGAATCTGAGACCACCTCAGATTCAGATCCCACTTTTGAAAAATTCACAAATAATTGTACACAACTCAAAAAATTATGAAACTTTCCAATTGAACTTCAATGAGTTAACAAGACTCTGTACAAAAAACCAGACAAAAATATCGTTTGACCCTTCAAACAAATAAAAAGATTCAGATGGTCAATCTGGACAGAATTGGACAGAATGTTGCTGATTTTACAAAACATGTTTCTCTTTGAATACTCAACCAAAAAGGTTGATCTTTATATCAAAACACTCCTTAAGATGTGTAGATAAAGTTTCCAAAAGTCCCTGACCATAAACAATTCTTGAAAAATACAGAATTTAAGGTTTCAAAAACTGGTCAGATTGCAGCCAGATTGGAGCAGTTATCTTGCAAAGACTGAAAGACTAACTTTTCCTTGTTCAAATCAAGTGATTCTTGTTGAAAATGAAAGCTAACAGTCTGAAGTATAACTCCACCAAAAATTACGAATTTTGAAAATGTTTAGCTATTTTTTCAAATTGTGATAATTTGTGTGAAATCTGCAGTAAAAACAGGCAGAAAACAGAAATAAAGAAACAAGAGAAGAACACCAAGGATTTATCCTGGTTCGGTCAATGTGACCTACTCCAGTCCCAAGGAACACCTTTCCTTGGATTTTACTATGAAATGAACACCTTACAACAGGAGCCAAGCTTGATTCTTGGGTTATACACCAATCCTACTCAAGACTTGGATAATCACCATCTAAGCAACACTTAGTTGCAACTCCTCTAACACCTATTGATGTAGCCTTATAAAGATGGCTAATCAATCTTACAAATGAAGCTCAAGAGGCTTGTAGCTCACCACAATACAACAAGAACACCTTTGCTACAATGAATTAAACAATAACAACAAGAAGATGAAGATGAAAGCTAGACAATTCAACAAATGCTTGTGAGCTTCAAGTGTGTTTCATCTTCTTCACCATTGCCTCTATTTATAGTGTGAGATGAGCCTTAGAGATAAGAATGCACATGTGTCACCATCTTCATCATCAATTCCAAATGTCTTCTCATCATTGGTTGGCCTTGTACACTTGGCAAAATAAAACACAATGATTGGTCCACCTTGGCAATGTCATGTTGGCCGATTTTTAACACCTTGGAATGTATTGGAATTATCTTGAAAATGTGAAGATAATATCACCATAACAACTCCATCATCTTCTCAAATCTTTGGCAAGATAATAGGCATGTGGGCATTTACCATTTCAAAGTCAAAAATTTAGCTCCAAATCCATTAAGTAGCCGTTGGCTACCATCCATATTTTCCAAAAATATTTTTGATTTTCTTTAATAAAATAAGAAAGGATAATACCACCAAATTATCCTCAACTCCAAGCACAATAATAGGACATGTGAAGTATTCATTTGACTTCAAAAAATCTGATGATAACACCAAGAAAACCAAGTAGCCGTTGGCTACAAATTTGAAAATTCCAAGTTGGCAATTTTGTCAACTAGCTCTTTTTTGGTTTGTCCACTTGTCACCAACACATAAAATGAATACCACATCATGTCCACCTGATTAATCACGTTTTTTTTACATACCAATATGTGTAGCAACTCAAATTTTTGAAGAAGAAATAAATAGATAATAATTGACAAGATTATGTCAACGTGTAACATCAAAATTCCCCAATATTTCTTCTTATATGTCAAGAACATTTCCGCACCTTTGACACCTTTAATATCTCTGAATAATGATGATAAATATTATGTTATAACATATAATAAGAGATCATGACATTCGATCGATGTGAGAGATCTATGTACATAGATCGATCGATGTGCAACATCCTGAGAGATCGATGTCAACTTTTTCAACTTTTAATCACATATAACACCATGTGTGACATTTTTAAGTAGTCACCACTTAAAATCGTGACTTTGAAAATTATCCAAACATATTTCTCAACAAGCTCCACCCCAGAAAAACTTACAAATTTGTCTCTGAAGAAGTCGAATAATGCTCTGGGGAAGTGTACATGCTGCCATTATATGTAAGGGTATAGCCTATAAAACATGTTTGATTAATATCAACCTGCCGGCATAATTCGGAAACTTGTTCTGTCACATATGAAGCTTTGATTGAAATGAAGAAATTAAACTCATGAAATGTGTCCCCCATTCTTTGCCCTTATGTAACTTGATCCCCAAATATTTACTAGGCAACGCAATTGAAGACATTTGAAGAACCTGTTCCATTCTTCGAACAGAAGCCGTAGGTAAATATGAGGCAATGACAAACTGACTCTTTTGAAAGTTAACTGCCTGTCCTGAAGTGTTTTGGTATTGCTGTAAAAATAATTGAAACCGCCTCAAGTTGGATAGCTCACCACTTAAGAAGACAAGTTAATCATCGGCAAAGGCTAGATGTGTAATGCATGGCCTAGCATGCCCAACATGAAAATATTTTATTGAACCAATCGCTGCTAATGAATTCAAGCCTCTTGAGAATGCTTCAGAGGCAAGAATAAATAATAGAGGAGACAATGGAACTCCTTGTTTTACCCCCTAGTTGGCCGAAAATATCCAGATGGAAAGTCATTCACCAATATAGATAAGTGAGTACCCGTTAAATGATTGAAGATAAGATTATTGAAGCGAGAAGCAAATCCAAATCGAGTAAGTAAGGTTGCAAGAAAAGTCAAGTTTACTCTGTCAAACGCTTTCATCATGTCTAATTTGATCATGACATTTGATCCCCTGATCCGCTTGTCCAACAAATGAACCATCTCTCTAGCCATGAATAGGTGATCCGATATATCTCTTCCTTTAATGAACCCAGCTTGCTAAATGGAAATAATTCTCATCAATATTGGCTGTAATCTAGTTGCAATAATACGGGTTGCAGTCTTAGATATAAAATTGGCCAAGCTTATTGGCCTAAAATCCGAGAATGTACGGGGGCTAGGGACTTTTGAAAGAATCGTTATTAAAGTACTGCGCATTGCTCATGGAAGTGGGAAACCCAGAAAGAATTCCTGCATTGCCTTAAGCACATCAAATTGTACTATATTCTAACACGTACGGAAAAATGTCCATCGTAGCCATCCGGTCCCGACGCGCTATTAGGGTCTAACACCCACACCGCCTCTTTAACTTCTGCCATCATCGGAATCTCGATCAAAGATTGAATTTATGCATCCGACACCAAAGTAGGAATATGATTCAATATGTGCCTATTATCATCAACTGATTCTGCCGAAAACAATCGTGTGTAGTATGTAATTGCAGCCTGTTGTATAGTGTCTTGAGAGTCACATAAATTTCCATTCATGTCTTTTATTGATGTAATTGTTTGGCGTTGATGACGGTCTTTCACTATATTATGAAAAAATGATTTATTGGCATCCCATTCGTTACCCACTTAACCAGTGCCTTATGTGACCAATATAAAAGATGCTTACGTGCTGCAATTTTATACTGCGCCAGAGTTGCATATTGCGTTCTATTATCCGGTGTAGGATTATTATCAAAGAGATTCTCGCATCGTTGAAGGTGATCAAAAAAATTATTAAAGATTGTAGTATTCCACGCTTTCAAGTCTTTATTTAATGGCTGCAATTTATGATATAATCCCCGCATTCCACAAACTGTTGGATAGGATTCCCAAGAAGCTTGGACATAGGCCATGAAGTCAGCATGTTCTGTCACATGTTTTGAAACTGAAATGACTTAGGGCCGATATATTCATTCCGTATACATCTCAATAGTAATGGGCATAATCCGAAGTCAGACGTGAAAAGTGTTTAACTCGCAAATTTGGAAACAACTGACTGAATGTCTCAGAACATAACATACGATCCAACCTACATTTAACAATTCCCAATCCTCGTCCACTAACCCATGTATACCTCGGCCCCTCATATGGAAGATCAATGAGTAAACAAAACGATACACAATCGTTAAAGTCTTCCAGTGACCGTAACGAAGGAGATGATATGCCTTCATGCTCCTCAACTGATAAAAACGTATTGAAATCTCCTTCTATTAACCAAGGATCTGTAATATTTCCAAAATGCTGTTGTAAATCTAACCAAAGACGTCTTTTGTCCGTTACAGTATGTAATCCGTATACAGGCGTGAACCATGTCAAAGATAAGGTTGATGATCAATGATCCGTAATGCGTTGGATGTAGGTGTTGTGAAATTGCAGTGTCAATCTTCAATTAAGAGGCTTAATGATCAATTGGTTGAGTTGTGAGTTGGAGAGGTTGCGTGTGATGATGGCTAAGCAACGAGGTGCACGGGGGTGCAAAGGATGCTGAGGTGCGTGAGGAGGAAGAAGAAGAAGGACGATGGCGGGGAAGTTTAAATAGCGTGAAGTTACATTTTTACCCTTACTTAAGTTCTATGGTAGTATTGATCTAAAGGGCATTTTAGTCTTTTTGCGTGTTGTCTTCTACATTTCAGCTATATAACCGAATGTACTGTGCCAGGAGCGGTTACCAAGTTTTTCAAGAAAGCTCTCTGATTTTTCTCTCTTTCTTGCTCTGCCATTGCGTGCTATCTTTCGAGCACATTCATTTTTGTGCTTTAGCTATACGCATGAATGCTTAATTGTTGTTTTCACCGCTGTTCGCTTGGTGTTTGCGGTAAATTTCACATGGTATCAGAGACATATCCATGAATTTTGGGACCTTCATGGCGTCGAATGCAAACAACAATAGTCCGATGTCAGCCTCCACATCGAATTCGATCGTTGATCCTTTGGATGATCCGTATTTCATTCATCCAAGTGATAATCCATCAATGGTGTTAGTTCAACCATTACTTGACGGAAACAATTATCACAGCTGGAGCAGATCCGCGAGAAGAGCTCTAGAGTCAAAGAATAAGGTTGCGTTTGTGGACGGTTCGATTGAGAAACCAGCAGAGAACGCGCGCAGGTATCATGCTTGGCTTAAGGCTAACAATATGGTAGTTTCTTGGTTAATAAACTCCTTGATTCCAAACATTGGACAGAGTGTTGTGTGGTTAGATTCTGCATTCGAGATTTGGAGTGATTTGAAATCTAGATATGGAAATGCTGATTCATTTAGGCTTTCTGATTTACAGGAAGAATTCTATGCCATTAGGCAAGAAAACAACACGGTAACAGAATATTACACTAGGCTTAAGAGTGTTTGGGAAGAATGGCTAGTTCTTAGGTCCATTCCAGCTTGTTCTTGTCGTAGATGTACTTGTAACCTAACAGTTGAGATCAACAAGTTTGTTGAAAATGATTGTGTGATAAAGTTTTTGAAAGGATTGAATGATGAATTTGAGGCAGTGAAGTCACAGGTCTTGTTATCTAATCCATTGCCTGATCTGAAATCTGCGTTTGCAATGGCCATAAAGCTGGAAAGAAAATTGAATTATTCTGGTACACAAGGGCAGTTTAGTAATAATCCTTCGTGTATTATGAATGTGAACAATGTGTCTGGAAGCAATGCCGTTGGTTCTGGTGGTGGTAACAACAAAGGTGCTGGTAGAGGACAAAGGAGAGGTGGATCCAAGACATATCAGAATAATTCAAAGGTGCCTGTGTGCAGCTTTTGCAATAAGTTGGGGCATACTGTCGATAAATGCTACAAGAAACATGGATATCCCCCGGGGTTTAAGTTCAAGGGGCAGGTTAACATGGTGGGTAGTGATTGTGGAACAGGCCAGCATGGTGATAGAGTCAATCAAGGAGAATGGGAGGAAGATCCAAGCCAAGCTGGAGTCAGGTCACCTACGCTGACTCAAGATCAGTATGCTCAACTGATGAATTTGTTGGAGGAACGTCAAGAAAACAGTAAGAAAAGTGTTCCTGTGATATCAAGCAATGCAGGTGGACGTCATGCCGTCATGTCTGCACAGCAGACTATAACTTCTGCAAAGGAATCAGGTAAGACATTGCATTCAAACTCAAATATATGGGTATTGGACTCTGGGGCTAGTGATCATGTCTGTTCTTGCTTCAGCCTATTTGAGTCTTATGTATCTGTTAATTCTTTATCTGTTGAGTTGCCTAACAAATCCTTGGCAGAGGTCACACATGTGGGAACAGTAAAGGTAAACCCACAGCTAGTCCTTACTAATGTCTTCTACGTTCCTGCATTTGCATTCAATCTGATATCCTTGAGCAAACTTACTTATTCAAACAAATTCGAAGTTCTGTTTAAATCCAATTCATGCTTGATTCAGGACCTCAGAACCAAGAAGAGGATTGGTTTAGCTGAGGTAGATCAAGGCCTGTACTATCTTCATGGGACCTTCAAACCAGAAAACAGACATTCACCTTGCCATCTTCCTGTTTCTTTGGCACATGCTGTCACCTCTTCAGACGCATGGTTATGGCACTCAAGACTCGGGCATATGTCCAGCCCAAGAATAAAAGAAGTTCATAAGATAGAGTCTATTGTAACGTCTGATCCGTCTTTCAATTGTACAGTGTGTCCTCTTGCCAAACAGAAAAGAGTACCCTTCCCTATTTCTGAGTCTGTGTCCTCCAGTTTGTTTTCTCTTGTTCATATGGACATCTGGGGACCATACAAGTTCCCCACAATGTATAAGCAGCATTACTTTCTTACTGTTATAGATGATTACAGTAGATACTGTTGGGTATATTTGATGAAATCCAAAGGTGAAACTAGAGCAGTTGTGCAAAGCTTTTATCACTATGTGTCTGTACAGTTTGATGTGAAGATTAAGAAAATCAGGACTGATAATGGGTCTGAGTTCATGATGAACCAGTTTTTTGCAGACAATGGTGTGGTTCACCAGACCAGTTGTGTGAACACACCTCAACAGAACGGGGTGGTTGAACGTAAACACCAGCATATCCTCACCATAGCAAGAGCACTCAGATTTCAGTCTTCCCTTCCTTCCCCATACTGGGGCTTTTGCATTCAACATTCAGTTTATCTCATAAATATAACACCTACACCTGTCCTTGGTCAGAAAACCCCCTATGAAATGTTGTTCAATCAAGTTCCCGCATACAAGGATTTGAGAGTGTTTGGTTGCCTAGCATTTGGAACCAACACACAGAGACACAAAGAAAAATTTGCTGCAAGAGCCAAAAGGAGTGTCTTCCTGGGGCTACCTCATAATACGAAGGGATTCATTTTGCAAGATCTTGATACTAAACATGTTTACATCTCCAGAGATGTCACTTTTTTTGAAACCATTTTTCCATTCAGCCTTCATGATTCTTCCACATCTGCCATGCCAAGTCATATACCTTCCCTTATTCCTCCTTTTATCGATGAGCCTGTATATTCCACAAACTCTTCTGCCCCTGAAGTCAATGCTCAGCTATCCAGCCTTTCTCCATTTCAGACAAATCCTCATTCAATGTCCCCACATTCTCAGCATATGCCTAGTCCTCCTTCTCCAAAATCTCAGTTCTCTTCATCTTCTAGTCAATCTGCAGGATCACATGACAGTCCATATGTTCAGCCTGATGATCATGATGTACCAATGAGGGGTGGACATATCAGTATACAGATGCCCCCTATTCAAGAACCAGTGTCTCAGAATAGACCCGTCAGAAACAAACGAGTACCTACATATCTCCAGGATTACCATTGCAATAATGTTGTTTCTTCTAATAATCCTCTTAAACGCACATCACCTCATTCACTCAGTAGAGTCATGTCTTATGCATCTTTAGCCCCAAAGTACAAGTCATATATTTTTAGTTTAAATGCACATGTTGAACCTCATAACTATGCAGAAGCTTCTAGTATGTCTGTGTGGCAGGATGCTATGGCTGTGGAGTTAGCAGCATTGGAAGCCAATGATACCTGGACTGTGGTGCCTTTGCCTAAAGACAAGAAGGCCATTGGATGTAGATGGGTGTATAAGGTGAAGCTGAAGGCAGACGGGACTGTGGAGAGACACAAGGCCAGATTGGTTGCAAAAGGCTATACCCAACAGTATGGCATTGATTACATGGACACCTTTTCTCCAGTTGCCAAGATGACAACTGTTAGAGTGGTACTGGCTTTGGCAGCTAGATTTCAGTGGCATCTTCATCAGCTAGATGTCAATAATGCCTTCCTACATGGTGATTTGCATGAGGATATCTACATGTTACCCCCACCTGGTATGTCAGTAGGAGGTCCAGACATGGTCTGCAAGCTTAACAAATCTCTATATGGGTTGAAGCAGGCTAGCCGGGAATGGAATGCTACCCTTACTAGATTTTTGTTGTCCATGGGGTTCTGTCAGTCTAAGTGTGATTACACCTTATTTACCAAAACAGTTGACACACACTTTATCTTGCTTTTGGTATATGTTGATGATATTATAGTAGCATCCAGTAATACGGGTCTCATCACTGAGATCAAAAGTGCCTTGCACCAGGCATTTCAGATCAAGGATTTGGGATTACTAAGATTCTTTTTAGGCATTGAGGTGGCTCAGGCTAAGGGGGGGATTAGTGTGAACCAACGAAAATACACTTTAGAGCTTCTGGAGCAGGCTGGTTTTTTGGAGGCTAAACCAGCTAGAAGTCCTATGGAGAGTCATCTTAGCCTGACACACCAAGACTCAGCACAGTTGGAGGATGCTACACATTATAGAAAGTTGATTGGGAAGCTTATCTATCTCACTATTACAAGACCAGACATTGCCTTTACAGTCCAGCAATTGAGTCAGTTTCTTGACTGCCCCACTGAAAATCATCTAAAGGCTGCACATAGACTCCTCAGATATATTAAAGGCACGGTAGGACAAGGTCTGCTGTTCCCTAGAAGTGGGAATTTGAAGTTGAAGGCTTTTGTGGATGCTGATTGGGGAGGATGCCATGAAACTAGAAGGTCAGTCACCGGGTATTGTGTTTTCTTTGGGAATGCTCTAGTTTCATGGAAAGCTAAAAAGCAAACCACGGTGTCACGTTCATCAGCTGAGGCAGAATACAGGGCAATGGCTATGGTCACCTGCGAAATACAGTGGCTTTTGTATCTTATGAGTGATTTGGGACTGAGTGATCAAGTGCCAGTGGAGCTGTTTTGTGACAGTAAAAGCGCAATTTATATTGCTGAGAATCCTGTTTTCCATGAAAGGACAAAGCACATTGAGATAGATTGTCATGTGGTTAGAGATAAGGTGCAGGAAGGTGTAATAAAGTTGATGCCAGTTCGTACGGAGATGCAGTTGGCGGATATATTCACTAAGGCTCTTGACTCTAAGAGGATGATGCAGTTGATGACATTGCTTGGGTTACACAATCTCTATGGCAAGCTATGCTTGAGGGGGGATGTCAAAGATAAGGTTGATGATCAATGATCCGTAATGCGTTGGATGTAGGTGTTGTGAAATTGCAGTGTCAATCTTCAATTAAGAGGCTTAATGATCAATTGGTTGAGTTGTGAGTTGGAGAGGTTGCGTGTGATGATGGCTAAGCAACGAGGTGCACGGGGGTGCAAAGGATGCTGAGGTGCGTGAGGAGGAAGAAGAAGAAGGACGATGGCGGGGAAGTTTAAATAGCGTGAAGTTACATTTTTACCCTTACTTAAGTTCTATGGTAGTATTGATCTAAAGGGCATTTTAGTCTTTTTGCGTGTTGTCTTCTACATTTCAGCTATATAACCGAATGTACTGTGCCAGGAGCGGTTACCAAGTTTTTCAAGAAAGCTCTCTGATTTTTCTCTCTTTCTTGCTCTGCCATTGCGTGCTATCTTTCGAGCACATTCATTTTTGTGCTTTAGCTATACGCATGAATGCTTAATTGTTGTTTTCACCGCTGTTCGCTTGGTGTTTGCGGTAAATTTCACAAACCATGCAACAGTCTGAGAACCAGTCATTTGAAATTTAAAGTGTGAGCATTGCTCAAAATGAGTGTGATTTAATAATCGAAGAGTTGTGCTATTCCAAAAGACCCATACCTTTCCACGACATGTTGCTTCTACATTGGTAAATTTAAGCTTTGCACAAAACCTTGAGATGTGTTGACAGTCTTTTTCAGTTCAATTATCACCAGTAGTTGAAAATTATGAGATATTACAAGTCTCAGGATGCGCACCAAAGAGGTTGCGATCCTACACACATTGTATACGAGACAATTCATTGGGATGATGAGGGTCGGAAGCTTAATGAACGTGTAACTTTGTCCGCCACCTGTGGATATGATGCAAGCATCTCCTTTTTGGTTCGTTGGCGTCTTGATAGGAGACGAGGCTCCGAGAGTTCCTGAATAAGTTGTTCTGCAGTTTTCTCAGTGGATATAAGAATGTCCATTGGACGCTGTATTTC
>AP025072.1:8810614-8938817 GCA_036186865.1 Eustoma russellianum | reverse complement strand
TGCAAATAGAAAGAAAACCATACCGATACCGCCTGCATTCTAGGAGAATACAGGCGTGATGAAAGGGAAGCGCTTGATGTCTGCAGATATTGCCATGTTGGAATCCATTGAACCTCATTAAAGCAAATATCAAAAGAGATGTATAAGTAGTACTAAGAAAACCGAAAAACATTGTGATAAGAGGTTAAAAAGTGACAACATCATACCGACGTTGCCTGTACCACTGAGATATAGGCAACTTTGCGATCATATGTTGCTGTATTCCTATGCCTGAATACATCGAAACTAGTCGGTAATGCGTACAGATCAATGGTGTGATTCGTTAGAAGATGCCCTCGTGCAGGTGGAGGTAGAGAAGACGGCGAAGTATAAATTGTCGTAATTGGATTCATCTGACAATCCTGTGCCAAGTGATGAGCTACCATGTTTGCCTCTCGCAAAGTGTGATGCATAGTACTATTTGATAGACTCAGGAAGAGATGTAATCGTCGAAACAGATCGGCATGAGCGTTGAGTATATCCCTTGGAGGTTGAAGGAGATTTAAGCAATCAGTCTCAACTAGAATGTGTTTATGTGAGAAGCTAAAATATATGAGACTGTATATAGTAGGATGAAGCTCTGCCAGAAATGGTGGTAATCGAGGAAGAGTAAAAGATAGCGCCTCCACCAGGCTCCCATTTGAATCTCTCAAGATGGCCCCTGCCGTGGCCATAGTCCTACCTGTAGAGAAAAAGGGGTTTGAGTGATTTTCAAATACATGATTTAAATGTGCACAAAAACGAGCATAAGATAAAACGTGCAATCGTGTGCATGATATTGCTTAGTACTTACCTTATTTAGCTCATATATAATGTTGTCGGACTAACGAGCCATGAAGCGTTAAATCTTACATCATATAGAAAACATTTGTTGTGTTTATACTATTTTCAGGTGCCACTATTAATGAACTAAACTAGTTCATTAAGTGAAGTACTTAGTTTATTAAACTAAGTAGTTCGTTAAAGGAAGCCACATTTGGAAAAGGCACAAAGGCAACAAAGCTAAGGAAGGAAAGTTTTCTCCTCCTCCCATCCTTAATTACACACGCCATATACATATACATTACATATATTTTCAGAATTTTTGAAAAAGGCACATACACATGTATTCCAACGTACTACCGACACGTTATATATTTTACGTACGTACGTTAACGTCACACCACTATACTTAACTCATATTTATGAGTATATTCAGGTCTTATATCATATGATATATGATATGGTGATGACAAATTAAATACGACACGATAAAAGGTTCTAAACCGAAAATTGTCGTATCGGGCGAATACCGAAACTTCGCCAACGTGTCACGTACTTGCCATAAATAAATGGCCAGCCCTTATACATCAAAATTTGATGTAAATTTCGTGCACATCACTGGAAAATCAGCCAAAAATACTTTCCATGTTGGCACACACAAATTATTCCACATTAAGGCCAAAATGTGAAGATTCCAAGTTTAATTTTGTCACATGCTAATGGTATCACTTTAGACCAGCCAAGTGCTGAGATTTAAAGTATATATTATATATATTATGTATAACATAATATATATAACATGTGAAAAAGTTGAAATTTAAATTAGAGAAAAATCGGGTAATCGATAAATATCGAAAATTCGGTTTTCTATGCACACAACACATGGAATATTTTTGGCACATCATACGACACGTATCTAGACACTTTTTACATATGTCATACATCTTAAAGTGTTCTAGAAAATTAAATTAAAGGCTGATTGGAATATAGCATGTGTGTATTATTAAATGTGCACTATTTTACAAAGTTAGCAAAAATAAAATTCAGCACATGCCAAACACATTACCAACGCCTATAACAGCTGAGTTGGAGCATATGTGGAGCCTTTTTGGTATATTGATTGGTCAAGAATGAATTATACAATGTTGGTGACATAAAGAAAGGAGCTACAAAAGGTAACATTTCAAACTATGTCACATATATGACACATGCTGAAAATTCAGCATGTGTGTTGTATTATGGCCAATTTTTTGCACTTTAAATGAGCTATATTTTGTATCTTAAATCATGAGGATTAATTGAGGATGTTATGGTAATGTTTTGAATTAATTATGAAATTAAAATGGTGATATTTTTAATATCACACATGCTGAAAATTTCAACATCTGTGTAATGTATAGTGGCTGAAATTTAGTCCACATTGGTGTCTAACTTTTATTCCATACATGATGAGAATATTGTATACTAAATGTTGATTGAATTCTTGAATTAAAACAATGCAAAATAGGCAATATTTTGAACAAAGAGTGAATGTAACACATGCTGAAATTTCAGCATGTGCAAGGATGTTAATGGGCGATTTTTGTAGCTATTTTGGGAGAAAATTGTCTTGCAACATTTATGTGACAATCTTGAGCTTTATGGAAATTATTTTGTGATTGATATTGGCACATGTTTTAAGTGTTATTCTCAGATTTTCCAAGTCATCAATGATGACAACATTCAACCTATCATGAAGTGCCAAGTAAGCAAAGCTTAAATGATCATCCAATGAGAAGATGCCAAGTAAGCAAGACCGTGTCACAATGATGTCTTACATTCTCCCAAGGACTTAGAAGACAATTTTCAAGGGGGGAGAACACCAAGGGGGGCGGCCACAATGTGATTAAAAAGAAGGAAGAAGAGCAAAACAATGACAAGAACAAGTGTTGCAAATTGAAAGATCAAAAGTGTTCTAGCCTTATTCTTCTTCACTCTCTTTCTTTCTTCTTCTTGAAAGCCTATTGTATTCATATCTTTCAATATTGAATAGGCTTGTATTATACCACCACATACTCCTTATCTTTGTAAAATATTGATTAAGGTGTGATCAATCTTCATTCTTGCGAGGTTGTGGTGTTCGTGTGCATTGTATTCAACATACAAAGTTTGTGAAGGGTTAAAGTTGGTGTGTAACTCCATCAACCCTGTGGTAAGGTGTTTTTGAGTTGTGTGATTAGTGTGAACCAATGAAGGTATTCCTTGAAGACTGGAGTAGGTTGTTGATAACCGAACCAGTATAAAATTCTTGGTGTCATTTACTTTCAGCACTGATTTTCTGTTTCAGCACTGTTTACTGTTTTTAATCACGTTTGTAAAAATAGTAAACGAATTTCAAAAATTACGAAACTTTCAAAAAACATAGCCACACGTTCTAGGGTTCGTTTGGCACAAGTTTCAACCCATTTGGATAAGTATAAGTCATTCAAACATCCAAAGATCTGAGACTAGTGCAGTCTGATTTTCTGACTTGCAAAGGTTGAGACTTTGAGTGTATTTGACTAACTTCCCGAAAGTATTTTTCAAAACTGTTTCAACCCATTCAAATAAAACATATAAGGGGTTAGTGGTTAAATTTTCAGAGCATTTGGATTTGTGTACAAATAGGAATTAATTTTTCAAAACAGTGTAACGTTTCTGGCAGATTCGCGCAATCTGACCACCAACGATTTTTGAAGGTGTTAAAGGTTGAATTTAAATTTGAAATTTTTAGGAGACCCTCATAACATCTGAGGCTAAGTTCTCTCAAAATTTCAGAATTTTTTGAGACCTATAACCTGGTTTTAAAAACATTTTCAAACTGGTCCTGAAAACAGAATCTGTTTTCAGAAGTTGAGTTGTTTAGTTTTAAACAAATTTTAAAAACCACACTTTCCGCACCACCTATTCAACCCCCCCTCTAGTGGTGCCTTGCAGATCCTAAAATTGGTATCAGAGCACAGGAACACTCACAACAAAAAGATCCAACGATCTTAGTGAGATGGCAACCACTAGCGACAAAACCGAGCAAGAAGGTATGTCAAGCCAAATGCCTCCACTATTTGAAAATGAGGTAAATTCTGATTCTGACTCGGATTCTGAACTATCTTATGATGATTTATATGTCGAATATCTTGAATTACATAAGTTTGCTAGAACTCTTGCAAAACAAAAGAAGCGATTAATTGAAGAGAAGAAGATGTTAGAATCTTCTAACGAAAATCTTGTCGCTCAATTAAACGATTCTAAAGAAGAGTCATCATGCATCATCAATGCATTAAAGACAGAGATTTCATTATTGACCACGCAAAATAATGAAATGAAATCCGAGATTTCAAGTTTGAAATCAAGGAATACTGATTTAGAGAAAATGATGAAATAATTTGATACGGGATCCAACATGCTAGATCGCATTATTTCATCACAAAAACATGACAGTGATAAAACTGGATTAGGATACAGCGAGACAAACGAAGCATCATCTAAACCATCCAAGTTTGTTTTGTCTAAGAAAGTAGACACATCAAAGGCAAACGTAGCGCCTAAAATAAAGCAAAAACCCCCTATCCCCACATCTCGTCATATCTCTTCTTCATCTCATATGAAGTATAATTATGTGCCGTATAAATATGAGAAGAAGACTAGTACACCATTTATCTCATCTCATCGTGCTTCTTATCATACAAAGAGAAATCACATGCCATATAGAAAGCCACTGATGCATATGCGACATTCATATCATAAAAATGCATCTAGATCACTCCCTGTGCATGCAAACCAAAAACGAAAACCATACTATATCATGATGGGATTCTTGGCCAAAGGCCAAACGCATTTGCCCCCAACGGATACTATGTTGCATTTTCATCATCTTTCTCACCTTTTGGAAGACCTAGAAAGGTCACCCAAATTTGGGTACCAAAAGGGACATTTTCAAAGGATTGAATAAATAACCCTTACGAACGCACGTATATGAAATGCATGATTTTTTTTCTTCATCTTTACAGGCATCTTTTGATTTGCTTTCCAAAATAAAGAGGGAGAGAAAGCATGATTTAAGGGGGAGAGGGATACTGATTGCATAAATCAAGGGGGAGCGGATTCGAAATTTAAATTTCGAATTTTGAATTTATGCATAATTGAAGGGGGAGCGATAGGATTTAAATCATGTGCATAAGTTATTTTGAAAATCATCAAAAGGGTGAGATTGTAGAGAAAAAGGGGTTTGAGTGATTTTCAAATACATGATTTAAATGTGCACAAAAACGAGCATAAGATAAAACGTGCAATCGTGTGCATGATATTGCTTAGTACTTACCTTATTTAGATATATAATGTTGCCGGACTAACGAGCCATGAAGCGTTAAAGCTTACATCATATGGAAAACATTTGTTGTGTTTATACTATTTTCAGGTGCCACTATTAATGAACTAAACTAGTTCATTAAGTAAAATACTTAGTTTATTTGTAGTTCATTAAAGGAAGCCATATTTGGAAAAGACACAAAGGCAACAAAGCTAAGGAAGGAAAGTTTTCTCTTCCTCCCATCCTTAATTACACACGCCATATACATATACATTACATATATTTTCAGAATTTTTGAAAAAGGCACATACACATGTATTCCAACGTACTACCGACACGTTATATATTTTACGTACGTACGTTAACTTCACACCACTACACTTAACTCATATTTATGATTATATTCAGTTCTTATATCATATGATATAAGATATGGTGATGACAAATTAAATACGACACGATAAAAGGTTCTAAACCGAAAATTGTCGTATCGGGCGAACACCGAAACTTCGCCAACGTGTCACGTACTTGCCATAAATAAATGCCCAGCCCTTATACATCAAAATTTGATGTAAATTTCGTGCACATCACTGGAAAATCAGCCAAAAATACTTTCCATGTTGTCACACACAAATTACTCCACATTAAGGCCAAAATATGAAGATTCCAAGTTTAATTTTGTCACATGCTAATGGTACCACTTTAGACCAGCCAAGTGCTGAGATTTAAAGTATATATTATATATATTATGTATAACATAATATATATAACATGTGAAAAAGTTGAAATTTAAATTAGAGAAAAATCGGGTAATCGATAAATATCGAAAATTCGGTTTTCTATGCACACAACACATGGAATATTTTTGGCACATCATACGACACGTATCTAGACACTTTTTACATATGTCATACATCTTAAAGTGTTCTAGAAAATTAAATTAAAGGCTGATTGGAATATAGCATGTGTGTATTATTAAATGTGCACTATTTTACAAAGTTAACAAAAATAAAATTCAGCACATGCCAAACACATTACCAATGCCTATAACAGCTGAGTTGGAGCATATGTGGAGACTTTTTGGCATATTGATTGGTCAAGAATGAAATATACAATGTTGGTGACATAAAGAAAGGAGCTACAAAAGGTAACATTTCAAACTATGTCACATATATGACACATGCTGAAAATTCAGCATGTGTGTTGTATTATGGCCGATTTTTTGCACTTTAAATGAGCTATATTTTGTATCTTGAATCATGAGGATTAATTGAGGATGTTATGGTAATGTTTTGAATTAATTATGAAATTAAAATGGTGATATTTTTAATATCACACATGCTGAAAATTTCAACATGTGTGTAATGTATAGTGGCTGAAATTTAGTCCACATTGGTGTCTAACTTTTATTCCATACATGATGAGAATATTGTATACTAAATGTTGATTGAATTCTTGAATTAAAACAATGCAAAATAGGCAATATTTTGAACAAAGAGTGAATGTAACACATGCTGAAATTTCAGCATGTGCAAGGATGTTAATGGCCGATTTTTATAGCTATTTTGGGAGAAAATTGTCTTGCAACATTTATGTGACAATCTTGAGCTTTATGGAAATTATTTTGTGATTGATATTGGCACATGTTTTAAGTGTTATTCTCAGATTTTCCAAGTCATCAATGATGACAACATTCAACCTATCATGAAGTGCCAAGTAAGCAAAGCTTAAATGATCATCCAATGAGAAGATGCCAAGTAAGCAAGACCGTGTCACAATGATGTCTTACATTCTCTCAAGGACTTAGAAGATAATTTTCAAGGGGTAGAACACCAAGGGGGGCGGCCACAATGTGATTAAAAAGAAGGAAGAAGAGCAAAACAAGGACAAGAACAAGTGTTGCAAATTGAAAGATCAAAAGTGTTCTAGCCTTATTCTTCTTCACTCTCTTTCTTTCTTCTTCTTGAAAGCCTATTGTATTCATATCTTTCAATCTTGAATAGGCTTATATTATACCACCACATACTCCTTATCTTTGTAAAAGATTGATCAAGGTGTGATCAATCTTCATTCTTGCGAGGTGGTGGTGTTCGTGTGCATTGTATTCAACATACAAAGTTTTTGAAGGGTTGGAGTTGGTGTGTAACTCCATCAACCCTGTGGTAAGGTGTTTTTGAGTTTTGTGATTAGTGTGAACCAAGGAAGGTGTTCCTTGAAGACTGGAGTAGGTTGTTGATAACCGAACCAGTATAAAATTCTTGGTGTCATTTACTTTCAGCACTGATTTTCTGTTTCAGCACTGTTTACTGTTTTTAATCACATTCGTAAAAATAGTAAACGAATTTCAAAAATTACGAAACTTTCAAAAAACATAGCCACACGTTCTAGGGTTCTTTTGGCACAAGTTTCAACCCTTTTGGATAAGTATAAGGCATTCAAACATCCAAAGATCTGAGACTAGTGCCGTCTGATTTTCAGACTTGCAAAGGTTGGGACTTTGAGTGTATTTGACTAACTTCCCGAAAGTATTTTTCAAAACTGTTTCAACCCATTCAAATAAAACATATAAGGGGTTAGTGGTTAAATTTTCAGAGCATTTGGAGTTGTGAACAAATAGGAATTAATTTTTCAAAACAGTGTAACTTTTCTGGCAGATTCGCGCAATCTGATCACCAACAAATTTTGAAGGGGTTAAAGGTTAAATTTTAATTTGAAATTTTTAGGAGACCCTCATAACATCTGAGGCTAAGTTCTCTCAAAATTTCAGAATTTTTGGAGACCTATAACCTGGTTTTAAAAACGTTTTCAAACTGGTCCTGAAAACAGAATCTGTTTTCAGAAGTTGAGTTGTTTAGTTTTAAACAAATTTTAAAAACCACACTTTCCGCACCACCTATTCAACCCCCCTTCTAGTGGTGCCTTGCAGATCCGACACTACCTACCGCTGCATCCACATTTAACTTGAATTTGCCAGACGGAGGGAGTAGCCATTTGACAATTCTTATCCGTGGTATTTTTAAGTGAGGAGAGAAACCCATATCAATAAACTTTGATAAATTTACAACATGTTTCTTTCCCGAAAATGTAGCAGCCCAAGTGTAGCACAATTGTCTTGTCATAGTGTATATGTTTTGATGAGATAAGTCTGCTTCTCCGAAAATCAAATTTGAGTATACTTTACATATAGACCAACAGAGGAATGAGGGAATGATAATTCGATATTGCCCAATAAGTGTGGTTGCGAAAGAAGATAACCACCATCTCATGATATTTGATCGCATATTTGAAGATGAAGGCAAAGGTCCATTAAAAATCAATGCTAAAAGAATCCACAATGACTTAATATAATTGCAGTGGACAAAAAGATGATCCACCAAAGCTGAAGAAGGCTTAGAAAATGGGCATATTGTTGGACTAGCAGTGAAGAATCGAATGAGATTGTCTTCTAGGGGTAATGCTCCATTTAATAATCGCCACATAAAAATGCTTGTAGACTTTTGTATGGAACTCCACCATATAAACTTATGTGTGAAAAGCACTAGATAATGAACTCTGCAATCTTCATAGGTGTAGCGCCCCGCATCCGGACCTTGTCCGAATACGGTGCACCCGCTATACTTCACTAAGGAGAGTACAAAGCGTCATGAATCACATGCAAAAATCCATAACTTAAGCCATGGACTCCCATGCTAATATTTAAAATGGTAGTAAAATTAAGGCAGAATTAAAACTTTTTAAATAAATATGCATTACGGAATATTAAGTCCCCAAAAGTAGTAGTCTACAAAACAACATAACCGAAATCCCAAAGAGTTCAACATAGTTCATAGTACATCATCGTAGCAGTACAAAAGTCCTTAAGCATGATCTTCTCCTGACACTTCGACTACAGGTACGGCACTTTCGGTTCATCCTCGATCCATTCAACTTTAGCATTCACTGGCTCTGGGAGAAAAATAAAGGTATGCGTGATAAAATCACCCAGCAAGCATACAATAAACTATCATGAAATAAATAAAGAATCATAACATGAATGTAAAACCCCAAGAACCTCAATGTTAGTTCATACCTGTTCTTTAATCCTGGATCTGCTTGACGATATAGCCTAAGCATAATTTTAAGTAGTGCTATACCAACAATATCTTATTATCCACTAACTGAAACATACAACATGTCAAAGTGTTCATGAATTATGCAAAATGCAATGCATGATATCATGTCATGTCAAAAACATCATTTTGGTCCAATAAAATAACGTGTCAGAAAAACAGAGTATCAGATCAATTAACCCCAGATCTGAACAGGTCCAGAACATGTCATCAGACCAATTAACCCCGGGTCTAGGACGGATCCAGAACATAATATCAGGCCGATTAACCCTGGGCCTTGATCAGGTCGAGAACATATCATCGGACCAATTAACCCCGGGTCCGGAACGGGTCCAGAACTTATCATGTCATCAGACCTATTAACCCTGAGTCTGGAGTCGGGTTATACGCATGCTTAGCCAGCAAGGGAATTATAAAGCTTTCTTTAAAACATGGGACCGTAAATAACTTATATGCATAACGAAAAACTTACTTGCTTGAAAAGACTTGCTTGCATACGGAAAATTCACAATATTCAGATTCATAATGCATGTGATCATGCATGATACATGAAATGTTATGCCATGCAAGTCATGGCATGGATAAGTTTTCTTAGAACATGACAACAAGCATGGCTTCATGAGCTAAAAATTTCCAGATTATTACTTCATGTTCATGGGGTGGCTAGATTAACCAAACAGGCCCATTTTCATAATCTTTTGTCCTACACATGTTTAATGGGGTCTTATTTACATGTAATAAAATTTTCGTAACGTTCTAAGATGAATAAGGCCCTTAAATCATTAAGTTGTTAAAAAGCGTACTGCTGAATTCAACAGTATAATAGCCATCTTTACCTAAATTTTCATGACCTTAAAACCTTAATCATTTTGGCCACAGCCTGAAAAACATAGTAAAATCCATAAGGACTAACATTCGTGGCCCAAATCGTTTATATAGGTCAAGATCCACAGAATTAAGGCCTCTTAACTTATTCCTCTGTTCTGCCCAATTTTTCAGTTTTAGTGCGTTAACTTTAAATCCATAATTACCCATCAAAATGATAATACCGAGTTGATTAATTTACATGGTCATGCTCCTCTATGTCTTAGGTGATTATCATAAAATTTCCAGAACAATCCAATAACCTTAAAAGGTTCATTTAATTATTTTTCCGGAATCGGTCACATGCTGATGCTGGACTGACCAATTTTACTAAAAATTCTATTGTGGTAAAACCATAATTCTTTTTTCCGAAATTCCAGCTCACAGGCGTCATAAACATGCAGAACTAGCATCCTACTGAAATTTAGCCTATTTTCATGTTTCTAAGGTCCATGTTTGGGTCAAGCAACACATTACTTAATTCTATCCAGCTCCAGTAGTTTCAGCTTGGCCAGTTTTACAAAAAATTCTATTAAGGATAATCCACACCTTCTTTTTCAAAAATTTCAACTCCCATATTTACTACACATATAAGGCTAACATTATGTCAAAAATCAGTCTATCTGAACACTTCTAAGATTTGTTTTTAGGCCATACAAAACGTTACATAATTCTGCCCTGTTCTAGTAATTTCAGCTTGAGCAGTTTTACCAAATATTTTATTTAAAATAAACCACAACTTCTTTTACCAATATTCCAACTCTCATATTTGCCACACCCACAGGGCTAATGTAATGCCAAAAATCAGCTTTTTGCATGTTAGTAAGGTCCATTTTGAGGCCACATAATACACCACACAATTCTACCCAGCTCTAGTGGTTTTGTGTTTTATCACCTTTTCATGTCAAGTGTCCACTAATTATCCTTATTCCTATGAAATAACTTATTAGTCACCACATACACCATTTGTAAAATGAATAACCAGATCCCATTATTTTTATTGAGTCACATTTGCATCATTCCAAAACAGTTTATAATTTGTACACAACACTCATCATATTCGCTCACAAAAGGTGTTCTTTCTAGATTCAACACTCACCATCACTTTCATCTTCTTGGCCGAAACTTGTAGGGTGCCATGTACATATTTTACAACATTTATTTAGGCATGCAACACATTTATATGCTATTTTATTTCAATCTTACCAAACAACCTTATAAAACTACAACTAGCACATGCATGCCATCTTAGTGCTTCACAAGCTTCATCCAAGAGCTATTCTTGCCTAGAATCACTTTGTTGAACCTTGTTTCATCCTAAAACAGCCTCATATCATATTTCATGTGTAAGAAAAGATTTCATCTTTGAAGGAATTAGTCACATGCAAGACATTTTTCTTAGGAATCACTAAGGTATCATGCTTAATACTTAATATATTCAACTAAAGTTGGCATCTTAGAAGCAACTAGCCATTCAAGTCACTATTCTTCAAATAAAGCATGAGAGTCTAATGTATACTTGTCTCTTCAAGCTAGAGCCTTTTCGTAGCTTGGATCTTGGATGAGATGAGTTGAAGTTTTCCTCCTCTACACCATGAAACATACGGTTTTTGAAGGAAGGAAAAGAGAATATTAGCCATCATCTTGAATGGAAA
This sequence comes from Eustoma russellianum, assembly GCA_036186865.1. Taxonomy (NCBI): domain Eukaryota; kingdom Viridiplantae; phylum Streptophyta; class Magnoliopsida; order Gentianales; family Gentianaceae; genus Eustoma; species Eustoma russellianum. Next base: position 8,927,064 of record AP025072.1, on the reverse strand, counting down.
ATAGAGCTATATTGATATTAGATTTACTTACCAAGATGAGGTTTTGAATGGATCTTCAACTTGCAAGAGCTTGCATCTTCCTAAAATGTTGAAAACTTTGCACCTAGTGACCATGAAGGTCACGGGTTTGGGGAGTAGAAGAAGGAACCAAGTGAGCTTCATTACTTGACGTAGAAAATTCACTTAAGATGCTTGGAAGTAGACTTACCTACAGGCTTCTTTGGATTTGAAGATGAGAGTTGAGTTGAACTTCCTAGCTCCAAAATGAAGGGGGCCGTATGGTGTGTGTGTGTGTGGAGGGAGATGAAAATTTTTCTAAGTGTTGTCTTGGCTTGGTGAGTTCAAGATGGAAAGAAAGGAGGTGTCTTGCTTAATTTAAAAATTTAAGGGGTGTAGGGGAAGGGGTATCCGACGAATGGGGGAGGGAAAGGGACAAGGTTCCATGAATAGTAGAAAAAGGAGTATTGGTCTTGTGAATGGCAAGCTTTTGTCTACCATGCTTGCATCCTTTATAATTTTTATTATTTATTTTGCATGCTTGATTTTTATTTCTTTATTATATAATTATATTCTAGCTAAATATTTCAAATAGTAGAATAATGGAGAGGGTTCTATATCCCTCCATTGTCTTGGCCGAAAGTTAAGGGGGCTTTGGGGGTATTTTGATCTTTTCACATTTATCCTATCTCATAGTTGTATAATTTATACTATTATTTATTTTATCTAATATGATTTTAAATTTTCTTTGTGAGGACCATTTAGGTTTGCATTCTTATGAAAAGAAATTATTCTAAGGTTGATCAAGGCCTCTTGGCCAAAATTTATAGGGTATTTCAATACCTTGTGACATCCTCTTATATAATTATTTAGTATCCATCTTAAAAGAATTTAAGTAAAGAAGCGCTAATTTGACTTAAGTAAAATGCACTTGGAGAAATCGTTATTTGCATTACATCACTTTGTCATGGTTTCAAGTACACTATAGTTGGGGTACAACATCCTCCCCCCTTACCATAAGTTTCGTCATCGAAACTTTAGAGACTAGTCAAAAAGATGAGGGTATCTATTCTTCATGTCTTCCTCCGTTTCCCGTGTGGCTTCTTCTCCAGAATGGTATCTCCACTGAATCTTTACCATATGTATAGATCTCTTTCTCAGCTTTTTCTCTTTCCGATCAACGATCTTTAGGGGCTCCTTTTCATAAGATGCATCTTCATCAACCTTCAACTGCTGATCCTCAAGGATGTGGAGTGGGTCATAAACATATCGGCGTAGTTGGGAAACATGCAACACATCATGTAACTGGGACAGTGATGGGGGCAATGCCAAGCGATATGAGACTTCACCGACTCTTTCTAAAACTTTGTATGGTCCAATGAATCTTGGGCTCAATTTCCCTTTTATGGCAAATATCTTGATCCCTTTAGACGGAGATACCCTTAAGAAGACTTTTTCTCCTTCTTGAAACTTTAAGGGTCTCCGCCTTTCATCAGCCCATACTTTACTTCTATCTTGTGCCGCCTTCAATCTTTGCTGAACAATCTTTACCTTTTCTCGTGTTTGTTCTACAAGGTCGGGTCCTGTATAGATCTTGTCTCCAATCTCGTCCCAATAAAGTGAGGATCGACATTTTCACCCATACAATGCTTCATAAGGTGCCATCCGGATAGATCTATGGAAGCTGTTATTGTAGGAAAACTCGACTAGCTTAAGACTTTTATCCCAGCTTCCTCCAAAGTCAAGAATGCAAGCGCGAAGCATGTCTTCAAGGGTTTGAATCGTCCTTTTGGATTGGCCATCAGTCTGTGGATGGTAAGCGGAACTCATTCTGATCTCAGTTCCCATTGCCTTTTGAAAGGCTGTCCAAAATCTCGAGGTAAAACGGGAATCACGATCGCATACGATACTTATGGGCACACCATGCAATCAAACAATCTGATCAAGGTACATAGAGGCCAACTTCTCCATAGATGCTTTAATCGACATGGCCAAAAAGTGAGCAGATTTGGTTAGACGGTCCACAATGACCCATATAGCATCATTTCCACACTTAGTCTTGGGTAGGTCGGTCACAAAATCCACAGTGACGTGGTCCCATTTCCATTCTGGTACTTCTAAGGGTTATAGTAATCCAGCAGGTCTTTGGTGTTCAGCCTTTACTTTATGACAGATCAAGCATCACTCAACAAATTCAGCTATTTGATTCTTCATACCGTGCCATCAAAACTTTTGCTTGAGGTCCTGATGCATCTTATTAGCTCCAGGGTGTATAGATAATCGTGAGCTGTGGGCTTCCATCAAGACTTCATCTTTGATTTCTTTGTTTTCAGGTACACATAACCGTCCTCGGTACCATAAGATGCCATCGTTACGAACTTCGAAGTCATTTTGTGGCTTATCTCGGATCCTTTCCTTGATCTTTCTCAAGGCTGCATCATTCCCTTGGGCCTCTTTGATCCGATCAATCAGTGAAGGGATAAGAACCAACTTGGCGAGGACTTCATCCACTGAATCAACTTCTTCTAAGCCAAACTCTTCCATATCTCGCTGAAGAGGTGGTTGCCGTGGGTGACTTGTCTTCCGACTCAACGCATCAGCAACCTTATTAGCTTTCCCAGGGTGATATTGAATTGAGAGATCATAATCTTTAATCAACTCGAGCCATCTGCGCTGTCGCATGTTTAGTTCTTTTTGGGTAAAGAGATACTTAAGGCTTTTCTTGTAGCGCCACGCACGCCGGCCCAGCCGGACACGGTGCGCCCGTCGTACTTCACTACAGAGAGTACCAGGCGTCAGTCCATAACATAACAAAGTCCAGAATAAAATATATGGACTTTCATGCTTACACGTCAACAAGTAAGCAAAACCGAGGCAGAATAAAAACTTTAAAATAAAAAGGTCCAGACGACCATCATTAGTTGTACAACATGATCATAAAGTACGGAAATTCCAAAAGTAATTGTTTCCATCATAATATCATAAAAAGATCATCGATCATAACCATCTCGTCAAGTCTGTTAAGTCGTCCACCTCTCGTGCTTCTACGGGTAAGGAACTCTAGGTTCATCTTCGATCCATGCAACTTTATTTCTTGCGTGTTCTGGGAGGAAAAATAAGGGGTGAGTGACAACGTCACCAGCAAGTAAACTATAAATAACCGTGAATTAAATGGAAAGTACATAAAAGAACCGACCCCAAAAATTCGGTTAAAAAATGTACATGTCCTTCAATCCAAAACCCGTAAATAACCTGCATCATAACTTATCAAAGATTAAAACTTATCAAAGTTCATAACTCATAAAATTTCATAACTGATAATAGTTCATGACTTAGTAAGGATCATCACTCAATAAACATCATAACTTAGGAGCTACCAAGTCATAACAACTTAGTCTAAGTATCTCGTACCAATCTTCTATGACTCGTTAAAATGCAACATGCATGCGTATGTTCGTGTGAGACATCATGATAAAAATGAAGACAAGTTCTTTCATTCTTTCATTAAAAACATCATCGTCAAGAAAACAAGAGAGTAATCAGATCTATTCTCCCGAATCTGAATCGGTCACTTATTTCTCTTCGAATCTATTATTCCCGGATTCGGAGCGGTGACGTCATCAATCATAATTACCAGGTCTATTCTCTCTGGGCCTATACGGTCAATATCATCATAATCAGGTCTATTCTCTCCGAGCCTGAACAGTCAATACCATCAAACCAGTTAACCCCAGATCTGGAGCGGGTCCTACTAGCCAGAAAACACACGGTACCGGTAGAAAGTGTTCTTTTAAAAAACAGAATCTTTTCTTTAAAAACGCTTTTTCATTATTCTTTCTCATAAAATCAGTTTCATAAATCATGTAAATGACGATGATGCAATGTATGACATGTACGATGCAATCCATGGCATGATGCGTTACAAACATACAAGTACAAACTTATTCTTTAGGCTGGAAAAAATTTCCAGAATTATCGTCTCAATCGCGCGGCCTCAAAACCTCACAGTTTCGGCAAATTAACATTATTTTTCGTCACACATATGAATAAAAGTGTCTTATCTATTATCCATATAAATTTCGTAATGTTACGAGATGTGTAAGACCCTTAATCTATTTAATTACAAAACAGGGTACTGCTGAATTTCAGCAGTGCAGTGTCCTTTCTTTTACCTTTCGTTTAAGCCCATTAAGCTTCATTTAATTTGGGCCGACCCTGGAAAATACTATAAACATATCGAAAATTATGATTCATAGACCCAAACCCTACAAATGAGCCTAAGCCTGAAAGGATACAGCCATACAATCAAGTTCTTAATTCTGTCCAATTTTCCAGATTATTGACACCAACTTAACTCCGGCAATTACCCAATAAAATAATAATTCCAAGGTGAACAATTTACATGAATATGTTCATCACCATCATAAGTAAATGTCATAAAATTTCTGGAGTAACATAATAACACTCAAGGGGTTATTTACTCATTTTTCCAAAACGGGTACATACTGATTTCTGGAACGACCGGTTTTACCACGAATTTCATTGTGATCAACCCGTAAGTCCTTTTTCAAAAATTCTAACTCACAAACTCAATAAGCACATAAGTCTAGTATCTTACCAAAAATCAGCCCAATTGCATGTTCCTAAGGTCCATTTTCGGGTCATTTAGTTCGCCACTTAAATTCTGTCCGGCCCAGTGAATTTCAGTTTGACTAATGTTACTAAAAATTCCATTAAGGACAAACCACAATTACTACATACATAGAGCCTATGTCATGCCAAAAATTAGCTTAATTGCATAATTCTAAGATCCACTTTCAGGTCTTGCAAATTGTATCATTATTCTGCCCTGTTCCAGTAATTCCCATTATTGTCACTTTTCCTTACTAAAATGTCCGAACTTGAGTTGTTTGGCTTAAATACTTTACTAAACATCAAATACACCTTTAGCATACGGTTTTGTAGATTCTAGTATATTCCAAAAGTCATCTACACATCATTTCAAAACAGTTTGGATGATACACGTATCATTCCTTTGGTCTTGCACATATTGTTCATACTAGAATCCATTCTTGGTATAATGGGTGTATACGTACCTTACCCCCAAAACAGCCCGTTTATACACATGCAAGGCTTAAATCATATCTCCACAATGAACATGTTAAACTTAAATCATAAAGCACACATCTTGTTCACATCTTTACTCCACAAATTACAAAATTATCACAAGAACCACCTTTATCCCTCTTTTTCTCCCAACCGTCCCCCATACATGTCAAAGAAGATATCTTTGTCACATTCATCTTAGGTTCACATCATATTCGTGCTTAAAAAAAGACAGCAAAGATCCATCTTTAACTAAAATCTCAAACTTGCAAGCCACCTTACTCATGAATCCGAAAACTACATGCTTCAAGCCTAGTGTTTTACATCTAAGATTGAAACTTAGCAACATCTAGACATTCAAGCATATACTTTCACATACAAGCCATGAGTATTTATAGGGTACTTGCCTTTTTCAAATTTACTCCTTTCCTTAGCTTGGAAGTTGTATGGAATGAGTGAAATCCTCCTTCTCTTCACTACATATCCCCACGGTTTGGAGGAAGAAAAAGAGTAAACATTAGCTTTCATCTCATGAAAAAGGTAGAGCTAGATGGAGGCTTAGATGGACTTACCAAGATGGAGCATGGATGTTGCTCAAACCTCTTAAGCAACTAACACCTCCTAAAAGCTTTGAAAACTTGCACCTAGTGAACATGGAGGTCACGGTTCTGAACAAGAAAGAGTAGCACTATGAGTTTCATTCTATGAAAGATGTAGAAATCCTCTTAAAGAGTTTAAAACATACTCACCTAGGACAATCTTGAACTTGGATGAACCTAAACTTTCTTGGCTCCTCTTGGCCGTGTGCTTTGAATAGAAAAGAGGGAAAGTTCTTTGTAAATTCTTGAGGGTTGAGTGGGAGTTTTCTTTGGAGGGAATTTCTTTTACTTGGCTAGGGGGTAGCCGTTGATAACCAAGAGGGGGTTAATGGTATGGTTGATCCCATAATTCCCTCCTTTCTCTTGTAACTCACGGCTCTAGTGAGTCATCCCAACCTTAAGTAATATCATAATATGACTACCATATGCATAAGACACATTACCATTGCTTTTGTAACATTTAAGGTGGGTAATTGAAACCCCTTTTCAGTAAAAAGTGGTCTTAAGTCCCTCATGAGCCTTCTTTAGCCGAACCATTTGAGGTAAAATAGAAATAGAGGAAAATCCCTTGCTCTTTGGTAACCTTTTGGATAATAACAAGTTAAGAATGAATTAGGAGATTCCTTGTTAAATGAAGAGAGAGAAAAGTCTTCTTGGCTAGGGCACATCCGGCGCCTCCTTATGAGAGGAGGGAAAAAGGTCCTTCATGTGCATGGACACAATCATAGCACTCATTTAAAGCCTAATCATAGTTCACTTTTTTGATTTGCATGAAGAGCCTTAAAAACATTATTGGCTCCATAAGGCCTCATGGCCGAAAATATAAATTGTTGCACTTATACATACATAAGTTCAATTCCGTTGCATCTTATCCATGATCATAGCTTGCCCATTCCTCCATCTTAGTTAAGTACACACATGCGTGTTCAAGGTGTATCCTCAACCATTATCCTTTAAATACACCTTTCATGTAACTAAAATCCTTTAGGCCAATATTAAGACATAGGCATAAATATATATATATAAATATGACATGTATATATATGTATCTATACGTATATATATATATATGTCCAACATCATGCATGTAAATATGCACGTATGGATATATCATGTGAACAAACTCTTCATGAGATTAAAGTGGTTAGTCCCGAGGGTGACTATGGTTAGGGGTGAAGTCCTCTTAGTTCACCCCATTGAGAAGGACCCGGCGGTGGAGGGGTTTTTATCCCCAAAACCCATTTATTCCTTAATCATAATACCCCTTTTATAATTTTTAAGCTACTTTTTACAAAGTTTCTATGGTGATTTAAAGGGATCACCATGGTTTACCCATGATTTAATCTCGGTGGTTAGGGTATGTTTAGTAGCTCCACCAAGATTGTTTAACGGAAAGGACTAATAAGTAGTTGAAGAAAGGGTAGCATTTGGTCCTTAATTCCTTAGCTCCACGCATCCCACGTTGCTAGTGGAACTTTTAATAAGTTACACATTCCTATAACAACATGGTTTTATGACTACATTATACATAACTATTTACATTGTTGCTTTAATAAGAACTTAAGGAGTGTAGTTAAACCTTTTAGCAAAAAGGTGGTCTCCTTAATGCTTCCTTTACCCGGCGGCCTTAATGGGGAAAAGAAATACTCTTCCCCTTGTTTTACCCCTTTAAATCTCATTTAGTAAGGCTCTAAATGCTTAATCTAACTTTCTATTTTTTCTCTCACTACTACAACAAGGGTTTATTGCTTGTGGTAAAAGGAACCCCACTTTAATGCCCCCAACCTTCTAGGCCGAATTTCGAGTAATCTTGGAAAAATTTCAGTAACTCGCTTCATAATTCACAGTTTTGGGTAGTATGCTATTTTCTTTTAATATTGAAGCAAACGTGAATAAGGCCATAAATATTCTCCTTTCAAATACCGTTTCATTGCATCACCTCATCCTAACCCTAGATACCGTACTATTTTAGGTGGGGTATAACATCCTCCCCCCCTTAATATAAGTTTCGTCCTCGAAACTGGAGTTAGTATGGTATAGGCTTTCATATTTCCTTATACCTCTTCATGCTAACCCCGATATTGCTCTTCCTTATAGGATCTGTGATAACAATATTATTACTTACTGAATCATTTACAATCTTGTGCTACACAAGATCTCTCTGGATTGTAAAGTTACTGCTAGAGTGTGTCGGGTAATTCCAACTTATAATCCTGAACTTACGCCTAGTCATATCATAAATATCATTCTTGACCTCTCCAATGGTCTTGTGGAGCTCTATTTATGCGGTTACTTACCTAGTTGTTGTGGACCCAAAACGTCGTGACGTATTCTAGTTTTCATGCCCTAGTTGTGCTACTCTAGTTGCCTGCTTTGTCCACTTATCACTGATTATGTAGAAATCTTTCTTTAAGGTTCCTTATCACATTGCTTTATGATTACCCCTACTTGGGAAATAAGCAAGGTAAAACATAAGTACTTTAGGTTGGAAAGTAGATGTACCTGTTGGTGGTTTGGATGTTCCAAAAATCCTTGGATGCATCATCCTTCGATCCATATTATATTAGTGCCTCTGGTCGTTTTGTTGTTAGTTCTATATGGATACGGCTGCCACCTTCTACCTCTTTTCTTCATACGCTCATTAAGTCTCTTTCGTTCCTCCATTATCTTATTATCGTGCTCTGCTTTATAGCAGTCCTTTAACAGTCCATCAAAAGTCCTTGGGTATGCCTTGCCTAACCGAGCTTTAATCTGAAAATTTAGATCGTGCATGAATCGGATTACCTTCCACTTTTCGTCTTCCATAATTAGGGGAGCATACTGTCTTAACATAATGAACTGGCGAACATATTCTGATACTGGGTGCCCGGTTCTTGCCTTAGTGTATCGAATTCTTCAATCCTCTCAATAACCATGTCCAGGGAGAGGTAAGCCCCACAAAATTCCTCTAGAAATCTTGCCCAAGCTATAGGTCGGGGTAAGGACTGGACACTCGTTCTCCACCACTGACTGGCCTTACCAATCAAAAATGGCCGGACAATTCGTGCCCTTATCTCATCCGGCACCCGCACCCTCAAAAGGTGGCTCTCAACCTCGTCTAACCATTTCTCTGCTTCCTCTGGGCTGGACTCCCCACCAAATCTCAGAATTTGTGCTTTAACCAGCTGTCGATAATAAAATCCAATGCTCCCCGGGGGTGACAGTGATGATGTCCACATACCAGTCTGTGATGTCATCTGCACCATATAGCGTCAGTTTTATTCAAAGTCATACCGAGATAACGACAAGACTCACTACATAACTCAATGAAAATTCCCAGTGGCACGTAAATAGATACGATATGGGTCAAACTCTATAAAATGTCGTAAATAAGGGTTTTATCATTAAATCGAAACCCTAATTTTCCAGTCTAAGTCATCCCAGTCTAAGGTCAACTCTCATCTAGGATCATGGCTTAGATCTAAGATCAAACTTAGTTGACTAAGATCATAACTTAATTCCATATTCTGCCCGGATCTAGAGCCTTAGCTCTGATACCACCTTTAGCGCCCTGCGCCCCGGCCCAGCCGGATATGGTGTACCCGCCGTACTTCACTACGGAGAGTACCAGGCGTCAGTCCATAACATAACAAAGTCCAGAATAAAATATGTGGACTTTCATGCTTACACGTCAACAAGTAAGCAAAACCGAGGCACACTAAAAACTTTAAAATAAAAACGTCTAGACGACCATCATTAGTTTTACAACATGATCATAAAGTACGGAAATTCCAAAAGTAATTGTTTCCATCACAATATCATAAAAAGATCATCAATCATAACCATCTCGTCAAGCCTCTTAAGTCGTCCACCTCTCATGCTTCTACGGGTAAGGAACCTTAGGTTCATCTTCAATCCATTCAACTTTATTTCCTGCGAGTTCTGGGAGGAAAAATAAGGGGTAAGTGACAACGTCACCAGCAAGTAAACTATAAATAACCGTAACTTAAACAGAAAGTACATACAAGAACCGAACACCAAAAATTCGATTTAAAAACGTACCTGTCCTTCCATCCAAAACCCGTAAATAACCAGCATCATAACTTATCAAAGATTAAAACTCATCAAAGTTCATAACTCATAAAATTTCATAACTGATAACAGTTCATGACTTAGTAAGGATCACCACTCAATAAAGATCATAACTTAGGAGCTACCAAGTCATAACAACTTGGTCTAAGTATCTCGTACCAATCTTCTATGACTCGTTAAAATGCAACATGCATGCGTATGTTCGTGTGATGCATCATGATAAAAATGAAGACAAGTTCTTTTGTTCTTTCATTCAAAACATCATCATCAAGAAAACAAGAGAGTAATCAGATCTATTCTCCCGGATCTGAAGCGGTCACTTATTTCTCATTGAATCTATTATTCCCGGGTTCGGAGCGGTCAGGTCATCAATCATAATTACGAGGTCTATTCTCTCTGGGCCTGTACGGTCAATATCATCATAATCAGGTCTATTCTCTCTGAGCCTGAACGGTCAATACCATCAGATCAGTTAACCACGAATCTGGAGCGGGTCCTACTGGCTAGAAAACACACGGTACCGGTGGAAAGTGTTCTTTTAAAAAAATAGAATCTTTTCTTTAAAAACGCTTTTTCATCATTCTTTCTCATAAAATCAGTTCCATAGATCATGTAAATGACAATGATGCAATCTATGACATGTACCATGCAATCCATGGCATGATGCGTTACATACATACAAGTACAAACTTATTCTTTAGGCTGGAAAAATTTTCCAGAATTATCGTCTCAATCGCGCGGCCTCAAAACCTCACAGTTTCGGCAAATTACCATGATTTTTCATCACACATATGCATAAAGGTCTCTCACCTATTCTCCATATAAATTTTGTAACATTACGAGACGTGTAAGACCCTTAATCTATTTAATTACGAAACAGGGTACTGCTGAATTTCAGCAGTGCAGTGTCCTTTCTTTTACCTTTCGTTTAAGCCCATTAAGCTTCATTTAATTTGGGCCGACCTTGGAAAATACTATAAACATACCGAAAATTATGATTCATAAACCCAAACCCTACAAATGAGACTAATCCCAAAAGGATAAAGCCATACAATCAAGTTCTTAATTCTGTACAATTTTCCAGATTATTGACACCAACTTAACTCCGTAATTACCCAATAAAATAATAATTCCAAGGTGAAAAATTTACATGAATATGTTCATCACCATCATAAGTAAATTTCATAAAATTTCCGGAATAATATAATAACACTCAAGGGGTCATTTACTCATTTTTCCAAAACGGGTACATGCTGATTTCTGGAACGACCAGTTTTACCACGAACTTTATTGTGATCAACCCGTAAGTCCTTTTTCAAAAAGTCCAACTCACAAACTTAATAAACACATAAGGCTAGCATCCTACCAAAAATCAGCTCAATTGCATGTTCCTAAGGTCCATTTTCGGGTCATTTAGTTCGCCACTTAAATTCTGTCCGGCCCAGTGAATTTTAGTTTGACCAATGTTACTATAAATTCCATTAAGGACAAACCATAACTTATTTTACCAAAATTCCAGCTCTCACAATTACTACATACATAGAGCCAATGTCATACCAAAAATTAGCTTAATTGCATTCTTCTAAGATCCACTTTCAGGTCATGCAAATTGTATCATTATTCTGCTCTGTTCCAGTAATTCCCATTATTGTCACTTTTTCTTACTAAAATGTCCCAACTTGAGTTGTTTGGCTTAAATACTTTACTAAACATCAAATACACCTTTAGACAGGGTTTTGCAGATTCTAATACATTGCAAAAGTCATCTACACATCACTTCAAAATAGTTTCAATGATACACATATCATTCCTTTGGTCTTGCACATTATCTTCATACTAGAATCCATTCTTGGTATAATGGGTGTATACGTACCTTACCCCCAAAATAGCCTGTTTATACACATGCAAGGCGTAAATCATATCTCTACAATGAACATGTTAAACTTAAGTCATAAAGCACACATCTTGTTCACATCTTTACTCCACAAATTACAAAATTATCACAAGAACCACCTTTATCCCTCTTTTCCTCCCAATCGTCCCCCATACATGTCAAAGAAGAGATCTTTGTCACATTCATCTTAGGTTCACATCATATTCATGCTTAAAAAAGAGAGCAAAGAATCCATCTTTAACTAAATTCTCAAACTTGCAAGCCACCTTACTCATGAATCCGAGAACAACATGCTTCAAGCCTAGTGTTTTACATCTAAGATTGAAACTTAGCAACATCTAGACATTCAAGCATATACTTTCACATACAAGCCATGAGTATTTATAGGGTACTTGGCTTTTTCAAACTTACTCCTTTCTTTAGCTTGGAAGGTGTACGTAATGAGTGAAATCCTCCTTCTCTTCACTACATATCCCAATGGTTTGGAGGAAGAAAAAGAGTAAACATTAGCTTTCATCTCATGAAAAAGGTAGAGCTAGATGGAGGCTTAGATGGACTTACCAAGATGGAACTTGGATGTTGCTTTAACCTCTTAAGCAACTAACACCTCCTAAAAGATTTGAAAACTTGCACCTAGTGAACATGGAGGTCACGGTTTTGAACAAGAAAGAGTAGCACTATGAGTTTCATTCTATGAAAGATGTAGAAATCCTCTTAAAGAGTTTAGAACATACTCACCTAGGACAATCTTGAACTTGAATGAACCTAAACTTTCTTGGCTCCTCTTGGCCATGTGCTTTGAATAGAAAAGAGAGGGAAAGTTCTTTGTAAATTCTTGAGGGTTGAGTGAGAGGGTTTCTTTGGAGGGAATATCTTTTACTTGTCTAGGGGGTAGCCGTTGATAACCAAGAGGGGGTTAAGGGAGTTCATGGCATGGTTAAGTTAGTTAACCTTAGTTACTTTAGTCATTGTGTGGTTAGGATGAAGTAACCATGGTAGACTAAGGTGACTCTTGACTTCCTCCCTAGGTAACCGGCGGTTGGAGCCCCCTTTTTGGGTTGTTCCATCATGCTTTAGTAGCCTTTTGAGGGTGTTTAAGGAAAAGTTGTTAAGTAGTTGAGGAGGAGGTTAATGGTATGGTTGATCCCATAATTCCCTCCTTTCTCTTATAACTCACGGCTCTAGTGAGTCATCCCAACCTTAAGTAATATCATAATATGACTACCATATGCATAAGCCACATTACCATTGCTTTTGTAACATTTAAGGTGGGTAATTGAAACCCCTTTTCAGTAAAAAGTGGTCTTAAGTCCCTCATGAGCCTTCTTTAGCCGAACCATTTGAGGTAAAATAGAAATAGAGGAAAATCCCTTGCTCTTTGGTAACCTTTTGGATAATAACAATTTAAGGATGAATTAGGAGATTCCTTGTTAAATGAAGAGAGAGAAAAGTCTTCTTGGCTAGGGCACATCCGGCGCCTCCTTATGAGAGGAGGGAAAAAGGTCCTTCATGTGCATGGACACAATCATAGCACTCATTTAAAGCCTAATCATAGTTCACTTTTTTGATTTGCATGAAGAGCCTTAAAAACATTATTGGCTCCATAAGGCCTCATGGCCGAAAATATAAATTGTTGCACTTATACATACATAAGTTCAATTCCGTTGCATCTTATCCATGATCATAGCTTGCCCATTCCTCCATCTTAGTTAAGTACACACATGCGTGTTCAAGGTGTATCCTCAACCATTATCCTTTAAATACACCTTTCATGTAACTAAAATCCTTTAGGCCAATATTAAGGCATAGGCATAAATATATATATATAAATATGACATGTATATATATGTATCTATACGTATATATATATATATATGTCCAACATCATGCATGTAAATATGCACGTATGGATATATCATGTGAACAAACTCTTCATGAGATTAAAGTGGTTAGTCCCGAGGGTGACTATGGTTAGGGGTGAAGTCCTCTTAGTTCACCCCATTGAGAACGACCCGGCGGTGGAGGGGTTTTTATCCCCAAAACCCATTTATTCCTTAATCATATTACCCCTTTTATAATTTTTAAGCTACTTTTTACAAAGTTTCTATGGTAATTTAAAGGGATCACCATGGTTTACCCATGATTTAATCTCGGTGGTTAGGGTATGTTTAGTAGCTCCACCAAGATTGTTTAACGGAAAGGACTAATAAGTAGTTGAAGAAAGGGTAGCATTTGGTCCTTAATTCCTTAGCTCCACGCATCCCACATTGCTAGTGGAACTTTTAATAAGTTACACATTCCTATAACAACATGGTTTTATGACTACATTATACATAACTATTTACATTGTTGCTTTAATAAGCACTTAAGGAGTGTAGTTAAACCTTTTAGCAAAAAGGTGGTCTCCTTAATGCTTCCTTTACCCGGCGGCCTTAATGGGGAAAAGAAATACTCTTCCCCTTTTTTTACCTCTTTAAATCTCATTTAGTAAGGCTCTAAATGCTTAATCTAACTTTCTATTTTTTCTCTCACTACTACAACAAGGGTTTATTGCTTGTGGTAAAAGGAACCCCACTTTAATGCCCCCAACCTTCTAGGCCGAATTTCGAGTAATCTTGGAAAAATTTCAGTAACTCACTTGCTTCATAATTCACAGTTTTGGGTAGTATGCTATTTTCTTTTAATATTGAAGCAAACGTGAATAAGGCCATAAATATTCTCCTTTCAAATACCGTTTCATTGCATCACCTCATCCTAACCCTAGATACCGTACTATTTTAGGTGGGGTATAACATTTATGATCTGTATAGATCTCACACTTCTCACTATACAAGTAATGTCTCCATATCTTTAATGCGAAAATCATTGCGGCAAGCTCAAGATCATGAATGGGGTAGTTTTGCTCGAAATGTTTTAACTATCGGGATGCATAAGCTATCACCTTATCTCTCTGTATAAGTACGCATCCTAGACCGTTCTCTGAAGCATCGATGTACACCACGTACTTCTCGCCAGGAGTGGGCTGAGCCAAGATGGGGGCGGACGTCAACTTTGCTTTTAACTCCGAGAAACTCTTTTCACAGTCAGCATTCCACTCGAACTTGGTTTTCTTTTGTGTCAATCTGGTGAGGGGAACAACTATCTTCGAAAATCCTTCAACAAACTTTCGATAATAGCCTGCTAATCCAAGGAAGCTTCTCACCTCGGTAACATTTGTTGGTCTGGGCCATTCTGAAATAGCTTCAATTTTCTTGGGATCTACTGAAATCCCATCTTCTGATATAACATGGCTGAGGAAGCATACACTACGCAGCCAAAAATCGCATTTGCTAAATTTTGCGTACAATTGTCTTCCTCTTAGAATATTCAGAACCGTTCTCAAATGGGCTGCATGAGTTTCCTCATCTAGTGAATAGATCAAAATATCGTCTATGAAGACCACTACGAACTTGTCCAACTAGTCCTGAAAAACTCGATTCATGAGATCCATAAAGGCGGCAGGAGCGTTGGTTAAGCCAAAAGGCATGACCAAAAATTCATAGTGTCCATAGCATGTCCTGAAGGCAGCCTTTGGAACGTCTTCGGTCTTAATCTTCAATTGAAAGTATCCAGATCGCAGGTCAATCTTACTGAAGATTCGAGATCCCTGCATTACCATTCTTTAGATAGGGTTTTGGAAATTTAAACCTTAATTGAACTAGAACTTGTTAGTTACGTACCATGAGTTGATCAAATAAGTCTCCTATCCGAGGCAATGGGTACTTATTCTTTATGGTGATTTTGTTGAGTTCCCGGTAATCAATGCATTAGCTCTTTCAGTTCTGCAGGAGCCATCCGATATGGGGCTTTTTATATGGGTTCAGCTCCTGGGACAAGGTTTATCTCGAAGGCAATTTCGCGATCAGAAGGTAGTCCAGGTAATTCGTCTGGAAATACATCGGGGTATTCATTGACAACCAGAACTTGAGCAAGGGTGGGACTCGCTTACTCAACACTTAGGACATAAACAAAGAATCCTTCATAGCCTTTCTTCGATGCTCGGCTGGCACGAGCCGTGTTAACAAATACTTTCTTGGATGGTTTCTTTAACTTAGCTCCTCCTTGGAATGACACTTCGTCTCGAGCTGGGTTCTTAATTATAACTTGCCTACTTCGTCAATCAATGTGAGCATGGTTCTTTTAGAGCCAACCCATTCCAAGGATCATATCGAAATCGCTCATGGGTATAGGGATCAAGTCGGCTTCAAAGCGCTGTTCATCGAACTCCAGCACGCAATTTCGGAAGATATGATGAGAGACAAGCACCTGACCGCCGGCTGCTTGTACTCTATAGGGTGATTCTAGCCTAACTGAGTTATGATCTATATTCTTATCAAACTTTCTGGAGATAAATGAGTGGTTGGCGCCATTGTCGAACAATACATTCGCAGGTATGCTACATACTAAGATTGTTCTTGAATCATGCATATTTAACTAAGCAACAGTATAGGCATGTATAAGTAAAGCGTATTGAAGGCGTAAAACTTTAGATCTTACCAGTCACTACGTCGGCTGTCTCCTCAACATCTGCTTCTATCATGACGTGCACTCTTGCATTCGCACGTGGTCGCTGGTTCTTTAGCTGTGGTTGATGTTGCTGTGCTCCTCTTTCTGGGCAATCACTAATCAGGTGGCCATCCTTGCCGCATCCAAAACATTGTCCAGTCTTCTATCGACACTCATCCATGTGTCGCTTCTGGCACTGAGGACATACTGGTATAGCTGGCTGCTGGGGTGGAGCCTGATTCTTTTGCTAATTATTCTGGTGCTGCTGGCGGCGCTGATTCTGACCCTGGGATTTTCCTTGTCGAACTGATCCTATGAAATTCTTCTTAGCTACCTTTCTATATTTCTCATTCCTAGTCCCTTGTCTTTCTCTCTTTTGTCCCACATCGTCTCGGCGGGTAATGTCTCTCTCAATCCTATAGCAGGCGTCCAAAAGGGCTCCAAAATTCGTGGGGTTTGCATTCACTAACCATGTCCTAATTCTTGGATTCAGCCCTCTTTAAAATTTCAGCATTTTTGTCTCTTCATCATTCATGGTAACAGGCTGAAATCTCTCTAGTGCGATGAACTTATTTGCATACTCTGCTACTGTCATGCCAGGCTCTTGCTTCAGCGATTCAAATTCATGTCTCTTTTGTAGCTTTACTGACGGAGGGATATAAAACTTGTGGAATTCTTGTAGAAATCTTTCCCAAGCAATCGGTCTGGGCAAGGGATGTAAATTCGTCTTCCACCATTGGTTAGCTTCACTTATCAGAGAAGGTCGGATGGCTTGGGCTTTCAGCTTGTCGGGGGCTTGAATTAACTCGAAACAGTTTTCAACTTCGTCCAACCACTTCTCCGCTGTATCGGGATCTGGCTTTCCCTCAAACGGGGGTACATTAGCTCTCTTTAATTTCTCAAAGTAATACTGGCATCTCTCACAGGCTGGTGCGGATGAGGTAGAGCATTCTGATGGATTAGGCCTTGCCCGATCTGGGTGACCACTTGGCAAAAGGCCTGAAAGGTATTAATGTCAGGTACAACCGGAGGAACAGGTGCCTGCGGTGGTGGTGGTGGATTATTCTGAACTGGAGGATTCTGGTCTGGCTGTGGTGTCGGCGAGACCTGAACCGGTGGTGGAGGAACGGGGCCCTGTGGCTGAGGGGGAACGGGCTCTTGAGCAGTTGGCCAAGCCCTAGGAGGTCTGCCACGAGGTCGCACCATCTGCACTACGGAGTGTTAGCATTTATACAAAGGTTGGGATAAAACCAAGTTATTTTGTGCAAAGGTCATAATTCCCAGAAAAATCTAAATGAGGAAGAGAAAAGTCTCACCTTACATTAGAGATCCGGATTTGATAAGGCGATTAATTATTAAATTATATTCTAAATCCGGTCTAAGGGGTCCTAATCTAAGGCCATCACTCTTCTAAGATCATGACTTAAGTCTAAGATCAAACTTAGATTCTAAGATCATAACTTAGTTCTACGTTCTGCCCGTAATCTATAGCCTGGGCTCTGATACCACCTGTAGCGCCCCGCACCCGGACCTTGTCCGAATACGATGCACCGGCCGTACTTCACTAAGGAGAGTACAAAGCATCATGCATCACATGCAAAAATCCATAACTTAAGCCATGGACTCCCATGCTGACATTCAACATGGTATAAAATTTAGGCAGAATTAAAACTTTTTAAATAAACATGCATTACGGAATATTAAGTCCCCAAAAGTAGTAGTCCACAAAACAACATAACCGAAATCCCAAAGAGTTCAACATAGTTCATAGTACATCATCGTAGCAGCACAAAAGTCCTTAAGCATGATCTTCTCCTGACACTTCGACTACGGGTACGACACTTTCGGTTCATGCTCGATCCATTCAACTTTAGCATTCACTGGCTCTGGGGGAAAATAAAGGTATGAGTGATAAAATCACCAACAAGCATACAATAAACTACCATGAAATAAATAAAGAATCATAATATGAATGTAAAACCCCAAGAACCTCAATGTTAGTTCATACCTGTTCTTTAATCCTGGATCTGCTTGACGATATAGTCTAAGCATAATTTTAAGTAGTGCTATACCAACAATATCTTATTATCCACTAACTGAAACGTACAACATGTCAAAGTGTTCATGAATTATGCAAAATGCAATGCATGATATAATGTCATGTCAAAAACATCATTTTGGTCCCATAAAATAACGTGTCAGAAAAACGGAGTATCAGATCAATTAACCCCGGACCTGAACGGGTACATAACATGTCATCAGACCAATTAACCCCGGGTCTAGGACGGGTCCAGAACATAATATCAGGCTGATTAACCCCAGGCCTGGATCAGGTCCAGAACATATCATCGGACCAATTAACCCCAAGTCTGGAACGGGTCATCAGACCTATTAACCCCAGGTCTGGAGTCGGGTTATACGCATGCTTAGCCGGCAAGGGAATCATAAAGCTTTCTTTAAAACATGGGACCGTGAATAACTTATATGCATAACGAAAAACTTACTTGCTTGAAAAGACTTGCTTGCATACAGAAAATTCATAATATTCAGATTCATAGTGCATGTGATCATGCATGATACATGAAATGTTATGCCATGCAAGTCATGGCATGGATTATCGTAAGTTTTCTTAGAACATGACAACAAGCATGGCTTCATGAGCTAAAAATTTCCAGATTATTACTTCATGTTCATGGGGCGGCTAGATTAACCAAACAGGCCCATTTTCATAATCTTTTGTCCTACACATGTTTAATGGGGTCTTATTTACATGTAATAAAATTTTCGTAACGTTCTAAGATGAATAAGGCCCTTAAATCATTAAGTTGTTAAAAAGCATACTGCTGAATTCAGCAGTATAATAGCCATCTTTACCTAAATTTTCATGACCTTAAAACCTTAATCATTTTGGGCCACAGCCTGAAAAACATAGTAAATTCCCTAAGGACTAACATTCGTGGCCCAAATCGTTTATATAGGTCAAGATCTACAGAATTAAGGCCTCTTAACTTATTCCTCTGTTCTGCCCAATTTTTCAGTTTTAGTGCGTTAACTTTAAATCCATAATTACCCATCAAAATGATAATACCGAGTTGATTAATTTACATGGTCATTCTCCTCTATGTCTTAGGTGATTATCATAAAATTTCCAGAACAATCCAATAACTTTAAAGGGTTCATTTAATTATATTTCTGGAATTGGTCACATGCTGATGCTGGACTGACCAATTTTACTAAAAATTCTATTGTGGTAAAACCATAATTCCTTTTTCCGAAATTCCAGCTCACAGGCGTCATAACACATGCGGAACTAGCATCCTACTGAAATTTAGACTATTTTCATGTTTCTAAGGTCCATGTTTGGGTCAAGCAACACGTTACTTAATTCTATCCAGCTCCAGTAGTTTCAGCTTGGCCAGTTTTACCAAAAATTCTATTAAGGATAATCCACACCTTCTTTTTCCAAAATTCCAACTCCCATATTTACTACACACATAAGGCTAACATTATATCAAAAATCAGTCTATCTGAACACTTCTAAGATTTGTTTTTAGGCCATACAAAACGTTACATAATTCTGCCCTGTTCCAGTAATTTCAGCTTGAGCAGTTTTACCAAATATTTTATTTAAAATAAACCACAACTTCTTTTACCAATGTTCCAACTCTCATATTTGCAACACCCACAGGGCTAATGTAATGCCAAAAATCAGCTTGTTTGCATGTTAGTAAGGTCCATTTTGAGGCCACATAATACACCACACAATTCTGCCCAGCTCGAGTGGTTTTGTGTTTTATCACCTTTTCATGTCAAGTGTCCACTAATTATCCTTATTCCTATGAAATAAATTATTAGTCACCACATACACCGTTTTCAACATGAATAACCAGATCCCATTCTTTTTATTGAGTCACATTTGCATCATTCCAAAACAGTTTATAATTTGTACACAACACTCATCATATTTGCTCACAAAAGGTGTTCTTTCTTGGATTCAACACTCACCATCACTTTCACCTTCTTGGCCAAAACTTGTAGGGTGTCATGAACATATTTTACAACATTTATTTAGGCATGCAACACATTTATATGCTATTTTATTTCAAATCTTACCAAACAACCTTATAAAACTACAACTAGCACATGCATGCCATCTTAGTGCTTCACAAGCTTCATCCAAGAGCTATTCTTGCCTAGAACCACTTTGTTGAACCTTGTTTCATCTTAAAACAGTCTCATATCATATTGCATGTAAGAAAAGATTTCATCTTTGGAGGAATTAGTCACATGAAAGACATTTTTCTTAGGAATCACTAAGGTGTCATGCTTAATACTTAATATATTCAACTAAAATTGGCATCTTAGAAACAACTAGTCATTCAAGTCACTAATTCTTCAAATGAATCATGAGAGTCTAATGTATACTTGCCTCTTTAAGCTAGAGCCTTTTCTTAGCTTGGATCTTGGATGAGATGAGTTGAAGTTTTCCTCCTCTACACCATGAAACATACGGTTTTTGAAGGAAGGAAAAGAGAATATTAGCCATCATCTTGAATGGAAAATAGAGCTATCTTGATATTATATTTACTTACCAAGATGAGGTTTTGAATGGAGCTTCAACTAGCAAGAGCTTGCACCTTCCTAAAAGGTTGAAAACTTTGCACCTAGTGACCATGAAGGTCACATGTTTTGGGGGTAGGAGAAGGAACCAAGTGAGCTTCATTACTTGACATAGAAAATTCACTAAGATGCTTGGAAGGAGACTTACCTAGAGGCTTCTTTGGATTTGAAGATGAGAGTTGAGTTGAACCTCCTAGCTCCAAGATGAAGGGGGCCGTATGGTGTGTGTGTGTGGAGGGAGATGAAAATTTGTCTAAGTGTTGTCTTGGCTTGGTGAGTTCAAGATGGAAAGAAAGGATGTGTCTTGCTTAATTTAAAAATTTAAGGGGTGTAGGGGAAGGGGTATCCGATGCATGGGGGAGGGAAAGGGACAAGGTTCCATGAAAAGTAGAAAAAGGAGTATTGGTCTTGTGAATGGAAAGCTTTTGTCTACCATGCTTGCATCCTTTGTAATTTTTTATTATTTCTTTTGCATGCTTGATTTTTATTTCTTTATTATATAATTATATTCTAGCTAAATATTTCAAATAGTAGAATAATGGAGAGGGTTCTAGATCCCTCCATTGTCTTGGCCGAAAATTAAGGGGGTTTTGGGGGTATTTTGGTCTTTTCACATTTATCCTATCTCATACTTGTATAATTTATACTATTATTTATTTTATCTAATATGATTTTAAATTTGCTTTGTGAGGACCATTTAGGTTTGCATTCTTATAAAAAGAAATTATTCCAAGGTTGATCAAGGCCTCTTGGCCAAAATTTATAGGGTATTTCAATACCTTGTGACATCCCCTTAGATAATTATTTAGTATCCATCTTAAAAGAATTTAAGTAAAGAAGCGCTAATTTGACTTAAGTAAAATGCACTTGGAGAAATTGTTATTTGCATTACGTCACTTTGTCATGGTTTCAAGTACATTATAGTTGGGGTACAACAATAGGCTTGATGCAACGTAAAGGATCCATGTGCCGCTGACACCCATTGCGGCTGAGGCAAAAGATTAGCATGTGCCAAACATGTAGTATGAATAGAACATACACGCTTCCAACTTGGAGAGTCAAATAGGCGGGGTGTAAAGTCTCCTCGTGAACCATATTTTTGACGCATATAGTTCGCTCATGTGGAGGTACCAGTGTGATAATGCCACCATAATTTACAATCATAGGATTGTTGAAGTTGCTGCAAATTCCTGATGCCCAAACCTCCCTCCAACGTTGCCCGACAAATTCGTGACCAAGAAATCCAGTGGTGTTGTTCGCCCCAGAAAAAAGAAGACATCCGTTGTTCAACGGCGCGTATGACACTCTTGGGAAGTCTAGATGCAATCATAATGTGCAAAGGCAATGACGTGAGAACTGACTGCAAAAGCACCAATTAACCTCCAGGTGAGAGTAACTGACTTGCCCAACCTTGTAATTTAGTATCAAAATGATTTAAAAGTGTCTGACAATATTGTGCATGATTTACGCCCCTGTATATATATGACCCGAGATACTTAATAGGAAGAGAGGTAGAGCGCATTCCCAATATATTCGCAATGACTACACGACACTGTAAAGAGATGCACGAGCTAACCACAAACTGGCTCTTATGATAATTTACAAACTGTCCAGAAGCTTGCTGATAAGAGTGCAGAAAGGACTGGAAAAGTCGCAGCTTATAAGAGGCCCCATTTTAAAAAATAAGCAAATCATCTGCATACGCCAAATGAGACACACCTGGAATTCGTCCCATATTAAAACCATGTAGCACATGTGCCTCGACTAAATGATTTAGTCCCCTGCTAAATCCCTCTAAACAAAGTATAAAAAGCAACGGTGACAAAGGATCACCTTGCTTGACTCCTCTTGATGGAGAGAAAAATCCATATAATTGGCTATTTAGAGAGATAGATAATTTAGAGTATGTCATCGTGTTCATGATAATTCTTGTGAAACGCTCCGAGAAACCAAACTGAGTTAGGAAAAGATATGCAGTGTAGATAATTTACCGCTGCATCTTATGGCAGGTACATGCCTATAAGAGCCACGAAAGCAGCTTGTGCTTCAACTCGCAAAGGCATGTCTAGCCGGAGTGGAAAAGATATGCAGTGTAGAAATGCACCTGTAGAATCATGCAATAGGCCTCCACCGCTGGAGACATTACGACCTACTACAGCGTCGATATTTAATTTTAGGCGGCCTCATGGAGGCGGTAAGCCAACGTATGACCCTTGGGCGATTAGAGCGCAGAGGAGGCGATAGTCTTGTTGCAACCAGTTGCTGTAAAGTTGTGGCTATTTTCGTACCAGCCATAGATGATGCCCATGTGTATAGATCCGTGCGAATGGAACGAATAATCAACTAGGGAGACCAATTAAGGTCATCAAATAGAATGGAAGCATACATTTTCTAGATATTCCAAAGCATAACTCCGGTGAAAATGGACTGCATCGCTCCCAAAAAGAAGGAAGAAACCGAACACCATATATGCAATAAATATGATCTCCAAGAACCGCTGGTGAATGGTGGTAAATCTATCAAAGTAGTAAAATATGTCCAGATCATACCTACCTCCGAGCAGACAAAAAAATGTGTAAGGTAATGGCACTAGCTGATCAACAGAATGGGCAACAAGACGGGAATACTGTCAGAAAGCGACTAAAATGTCCGGGAGCGGAAGTACTCGCTGATAAAACCGCCATAAGAATAACTGTATAGCAGGGCGCTGCATGCGATTCCAGATATGAACATAGGATGAGAGACATGGTTTTGATGGTCAAATTACAGCATATGCCTCTTTTAGCGCAAATGTTCCAGAGGGAGTGGGCCAGATCAGATCTGGATTAGGCGGAGCTATGTCCGAAAATATAGTATGCATAGTGCATATACGCTTCCATCCAGGTGAATCATATATTCTTGGTTGAAAATCATTTCTAATGCCATATCTCGCGCACATATATCTGGCGCATAATGAGTTGCTGCAATGATAAAGATGCCAGATTTCACAATTAAATACAGCATGTATAGAAAGTAAGTCATGTATGCCCAAACCTCCTTCATTCGGTGAATAACATAGTTTCGCCTAAGTAAGTAGTGATAACGACCTGGACCCCAGAAAAATCGTGCAAATCGAGCCTCCAGTGCTTTAATTACACTTTTAGGTAGACGAGTAGCTGCCATAAGATGCAGCGGTAAATACGATAGCACTGATTTGATTAGAGCGACTCTACCTGCTATCCCCAGAAGCCTCTGCTACCAACTTTGCAATCTTTTGTCGACATAAGATAAAAGATCTACGCAATGAGAAGTGCATGTAATTCCCTTATGTAGATAAGAGCCCAAGTATTTGAGAGGCAGTGATGATTGCCTCATGTTTAACACTTCAAGTAGGGCGGCCCTCCTCCTAGTCGAAATTGATGAAGAAAACACTATTGTGATTTTGTGATAGTTAATTGCCTGGTCGGAGGATAGTTCATAAGATGTAAGAAAACATTTGACATTCCTCAAATCACGCCTATTAGCTGCAACAAAAAGAAGGAGATCATCCGCATAGGCTAGATGAGAGATAGTAAGTGGGAGTCGGCCCATGGGAAAGGTCGTATGTAGCCGCTGCATATATGGAAATGTAGTGCTCTAGTGAAAGACTCCGCCACAATTATGAATAGCAAAGGGGATAAGGGATCCCCTTGCTTCACTCCCCGTGTCGGTTGAAAAAACCCACTAGAGACTCCGTTGATTAACACAGAAAAATATGTGCTGCTAAGATGATTATTGATTAATTTAATGAAGAATGGCAGAAATCCAAATCGGCCTAAAACCAGATGCAACAGCTGCCAATTGACCCGATCAAATGCTTTGGCAAGATCCAACTTAATTAAGTAGTTAGACGAGCGGGGAGAGTGATCTAACCAATAAATCATCTCAATAGCTAATAGTACATGCTCAGCAATGCCTTTTCCTTTTTGAAAGCCCACTTGTTCAGATGAAATTATTAATGGCAGCAATGTGTTCAAATGAGTGGCTAATATCCGAGTTTGAATCTTGCTAAGAAAAGTGCATAGGGCAATTGGCCGATAATCAGCAAAAGTTGTTGGCGAGTCACCTTTGGGAAGCAAAACCGTCATGGTGTGAGCGGCTGCCTTCATAAAGGGGAAACCCAAAATGAATTCGTGCACAGCCTTATAGACATCTGTGCGCATAATATCCCAACAAGTGCGATAAAAACTTCCATTGTAGCAATCTGGTCCGGCAGCGCTTTGAGGGTCCAGCGCCCAAACCGCTCCACGCACTTCATCCTCAGTTGGCATAGTAGTTGAGAAAGCATTATCTGATGCCGTAAGAATAGATAGCATTGCATCGAGAAAGGCAGAGTTAGTCTGTGTCGGTTGAGCAGTAAACAAATGAGAATAAAACTCAACGGCAGCCTGTTGAATATCCTGCTGAGCATCACATAAGGTACCATCTCTTCTATGTATCTGATGTATAAACTGTCACCGGGGACGATCCTTGATGATGGCGTGAAAATATGCCGTATTGGCTTCAACCTCCTTTAGCCATTTTACTCGTGCTTTTTGTTGCCAATATTCCATTTCTCTAGCACAAGACAGTCTATATTCGGCCTGAGAAATATTATAAGCTGCCCTTTGTCTGTGGGAGAGGCGTCATATGCCATTTCAGTACGTTGCAGGAGGGATTCTGTATATTCCACTTTATTAAAGATTACCAAAGACCTCTTTATTCCAAATGGAGAGATCATGTTTGAGAAGCCGCAATTTATGATGAAAGCCACGCATTCCTCTTGTTGTGGGATATGACTCCCATTTTTGTCGAGTATAAGAAAGAAACTGTGAATGAGATGTCTATACCGTAAGAAAACGAAATTGCTTGGGTTGCACAACCACCGATTGCCGACAATGTATCAATAACGGACAATGATAAGAAGTTACTCGAGGTAGATATGTAAGCTTAACCTGTTGAAACGCATCGAAAAATAAAGTGTTACAGAAAACTCAATCCAATCGACGTCGAACTTGACCCAAGCCACGATCACCCTGCCATGTAAACCGTGTCCCGAGATGTGGAATGATAAGCCAGGATAGATGATCCACAATAGCGTTAAAGTCGGACAATGCGGATAAAGAGGGTCTAGAATGTCCTTGATGATCATCCAAAGAAAGAAAAGTATTGAAACCACCTATTATCAACCAAGGAAGGCACAAGCCGGCACCAAAAGAAATGAAATCATCCTATAGAATACGGTGATCCGTAATAGTGACGCCCATACACACACAAATGCCATTAGGTAACCTGTGAAGCAGCTATACACAGATAAAAATGTGCTACTTGCTCTCGAGTCCGAACCTCTTGGATAGATAATGAATCATGTTGCCAAAAACACCATACACGGTCATTACATGCCGACAGACTGGAGGAAAATCCAAGCTGAACTTCTGTATGCTGTAGTCTAGAAACCGACTGTTGAGGCTCAATCACAACAAGAAAAATCACAGAATATTGATGTAATAGCAAACATAGGCGAGATAAAGAGGTGTTCAAACCTCTAATGTTCCATACAAAGAGATTCATTAAGATTGTTGAGAAGATAAATGAGAAGCTCGAATAGAACTTCGGGTAAGTACCTGAAGAAGTGGACGTAAAATTTGTGAGGCCAGCCGACGATGTCGCTTCTTTACATGAACACTAAAACCCTTGGTGTCAGTAATTTGAGATGGTTGAGCTAACTGCTGCAACAATATCTCATCCGGTTGAGGCGGAGGGAACTGTGTAATGCGGCAAGCGATAAGTGCAGAGTTAGATTGATATTTAGAGCGAAGATCAGGAACAGCAGGGGGATCGTGATTGGGTTGCGATGATATATAAACTTCCGTATCAGAATGTCCATGTATAATGTCCTCAGTGTTAGAAGGTTGCGAATGAATGTCATCAGTGACACGCCCCAATAAATCTAGGTCCTGAGAATGAGAGGGCGAAGGAGCCACCGCTGGTATTGAAACATCTGAAGGCAGTAACGTAGAGTCAAAGATTAGAGCAGGGCCAGACACTGCGTCTGGAGGTGGCAGTGTATCCGATATGGCAACAGGGGTTGCAGTGTGTGCAGTGACCGTAGCTACAGCAGGCTGGTCAGAAACTGGTTGAGCAGTGGAGGTTTTTTCCTTCCAAATCTTTAATATCGGGTCTGGCTTTGGAGTATCCTTAACAGCAGGGGGCAGTTCCCAGTTTTGTGCCCCAAGACGCAACATGTTGAACAAAATAATGGAATATCTTCATAGATTACTTGTTGGAAGAACTCGTGATTCTTACTCGTGATGTGCAGTTTAGTAGGCAATTCATTTGATACGTCAATTTCCAAACAAACTCGGGCAACAAAAGGCCGCAATAGCTTTTGAGTTGCGGCATCTAAATGAATTGGATTGCCAATCATGGATGCTATGGCAAAGAGTGATGATTGATGATGGAGATAAACAGGGAGGCCAGAGAAAGAAATCCATACAGGGACAATTGACGCATCATACCTGGGGTCGAAACCATGGGTGTATTTAGTGACGCGCATCGGGTATCCAAGAATACTCTAAGTATGCCGACAAAAGCATCGGGTATAATCCCGTTCTTGTTCAAAACATATAAGGATATGCAATTTATCAATTAAGCCAAGATGTACCGATCCGAAAAACCTAATCCGATCAAAGGCCTTTTTCAAAGCTTCTATTGATGGCCGACCATGCAAAAAAGAACCGACGAGAGTGTGTTGAAACAGAGTGATCAAGGAATCCACTTCTGAATCGGAAAAATGAATAGAAGGGCAGCCTTTATATCTAGATGGAATTTTCTGCTGAATCAGAGGAGGGGAGTTACCCCGGAGTATATCAGCGAAAGAGAATGGTGCAGAGGTTACCACTGGCGGCGGCAGATGTGCCATCGAAGAAGGCGAAGGACGGGCGATACCATCCGAATATTTTATTAATAATACTTCCCTCACTTGTGGCGGAGGAATATCGTGGTTACATGGATAGCCCTATCGCTAGGAGAGACTCTCCCAAAAAAACAAAACAAAATGGAATACATCAAACCTGCACATCTAAGTAACCGTAATGTTTGGAAAGATACAACAGAAAATGGAATAAACGAGCGTCATATACCAACAACAGCCGAACCGCACGATCAAAAAGAATGCGCCATGAGATAAAGGTGACTAGCAAAAAGTGACGAATCCAACCCAATGGGAGCATCCATAACGAAAGTAACCATTTGCGTCTCCAGCAGGACCGTAAAGAAAAAACAGAAAGCAACAGCTGCAAAGAGATACCATGACTAAACAAAAACACAAAATGGAATACGTAGTGACATACCCACATTGTCCGGCCTGAGCTGGGACACAGGCAACCAGTCAGAGTTTTGGCCAACCCATCGAGAGATGTGCATGCGGCAAAGATCCACTCAACGAACATGCATCTCATGAAACAAACAAAACCAGAAGCAATGAGCAGTAAACCCCTGAGAAGACAGGCAACAGTAAAACAGAAAAAAAAGGCGTACCCTGTTGAGAAACCGGGGTTCGAGTGATTTGAAAATGCATGATTTAAATGTTATGTGTTTATGAAATGCATGAATTAATTGTTACTTGACATGCTTATGTGATAAATATGCTTTACATGCTTATATATATCGTTTTTGTGCTAACGTACTATGAAGCGTTAAAGCTTACATCATATGGAAAACATTTGTTGTCTTTATTCTATTTTCATCTTAAGGAGATGAACAAACTAGTTAATTAAATGAAGAGCTTAAAAAAACATATTGGAACATAACTACTTGGCAACAAACTTGATATGGAAAGGATTATCTTCACACTCATATACACGCCACATATATATATAATATATGTACATATTTTTATAACGACGAATTATACGTTTCTATCCCGACGTTCCACCAACACATCATACACATTATAAACGTATGTCGACATCACACCACCATATACACATCACATTTGTGAGTATATACAGCTTTCATATCATACATTACAAGTCATATTATTACAAAAGTTATGTCGACATATTACAAGTCCATAAACGAAAATTGTCGCATTGCATGACTACCGAACCATCACCGACATGTCACATATTTACCATATAAAGATAGCCAGCCTATACACACTCAAAAAATTCAGAACTTTCGTGCACCACATGTCAGAATCATCCCCAAAGTCATACCATGTTTACATACATCAATCACCCACAATTGTGCTTGATTTGTTGAAAATTCAAACTCAAATATTTTTGTCACATGGGGCGGTTTAATCTCAGCTATGGGAGCTGAATATACACTTTAATTTATGTATATTATGTGTGACACAACATATATTACATGTCTAAGATGTTTGAGATTAATCGGAGAAAATTGTGTAATCGATGAAAGTTAAAAATTCGGTTTTCTACACCTCTATATACATGGGACATTTTTGGTGTGTACGTAACATGTATATAGACACTTTTTACACATCCAAGACATATTAGAATATTTAAAGAAACAAATTAAGGGTTGATCAAATGTACCATATGTGTGAAGATTATGCATCATTATTTGACAAAGTTTATAAAAGAGATTTCAGCACATGGTGAAGATGGATTACACGCCATTTACACATCATTTGGAGCCTAGGTGGAGCTTGTTTGGAATTTCAATTGGTGGAGGATAAGCCACATGTGATTCGTGACATTAAAGAAGGCAATACACACATGGAAAGATTTCAAAATCATATAAAGTGTTGAAGTTTTCAGAGCTTCCTTGGCCGATTTTATGACATGATTTTGCTCCAAATTTCTTCCAAAATTGAGGGACAACCACATCTTGATTCATTGATAATTAACTTGTGTGAATTTGAGCATGTGTTTCAGATTTTTGGTTGAATATCCAGCTCATTTTATGAAGTGCCAAGGTGGAAAACGATGGTCTATCGTGAAGTGATAACTAGGCGAAGACATGTTGTTTGTCCAATCATTTTTGTCAAGTAAGCAAGGGTGTGTCACCATATTATACAAGGCAGTATTCTAAGGATTCAAGACAAATTTGAAGGGAAATTTCAGTCATGGGCGTCCACACTATCCACAAAAGGAAGCAAGATGATTCAAGACAAAGTCAAGCCAAAGTTCACATTCTATCAAGATCAAGCAAGATCATTCTCTTCTTCTCTTATTCTTTTCTCTTACTCTTAGCCTCAAGCCTATTATTCTTATCTTCCATATACTGTATAGGCTTTGATTATACCACCTACGTACGTCCATTTCTTGTACAAGGTTGATCAAGGTGTGATCATACCGGCATTTGTTCAGTGAAGGGTTTTTGTGTTGGTGTTTTT
The DNA here is from genome assembly GCA_036186865.1 of Eustoma russellianum. Taxonomy (NCBI): domain Eukaryota; kingdom Viridiplantae; phylum Streptophyta; class Magnoliopsida; order Gentianales; family Gentianaceae; genus Eustoma; species Eustoma russellianum. Next base: position 8,896,871 of record AP025072.1, on the reverse strand, counting down.
GTTTGCTCGTTGTAAAAAGAGTGGAGTTGGTGTATAACTCCAGTCACTCTTGTGTCAAGGTGTTTTTTGTGTTAAATGTATACCGAGGAAGATTTCCTCAAGGACCGGAGTAGGTCAATTTGGTGTTCTTACTTTTCAGCACTTTTACTTTCAATTCCTGTTTTCTGCATCGTTTTCATAGCCCCAGTAAAAATAGCAAACGTTCTTCAAAAATCACCAAACTTTGCAGAAACATAGACAAAGATCTTATCTTTCATTTGAAACAAGTTTCATCAAATTTGAATAAGTCGTTCAAACGTTCATAGATCCTAACTAGTGCAATCTCATTTTCACATATGCAAAGGTTGAAAATGTCAACGTGGTTGACATACTTACCTAAAGAATTTTGGAAAAATGTTTCAAATCATTAAAGTATACATCCTAAGGGTCATTACATAAAAGTTTAAGATCATTTAGAGTTGTCAATAATTAGGAACACATTTTTCATTTTGAGAAACAATTTCTGGCAGATGGACACAGTCTGAGTGAAAATGTTTGTTCAAGGCGTTATACTTTGAATTTTAATCTGAAACTTTTATGACACATTCATAACATCTAAGAGTATATTGTCACCAAATTTCACGATTTTTGGAGGTCTACAACTTGATCATTTAGTTAATCAAATACCAGGTCTAAAAACAGAATCTGTTTTAAAAAGTGAGTCGTTGGTAACAAAAAGTTTTAAAAACCAATTTTTTTGCACTCACTGTTCAACCCCCGCCCTCTTCTAGTGGTGCTATACAGGTCCTACATGTGGTATCAGATCCCGGCACACCTACTACAAGAAAATTCGGCAATCTTTGTGAGATCATAAAACCGAGCAAAAAGGTATGTCAAGCAAAATGCCTTCCTTTTTTGACGGTGAGTCATTTATTAAATAGAAGCTTTGCATAAAAATTTTTCTTATGGCTATAGATATAGATTTATGTTCCATCATAGAAGACGGTCCTTTTGTTCCGCCTATGATAACTATGATTGATGGCGTTTCTTTAGAAGTTATAAAACCTAAGCAAGAATATACTATAGAAGATAAAAAGAGATTGAGTGCGAATGCTAAGGCTATGCAACTCCTCCTAAATGGTTTAAGTAAAAGTGAATCAAGTTATGTGTCAAATTTTTCTAGTGCCCAAGAAATATGGAGATGTCTTGAAATGAAACATGAAGGTACTAGTCAAGTTAAAGAGTCCAAGATAAGCATGCCTATGTCTACTCTTGAATCCTTCAAATTATTAAGAATGAATCTATTGTCGATATAGATTTAAGATTGACTAACATCTACGATTCCTTTGAGTCTCTTGGAAAGGTATTTTCTTCACAGGAGAAGGCGCAAAAGGTATTAAGAAGCCTCCCATCCGAATGGGATCCCAAAGGCACCGCAATTGAAGAAAGTAAGGAAACCAAATCAATAAAGATTGAGGAATTAATCGGATCGCTAAAAGTATACGAAAACAAACCCATTCTAAGGAAATCAGAATCAACTTCAAAACAAGGTAAGCCTACAACATTTACATCAAATGAATACGTCTCTACTTCTTCTGATTACGTAAATGATAGTGACACGGAATCAGATAATGAAGATCTAACATTATTATCTAAAGGTTTAAGAAAGTTTATGAGGAAGTCATTAAACAATAAACCTAAGGCTACTTCAACTAAGAGAAATAAAAATAAGAATAAAGATAAAGATAGAAAATGCGATGAATGTGAAAAACTTGGACACCTATCATATGATTGCCCGAACAAGGACAAATCGACAAACAAAAACTGTGACAAGGAATGGACCAAAAATAGACACGTCTCAAAACCTAAGCGAAGAAATACAAGAAGAGCTCTCAAAGCCTCCACATAGAGTGACTCATCTGATTTTGAGACTGAAGAAACCGAAGAAGAAATGGCACAAGTATGCTCTGCATCCAAGGCATCAGATGAGGTATGTTCTGACTCCGATTCGGATTCCGAACCCTCTTATGATGATTTATTTAGTCAATATCTTGAGTTGCATAGATTCACGAAGACTCTTGCAAAAGAAAAGAAACAGTTAATTAAAGACAAGAAGTTAGAATCTTCTAACACGAATCTTTTATCCCAATTAAACGATTCAAAAGAAGAGTCATCTTGCATGATTAACACATTAAAATCTGAGATTTCATCATTGACATCCCGGAATAATGAAATAAAAGTCGAGAGTTCAAATTAGGAAATCAAGAAATGCAGACTTAGAAAAGACGGTAAAACAATTCAATACAGGTACTTGCATGTTAGATCGTCTTATTTCTTCTCAAAAGCATGAAAATGATAAAACCGGATTATGATACGTTGACGATAATAAGGTACAAAACAAGTCTACATTTTTTTTTCTATTTCATCTAAACAACCGCATGCATTTAAGACGAGTGTACAGTCTAAGAAGACAACTAGCATGCCATCTGTTATATCTCATCGCACGCCTTTTTCGTCACATGCAAAGTATAATCATGTACCATAGGGGGAGCACGAAATGAATTTGAAAATTTATGCATGATTGTAAGGGAGAGATTATAACGTATTTAAATCATGAATAGAGGTTATTTTTCAAATCATAAAATGGGGGAGATATTTGAGAAACCGGGGTTTGAGTGATTTGAAAATACATGATTTAAATGTTAACTGTTTGCAAAATGCATGAATGAATTTTTACTTGACATGCTTATGTGATAAATATGTTGTACATGCTTATATATATTGTTGTCGTACTAACGCGCCATCAAGTGTTAAAGCTTACATCATATGGCAAACATTTGTTGTCTTTATACTATTTTCAGTTGCGATGATTAATGAATTAAACTAGTTCATTAAGTGAAGTACTTAAGGAGATGAACTTGTAGAGAAAAGGGGTTTGAGTGATTACAAAATACATGATTTAAATAACGTGTATTAAAGAAATGCATGACACGTTTTATGAAATGACATGTTTTTGCATGAAACCTGCCTTATATAGTTCATATATAATGTTGTTGTACTAACGAGCCATGAACCTTTAAAGCTTACATCAAATGGCGAACATTTGTTGTGTTTGAACTATTTTCAGGTGCCACCATTAATGAACTAAACTAGTTCATTAAGTGAAGTACTTAGTTAAATGAACTAAGTAGTTCCTTAAAGGAAGCTATATTTGGAAAAGGCATAAAGGTAACAAATTGAAGAATAGAAAGTCTTCTTCTCCCTCATATCACACACCATTTAAATATTACATGTTATGCCCAACCCAGTGTCCTTTTTGTAAGCAGTCGTTGGCCACGGTGGACCATGTATTCATCTACTGTCCAGGTATATGTGCATTGTGGAAATTCTTTGCGGGTGAATTACATTGTCCCTTCCCAACGTCATTGACTCTTCGCCAATATCTTCTTTCATGGTGGTACCGATCTACTTCTACATCTCTTCTTGGGGTCTTGCGCATTGTTATCCCTGCACTCATAGTCTATAATATATGGCGATCCTATGCATCTTTAGTTTATGGTGACCAAAACACTTTTACTTTGCCCACGCTGCAGGCAACCATACTGCATGATATAGATATATGGTGTAAATCTAAAGCGGGATCAAAGATCATGACGACTCCTCGACAGACACTTCCCTGGCTTCCTCCACTTCGGGTACATAGACCCCTGCTAGTACGTTGGCGGCTGCCACCTCCAGGACGATTCAAGTTAAATACAGATGCGGCAGTTGGTAGACAATACGGAGCAGGGGGTGCTCTCCTACGTGATAATTCAGGCTCATATGTGGGTGCAATTTCGTTTCGTCTATCTCCGAGTTCCCCATTACATGCAGAGATACAAGTAGCAGTTTTTAGATTATTATATTTTCTTCCCCTACATCGATCGATTATTCTGGAGTCAGATTGCGCAATGCTCATAGCACGTTTATCACAGACGCAGCCGGGTCATGGGAATTACTGTCTTCGATTATTGTATATGCTTGTACATCAGCATCGATTGGAGTATTGCCACATTTACAGAGAGGCAAATATGGCAGCTCATTATCTTGCACAACATGCGATGTTATACCCAAGCACTCAGGTCTATGATTCTCGCTCAATTCCTCCATTAGTCCGCAGTTCCATATCATTGGACCTTTGTTCGGTCAACTTGCGTGTTACTTGATGTCTCTACGTCTTCCACATGGATTGGCATATATTCGCTTTTCCTGCCTGTATCCCACAGGATACAGGCAGACACGGTATGTTTTTTTACTTATTGCTCTTCCCTATTAAGCTACACTACATTTTGGGTCATAACGCTTTCGGATCGCATCTTTGTGTATGGCTGGACCATTTCCGCATGCTGGCGTCCCCGAGCTGCATGCCTGAACTATTTTCCACGAAGAAGACTAGTTCAACAATCGCTTTATTCATGCGACTATTCATGCGCACTCAAGTTTCATGCCTATACCACCGAAGGATGATTACCGGGTGCAACCATAAGCGGACGTCACCCTGGCATCAATTCAGCCAGGACGACCTCGGTACGTGTTTGTTTGATACTAATGTTCTCATTTCCTCCTTTCTTACTATGATGCTAACTGTTTCACTGCTTTTCCCTGAGGTACATCTCACCGTGGATCATTATACGCCATTGTCGACTTCACCAATACCAACATTCCATCCAAAAAGTCGAGCCTTCAGCACGGCCATTGCGATGTTGTCTTCGTGTTTACATAGCTATAGGATCAATGATAGTCGTATAAATATGTAAGATTTTTCCTTCGCCAAGGTGTTATCCACAAGGGTGGTTTTTCTTGCCAAGGTTTTAATGCGGCATATCATATATGACTGGCGATACACCATTATACGCTTTCTATTTCACTTATTTTCATACGATGACGATTGTATTTGATGTAATATGGTTTTCCTCCGCCACAAGTGAGGCTTATCAATAAATAAATTTTTTCCCATATATATATATATATATATTCAGATTTTTTATAAAAAGGCACATACACATATATTCCAAGGTACTACCGACACGTCATATATTTTACGAACGTACGTTAACATCATGCCACTATATTTACCTCATATTTATGAGTATATTCAGGTCTTATATCATATGATATAAGTCATGGTGATGACAAATTTATTACGACACGTTACAAGGTTCTAAACCAAAAATTGTCGTATCGGGTGAATACCGAAACTTCACCAACGTGTCACGTACTTGCCATATATAGATGGACAGCCCCTACACTTCAAAAATTGCCACAAATTTCGTGGATTACATGTTATATACTGCCATAAAATCATTCCATGTTGGCACACACAAATCACCCCAATTAAGGCCAAATTGTGGAGATTCCAAATTCAATTTTTGTCACATGTTAGGCGCCACTTTAAATCAGCCATGAGTGCTAAATATTAAAGTTTAATTTATGTATATTATGTGTAACATAATATATACAACATGTGCAAAAAGTTTGAATTCAACCGGAGAAAAATCGCATAATCGACAAAAGTCAAAAATTCAATTTTCTACAAACACGACACATGGAACATTTTTGGCATGACATATAACATGTATCTAGACACTAATTACATACTCTATACATTTTAAAATGTTCTAGAAAAATTAATTAAGGGCTGATTGGAATATACCATGTGTGTATAATTATTGTGCACTATTTTACAAAGTTTACAAAAATAAAATTCAGCACATGTACAAGCTATTGCACACGCCTAGATCACCTTGTTGGAGCATATGTGGAGCATTGTTGGCATCTTGATTGGCCAAGCATGAAGTATACAAGGTTGGTGACATAAAGAAAGAAGCTACACAAGGTAACATTTCAAACTATGTCACATGCTGAAAATTTCAGCATGTGTGCATTAGGGTGGCCGAATTTTTGAGGTTAAATGAGCCATATATACTACTTTGAATTATATGGATTGATTGAAAGATAATATGGCAATGTTTTAAAAATATTATGCAAATAATGTGATGGTATCTTGGAATATCACACATGCTGAAAATTTCAGCATGTGTTGGAATGAATATGGCCGATTTTATGGTCATGATGTTTACTAATTTTATTACAAAATTAGTAGAAATGTTATGTACTAAATGATGATTGATTTCTTCTACATTTTTAAGGAATTAATCTATACTAACATGCCAACAATTTGAATAAGTCTTGATAAAGCACATGCTGAAAATTTCAGCATGTGGAGAAAGGAGATGGCCGAATTTTTGCATGCTTAATGGTGATGAGTTGTCTTGCTAATTATGTGGAATTGATATAAGAATTATGGCAACATTTTTATGACTAATTGACACATGTTCTTAAAGGTCATTTTCAGATTTATCTAGTCATCAAATGATGGCAACTTACTTCCAATCAATGAGTGCCAAGTAAGCAAGGGCTTAATGATCATCCAATGATGAGTTGCCAAGTAAGCAAGGAAATGTCACAATGATGCAATATACTCTTCCAAGGACTTAGAAGATAATTTTCAAGAGAAGAAAGAGGCATCATAGAGCGGCCACTATTGATAAAAAGGAAAGAGGAGAGCAAACAAAAACACAAGACAAGGCTTACAATTCTTAAGAGCAAAAACGTTGCATACTACTTCTCTTTCTACACTTCTTTCTTTCTTCTCTCTTAAAGTCTATTGTATTCATATTCATACATCTTGAATAGGCTTCATATATACCACCATATACTCTTTATTGTTGTAAAAGATTGATCAAGGTGTGATCAATCTTGCATTCGCTAGGTGGTGGTGTTCGTGATCGTTGTAATCACTTACAAGGTTTGTAAAGGGTTGGAGTTGGTGTGTAACTCCCTCAACCCTGTGTGGTAAGGTGTTATTTGTGTTTTGTGATTAGTGATAACCAAGGAAGGTGTCCTTGAAGACTGGAGTAGGTTGATTAACCGAACCAGTATAAAATTCCTTGTGTTATTTACTTTCGGCACTTACTTTTAGTTTCCAACACAGTGCATCATTTTTATCACTTTCTTAAAAATAGGAAACGAATTTCAAAAATCACGAAACTTTCAGAAAACATAGCCACACGTCTTAAGGTTCTTTTGGCTCAAGTTTCAACCCTTTTGGACAAGTATAAGTCATCCAAATGTCAAAAGTTCTGAGACTAGTGCAGTCTGATTTTCAGGCTTGCAAAGGTTGAGACTTTGAACGTATTTGACTAACTTCCCAAAAGAAGTTTTCAAAACTATTTCAATCCAATTAAATACAACTAATAAGGGGTTAGTCTTTAAATTTTCAAAGCATTTGGAGTCATGTTTTAATATGAATTAATTTCTCCAATCAGACTACCGTTTCTGGCAGATTTGCGCAATCCGACCACCAACCATTTTTAAAGGGGTTAAAGATTGAATTTTAATCTGCAATTTTTAGGAGATACTCAGAACATCGGATACTAAAATCTCTCCAAATTTCAGAATTTTTGAAGACCTCTAACCTAGTTTTCAAAACATTTCAAAACAGATCTTGAAAACAGAAACTGTTTTCAGAGGTTGGGTTTTTGGTCTAAAACAATTTTAAAAACCATATTTTCTGCATCCACTATTCAATCCCCCTTCTAGTGGTTCCTTGCAGATCATACAAGTGGTATCAGAGCGTAGGAACACTGACAACAAAAGGATCCAACGATCTAAGTAAGATGACAACCACAAACTTCAAAACCGAGCAAGAAGGTATGTCCAGTCAAAGGCCTCTTCTCTTTGACGGTGAGTCTTTTATTCAATGGAAGTTAAGAATGAAACTTTTCTTTACGGCTATTGATATTGATCTTTGGTCCATTATAGAAGATGGTCCATTTGTTCTGTCAAAATTATCCACTGTAGATGGAGTCACACTAGAGGTCGTTAAGCCTAAACAAGAGTATACTAGTGATGATAAAAAGAGACTGAGCATGAACGCTAGAGCCATGCAATTGCTTCTAAATGGACTAAGTAAAAATGAATCTAGCTATGTTTCAAATTTTTCTAGTGCTCAAGAAATATGGAGAATTCTTGAAATAAAACACGAAGGCACTAATCAAGTTAAAGAGTCCAAAATCAACATGCTTATGTCCACGCTCGAGTCATTTAAATTATTGCCAAATAAATCTATTGTTGATATGGATCTACGCTTGACTAACATTTACAATTCTCTTGAGTCTCTTGGCAAAGCCTCCTCTATGCAGGAAAAGGTCCAAAAGGTCTTACGAAGCCTTCCATCCGAGTGGGACCCTAAAGTGACGGTCATAGAGGAGAGCAAATAAACTAAATCAATTAAAATGGAGGAACTAATTGGATCACTTAAGGTATATGAGAACAAACTCACTATAAGGAAATCAGAATCATCATCAAAACAAGGTAAGACTATTGCACTTAAATCAAATGAATACGTCTCTACTTCTTCCGATCATGTAGATGATAGTGATTCTGAATCAGACAACGATGACTTAATTTTATTGGCTAAAGGCTTGAGAAAATTCATGAGAAAGTCATTTAAAAACAAACCTAAAGGTACTTCCACTAAAAGAAATAAAAATAAAACAAGTGACAAGGATGTTAAATGCTACGAATGCGTTAAATTTGGACATCTATCATATGACTGCCCTAATAAGGACAAGCAAACAAACAAACACCTTGACAAGGATCGGAACAAAAATAGACTCGTCTCAGAACCTAAGCAAAGGAAAAGAGCTCTCAAGGCCTCTACTTGGAGTGATACATCTGATACCGAGACTGATACAGAAGAGGAGACTGCATAAGTATGCTTTGTATCTAAAGCATCAAACGAGGTATCTTCTGACTCTGATTCTAACTCTGAGCCTTCATATGATGATCTATTTAGTCAGTATTTAGAATTGCACAAATTTATTAAGACTCTCGCAAAAGAAAAGAAGTGATTAATTGAAGACAAGAAATTGTTAGAATCTTCTAACACTAATCTTGTTGCTCAATTAAATGATTCAAAAGAAGAGTCATCATGCATCATTAATGCATTAAAAACAGAGATCTCATCATTGACCACGCATAATAATGAAATGACATCCGAGATTTCAAATTTGAAATCAACGAATACGGATTTAGAGAACATGATAAAGCAATTTGACACAGGATCTAACATGCTGGATCGTATTATTCTATCACAAAAACATGATAGTGATAAAACCAGATTAGGATACACTGAGAAAAATGATGTATCAATTAAACCAACCAAATTCGTCTTGTCTAAGAAAGTAGGCACACCTAAAGCAAACGTGGCGTCTAAGATGACGCAAAGACCCCCCTCTCCCCTCATCTCGTCATACTTCTTCATATCATGCAAAATATAATTATCTGCCATATAGATATGAGAAGAAACAAGTGATGCATACACGACATTCATCTCATCCATCTAGATCACGCACTATGCACACAAACACGAGGACATATCAAAAACGTACTCCATATAATGCGTATAAAGGAGTTCTTGGCCAAAGGCCTAAAGTCCACTCACCACATGTCTACTACATTGCTCCTTCATCTACATTCTTACCGTTTGCTAGACCGAGAAGGATCACCCAAGTATGGGTACCGAAAGGTACTTTTACTAAAAGGTGAATGACTAACTCGTAAGGACCCAAAATTAAAAGGGTACCTAAATCATTTTTGTACATTGCAGGGAACCCACACATCAAAAGATACATCTATCAAATGGTTCCTTGACAGTGGTTGCTCGAGGCACATGACGGGTGACCCCAGCTTGTTCACAAAGTTGAAGAAGGTCACAAAAGGCGGATCCGTGACATTTGGAGACAATAATGAAGGAAGGATCATCGGAAAAGGTACAATCGGAAGCCCAAGCACCCTTCAAATCTCCAACGTATTTTTGGTAAGCAACTTATCCTATAACCTTCTTAGTATCTCAAAATTCATTGACAACGGTTTTGATGTGTGTTTTACTCATCCATATTGTAATATAGTAAACAAAAATGGAGAAGTAGTGCTAAAAGGAAAAAGGGAAGGAAACATTTTTGCGCTTTCTATGGATGACATGTTAGACGCTAAGGTTAAGTGTTTTATGTCAAATGAACCTAACGTTAACTTGTGGCATAGACTTTTAGGACATATCAGCATTTCTACACTTGAAAAACTCCAACGAAAGAACCTAATACGAGGATTGCCTAAACTTGTTTTTGTAGAGAAAAATGGGTTTGAGTGATTTCAAAATATGTGATTTAAATGAGCATGACAAAAACATGTGCATGATATAAACGTATGCATGATATAAACGTGTGCATGATATATTGCTTATTACTTGCCTTATTTAGTTCATATAATGTTGCCGTACTAACGAGCCATGAAGCGTTAAAGCTTTACATCATATGACAAACATTTGTTGTGTTTATACTATTTTCAGGTGCCACCATTAATGAACTAAACTAGTTCATTAAGTGAAGTACTTAGTTAATTAAACTAAGTAGTTCATTAAAGGAAGCTACATTTGAACAAGGCACAAACGCAACAAGACCAAGAAAGGAAAGTCTTCTCCTCCTCTCCACATTTAATATACACGGCATATATGTATATAAATACATATATTTTCTGATTTTTTGAAAAAGGCACATACACATGTATTCCAACGTACTACCGACACGTTATATATTTCATGTACATACATTAACGTCACACCACCATACTTAACTCATATTTATGAGCATATTCAGGTCTTATATCATATGATATAAGTCATGGTGATGATAAATTAAATACGACACGTTAAAAGGTTCTAAACCGAAAATTGTCGTATCGGACGAATATTGAAACTTCGCCAACGTGTCACGTACTTGCCATAAATAGATGTCCAGCCCCTACACCTCAAAAATCATTATTAATTTCGTGGCTATGATGATATTTTCAGCCATAAAATCATTCCATGTTGGCACACACAAATCACCCCACATTAAGGCCAAATTATGGAGATTCCAATTTCAATTTTGTCACATGTTAATGGCGCCACTTTAGACCAGCCAAGTGCTGAGAATTAAAGTTTATATTATATATATTATATGTAACATAATATATATAACATGTGCAAAAAGTTGGAATTTAATTAGAGAAAAATCGGGGTAATCGATAAATATCGAAAATTCAGTTTCAACGTACATAAAACATGGAACATTTTTGCCACATCATATGACACGTATCTAGACACTTTTTATATATGTCATACATCTTAAAGTGTTCTAGAAAATTAAATTAAGGGCTGATTGGAATATAACATGTGTGTATTATTAAATGTGCACTATTTTACAAAGTTAGCAAAAATAAAATTCGGCACATGCATATACATGTATACACGCCCCTACAGCTGAGTTGGAGCATATGTGGAGCCTTGTTGGTATATTGATTGGTCAAGAATCAATCATACAATGTTGGTGATTTAAAGAAAGAAGCTACAAAAGGTAAGGTTTCAAACTTTGTCTCATTTGAAACACATGCTGAAAATTTCAGCATGTGGAAGATATAGCTGGCTGTATTTTTGGATAAATGAGCATATAATTGGTGTCTTGAATTATGTAGTTAATTGGAAGAAGAAATGAAAGTAATTTGAATAAGATACAAAGCCATAAAGTGTGATATCTTGAATATCACACATGCTGAAATTTTTCAGCATGTGTGGAATGAACCTTGGCCGAGTTTTAGGCCATGTTGGTGTCCAAATTTTATTTCCAAAATGATGAGGATATTTGCTACCAATTGATGATTTATTTTAAAAAGAAAAATCAAAGAAAATTGGAAATAATTTGAATTAAGGAGCCATGTATCACATGCTAAAATTTTAGCATGTTAACTACTTCATTATGGCCGATTTTTTACCATGGTTTGGTGAAATATTATCTCGATTGATTTGGACGATAATCTTATGAGTTATGGCAACTAATTTATGTTGATTTTGGCAGATGATTTTAGTGAAATATTCAGATTTTCCAAGTCATCAAATGATGACAACATTCAACCAATCATGAAGTGCCAAGTAAACAAAGGTTAAATGATCATCCAATAAGAAGGTGCCAAGTAAGCAAGATCATGTCACAATGATGCCATACATTCTCCCAAGGACTTAGAAGACAATTTTCAAGAAGGGAAGACACCTATAGGGGGACGGCCATAATGCATAAAAGGAAAGCAGAAGAGCAAAAACAAAGACAAGAACAAGCATTGCAAATTGAAGTGATCAAAAAAAACGCCAACCCTCTCTTCTACACTCTCTTTCTTTCTTCTTCTTGAAAGTCTATTATACTTATATTCTTATCCTTTAATAGGCTTGTAACATACCACCACATACTCTTTATCTTTGTAAAAGATTGATCAAGGTGTGATTAATCTTCATTATTGCAAGGTGGTGGTGTTCGTGCGAATTGTATTCATCATACAAGGTTTGTAAAGGGTTGGAGTTGGTGTGTAACTCCATCAACCCTGTGGTAAGGTGTACTTGCGTGTGTGTGACTAGTGTGAACCGAGGAAGGATTCCTCGAAGACTGGAGTAGGTTGTTTATAACCGAACCAGTATAAAATTCTCGGTATCATTTACTTTCAGCACTTATATTCTGTTTCTACACTATTTACTCTTTATGTTTATGCTCGTAAAAATAGTAAACAACTTTCAAAAATTACAAAACTTTTCAGAAACATAGCCACACGTTTTAGGGTTAATTTGGCATAAGTTTCAACCCTTTTGGATAAGTATAAGTCATTCAAACATCCAAAGATCTGAGACTAGTGCGGTCTAATTTTCAGGCTTGCAAAGGTTGAGACTTTGAGTGTATTTGACTAACTTACCGAAAGAATTTTTCAAAACTGTTTCAACCCATTCAAATACAACATATAAGGGGTTAGTGATTAAAATGTCAGAGCAATTGGAGTTAAGAACAAATAGGAATAAATTTTTCAAAGCAGTCTACCGTTTCTGGCAGATTCGCACAATCTGACCACCAACGATATTGAAGGGGTTAAAGGTTGAATTTAAATCTGAAATTTTTAGGAGAAGCTCATAACATCTGAGGCTAAGTTTTCTCAAAATTTCACAATTTTTGAAGACCTAAAACCTAGTTTTAAAAACGTTTTAAAACTGGTTCTGAAAACAGAATCTGTTTTCAGAAGTTGAGTTGTTTGGTTTTAAACAAATTTTAAAAACCACAATTTCCGCACCAACTATTCAACCCCCCTCCCTTTCAGTGGTGCCTTGCAGATCCTACAAGTGGTATCAGAGCGCAGGAACACTCACTACAAAGGATCCAACGATTCAGTGAGATGGCAACCATAAATCTCAAAACCGAGCAAGAAGGTATGTCGAGCCAAAGGCCTCCTCTTTTTGACGGTGAGTCGTTTATTCAATGGAAACTAAGAATGAAGCTTTTTCTTATGGCTATAGATATTGATCTTTGGTCGATTATAGAAGATGGTCCTTTGTTCCATCTAAGTTATCCACCGTAGACGGAGTCACACTAGAAGTTGTCAAACCTAGACAAGAATATACAAGTGATGATAAAAAGAAACTTAGCATGAATGCTAGGGCTATGCAATTGCTCTTGAATGGATTAAGTAAAAGTGAGTCTAGTTATGTCTCAAACTATTCGAGTGCACAAGAAATGTGGAGGATACAAGAAATGAAACACGAAGGCACGAGTCAAGTAAAAGAGTCAAAGATAAACATGCTTATGTCCACACTTGAGTCGTTTAAATTATTGCCTAATGAATCTATTGTTGATATGGATCTTTGTTTGACTAACATCTATAATTCTCTTGAGTCTCTTGGGAAAGCTTTACCATGCAGGAAAAAGTACAGAAAGTCTTACGAAGTCTTCCATCAGAGTGGGACCCTAAAGTAACAGCAATAGAAGAAAGCTAAGAAACGAACTCAATAAAGATGGAAGAGTTAATTGGATCACTTAAGGTGTACGAAAATAAACTCACCATACGGAAATCAGAATCATCTAAACAAGGTAAGCTATTGCTTTTAAATCAAATGAATACGTCTCTACTTCTTCCGATCACGTAGATGATAGTGATTCTAAATCTGATAACGATGACCTAATTCTATTGGCTAAAGGCTTAAGAAAATTTATGAGAAGGTCATTTAGAAACAAAAATAAGGGTACTACAACTAAAAGAAATAAGAACAAGTCAAATGATAAAGATGTTAAATGTTATGAATGTGGCAAACTTGGACATTTATCATATGACTGCCCCAATAAAGAAAAGCAAACAAATAAATACCCTGACAAGGAGCGGAACAAGAATAGACTCGTCTCAGAACTCAAGCAAAGGAAATGTGCTCTAAAGGCCTCCACCTGGAGTGATACATCGGATTTCGAGACTGAAACCGAAGAAGAGACTGCACAAGTATGCTTTGTGTCCAAAGCATCTAATGAGGTATCATCTGTATCTGATTCTGACTCTGAGCCTTCTTATGATGATCTTTTTAGTCAGTATTTATAATTGCATAAATTCACTAAGACTTTCGCTAAGGAAAAGAAGCGATTAATTGAATATAAGAAACTGTTAGAATCTTCTAACAAGAATCTTGTCGCCCAATTAAACGATTCAAAGAAAGAGTCATCATGCATCATCATGGCATTAAAGACAGAAATTTCATCAATAACCACTCAAAATAACGAAATGAAATCCGAGATTTCAAATTTGAAATCAAGGAATATAGACCTAGAGAAAATAATGAAACATTTTTGATACGGGATCCAACATGCTGCATCGTATTATCTTATCACAAAAGCATGACAGTGATAAAACGGGTTTGGGATACGTTGATACTAACGAAGTATCCACCAAACCAACTAAGTTTGTTTTGTCCAAGAAAGTAGAGACCCCAAAGCCTCAAATGGCGTCTAAGATGACGCAAAAACCGCCTCTTCCCTCATCACGCCCCACTTCCTCTTCATATCATGTGAAATACAATTTTGTACCATATAGATATGAAAAGAAAAGAGTGATGCATACACGACATTCATTTCATCCACACACTACGCACACACACAAGGACATATCAAAAACGTCCTTCATACAATGAGTATAAAGGAGTTCTTAGGCAAAGGCCCAAAGTGCATTCACCACATGTCTACTATATCGCACCTTCATTCTTGCCATTTGCTAGACCGAGAAGGATCACCCAAGTATGGGTACCGAAAGGTACTTTTACCAAGAGGTGATTAACTAACTCGAAAGGACCCAAAGTTAAAAGGGTACCTAAATCATTTTTGCAAATTGCAGGGAGCCCACACATCAAAAGGTACAAATATAAAGTGGTTCCTTGACAGTGGCTGCTCGAGGCACATGATGGGTGACCCCAGCCTGTTCGCAAAATTAAAGAAGGTCACAAAAGGCGGATCCGTGACCTTTGGAGACAACAACGAAGGCAAGATCATCGGAAAAGGTACGAAAGGAAATCCAAGCACTCTTCAAATCTCCAACGTCATTTGGTAAGCAACTCATCTTATAATCTTCTTAGCATTTCTCAATTTATTGACAATGGCTTTGATGTGTGCTTCAGTCACCCTTATTGCAATATAATAAATAAAAATGGAGAAACCGTTTTAAAAGGAAAACAAGAAGGTAACATTTTTTCGCTTTCTATGGATGATGTGGTAGACGCTAAAGTTAAGTGCTTTATGTCAAATGAACCAAATGTGAAATTATGGCATAGATGTTTAGGACACATTGGTATTTCCACACTAGAAAAACTCCAACGAAAGAACTTAGTACGAGGATTGCCTACACTTGATTTAGACAACTTTTAGTTGTGTGAATCTTGCATAAAAGGCAAACAAACACGTGAATCACTTAAGCCTAAGAATGAAATAAGCACGACTAGAGTCTTAGAACTACTACACATTGATTTGTTTGGTCCTAGTCGCACTACAAGCCTTGGTGGGCGCCACTATGCATGCGTGATTGTTGATGATTTTTCTCGTTATACTTGGACTTTATTTCTTGCACATAAGGATGATAGTGCCATTGAAATTGCGAAATTAATTAAACAACTTGAAAATCAATACGGTGTCAATGTGAAAAAGATAAGAAGCGATAGAGGCGGTGAATTTAAAAACAATGATTTCATTTTGCGAAGAAAAAGGAATCAAGCATGAGTTTTCACCACCTAGAACTCCACAATTAAATAGAGTAGAGAAAGAAAGAATCAAACATTACAAGAAATCGCTAGGACTATGTTATGCGAAAATAAATTGCCTAGATTTCTGTGGGCGGAAGTCGTAAATTGTGCATGCTACATAATAAATTGCCTATCTATAAGAAATAAAATAAACAAGACGCCTTATGAGATATTGAATGATCGCGTGCCTAAGATTGACTATTTTCGTGTGTTTGGATGCAAATGTTTTGTTTTGAATACAAAAGATAATTTAGATAAATTTGAATCTAAATCAATTGAATGCATCTTTGTTGGTTATTCTATAAATTCAAAAGCATATAGATGTTATGATCCTCTAACTAGACAAATCATAGAATCTATTCATGTGAAGTTTAATGAATTTTGTGAGATTGATAAAGATAAAGAATATGATGATGACTTTGAATTGAAACCCGTGTCGAATGAAGATGATGGTACATTTGATATGCATGACATGAATGACACACTAGAATGCATATTCACTTAGATATGCATGATAACATAGAAAATAATCAACCTAGATGGCATAGAGATCACCCACATGATCTCATTATAGGCCGACATCACTCACGGCGTGCGACCACGTAGAAGAATTACTTCGGATGAAATAAATCAATTCCATGCTACGATTTCCAAAATTGAACCCAAAAATGTGCATGATGCTTTGAGTGATTCTTCTTGGATTGATGCTATGCATGATGATCTTAATCAATTTGTTAGAAATGATGTATGGGATTTAGTGCCTCGACCACAAGATAAGACCATAATAGGCACAAAGTGGGTGTTTAGGAATAAAATAAATGAAGAAGGAAAGGTCGTTAGGAATAAAGCTAGACTTGTAGCACAAGGCTATAATCAAGAAGAAGGAATTGACTATGACGAAACATTTGCACCTGTAGCACGTTTAGAAGCTATACGACTATTACTTGCCATTGCTTGCATGAAAGATTTCAAATTGTATCAAATGGACGTAAAAAGTGCATACCTAAATGGATTTATACAAGAAGAGGTATACGTGAAGCAACCACCCGGTTTTGAAGATTTGAAACATCCCGATCACGTGTACAAACTAAAGAAGGCACTATACGGACTAAAGCAAGCACCGAGAGCATTGTATGATCGTTTTGCTATTTTTCTTTTAGAAAATGATTTTAAACGATGGTACTATAGATAGCACACTATTTTTGAAACAAGATAAATCAGATTTACTTATTATTCAAATCTACGTTGATGACATTATTTTCGGTTCTACCTCACATAGACTTGTTGAAGATTTTGAAAATTGCATGAAATACGAATTTGAAATGTCTATGGTTGGTGAATTTAACTATTTTCTTGGCTTGCAGATTAAGCAAACGAGTAAAGGCATTCACATAAGTCAAGCTAAATATATAAATGACATGATTAAAAGTTCAACTTTGAAAATTTGAAACTGTTATATCCCATTCTTTTTAAAAGGGGCAAAAGGGTCATTTGGGCTAATTAATTACTAAACCTAATTTGATTAGGAAATTTTCCCTAAACCCTAATCAAATTTCTATTAACCACATGAACTCCTCTCCCTCCCCATTCTAGCAAATGTCCGCTCCTTTCAGAGAGAAAAAAACAACGATCTCTCCTTCAAGAAGCCTCAAGGCCGCCAGTTTTGGGAGGAGCACCACCAACACGATCAACCATTCAACCGAGTATTAATCATCTGGCAGGTGTCCCCTTAACATCCTTTGTATGAAAACGGTACAATCCTTAAGTTCTTTACGAAACCGAGATCGTGCATCAGTAGTTGTAATTGTATAGATGAATGTTTATTTGATTATATATGTATTTGGTGAGTTGTATATTCGTATGTATGATCGTATATGTACATATATGAAAGATGCTATTTTCGTATGAAGAAATTGGAAAAGATTGTATTTTTGATGTATATATGAATACCGGAATCGGAAGAAGAGTTGTTGGTGGTGGCTGCGCGTGGCCGGTGGTGGTGGGCTATGGCCACGTGCTGTCGGATTGATGGAGTGGGGCTGAGGGGGGGCTGGTCAGGGGGCGGTTGTGAGGTGGGGGGCTGACGGGGTTTAGGGGGTGCAGTTAGGGGGTGGGACGGGCTGAGGGGCGGCGGATAGGGGTGAGGGGGGGAATGTAGTCGGCTGAGAAGGGTGGGGGGGGGAACAATTGAACGAAACAAAATAGGGGAAGTAAAGTTTGGGAATCGCAGGGAGCAAAGGAAAAAGAATTAAAAAAAAGAAAAAGGAATAAGGAAGTTACGGGGGAGATAAACTGAGGGAAGAAAAATGGAAAAGAAAAAGAAAAAGAAAAAGGAAAAGGAAAAGAATAGAAAAAGTAAATGAAGGATTCCATATGTGATTTCTGTGCATTCATGCATCACGACATTGCATTAGGGTATGCGAGACCTAAGTCGCATATCTGTTCTATTCTGCTAGGGTATGCGAGACCTAAGTCGCATATCTGTTCTGTTCTGTTAGGGTATGCGAGACCTAAGTCGCATATCTGTTCTGTTAGGGTATGCGAGACCTAAGTCGCATATCTGTTCTGTTCTGTTAGGGTATGCGAGACCTAAGTCGCATATCTGTTCTGTTAGGGTATGCGAGACCTAAGTCGCATATCTGTTCTGTTCTGTTAGGATGTGCGAGACCTAAGTCGCATATCTGTTCTATTTTGTTAGGGTATGCGAGACCTAAGTCGCATATCTGTTCTGTTCTGTTAGGATATGCGAGACCTAAGTCGCATATCGGTTCTGTTCTGTTAGGATATGCGAGACCTAAGTCGCATATCTGTTCCGTTCTGTTAGGTCCCGGGATCATGCATTGCACGATAGTAGGTATGTTTCCAAGAATGTAGGCTTGTCATGCATCACGTATGTGGCATTGCATTTCACGCTCATTTCGCATGATTATATGCTTGACTGTTTTAAGAAGTTATGACCGTTATATGTATTTGCGAAAACGTGGACAGTCTATTTTTGTATTAACGTACTTATATGTATTTCACTACTGTCCTAGCATGTATGATCTCACAGGGCCGATGCAGGCAGGGTACCTACTGAGTGACGTTTTTGTCGCTCACACAGTTCGTTTTGTTTTATTGCAGACAATTCAGGGTATGATTACATATGGGTTGGAGAGGACTCTGAATGGGCACATTAGGACACGTAGACTGGTTGATGACCGATGATCAGTAAAGAGGAAGTTTTATTCTATTTATTATTTCATTGAGGACTTAGCTTAGGGATTTCATTTTACGTACTTTATGATGTCGATAGGGGATTTGGACTTGATGTTGACTTTATATGATTTTGGGGATTTTACTTTTGATTAGGGTTTTGAGTTGATTTATTTCGCTTCCGCAATCGAATACTCTGTCGTTTTGATAAGTGCAGGGATTTGTACAGACTCCTTGTATATCCCTTAGTGGAATACGGCGGGCATAATGGTTCTGACCCTAAGATTCGGGACGGGGCGCTACAAGTGGTATCAGAGCCCAGGCTCTAGATCTACTGCGGAAAACGTAGGAATTAAGAAATGATCTTAGACGTAAGAGATGACTATGGAATTAAGTTTTGATCGTAGATGTAAGTTTGACATTAGACTAAGTTTGATTATAGACGTAAGCTATGATCTGAGACTAAGTTTGATTCTAGACGTAAGCTATGATCTGAGACTAAGTTTGACTTTAGAATAAGTTTGATTTAGACTAAGTGATAATCAGGTTGGGGGCATGGCTGGTTTTTATCACCGTTTTACTTTTTCCGTATTTGATTCTCTCCTGTTTTTCTTAAGTTTTGTATATTCCTGAAATGCCCTTAAAACAATTGAAATTTCCCTTGTCGTAGCAAATATGCCGCCGAGAATAGAACGGTAAGAACGACAATGGGAATCATTCTGAGAATGGGTCCCACCGTAGGTTGTGCTTCCCCAGGCACTGACCGACGCACTACTGGTCATTGGCCAAGCTGTGGCGCAACCACGTCAGCAGCCAAAGGCTCCACCACCACTGCACTCGGACTTGAGATTCTTCTACAAGTGGATGCAGAGGAGTGTTGGCGCAGCACATCGGACACCGCCGATCACTTGGAGCTAATTTCAGAATGAGTTCAAGAGGTATTACGTACCGACAATACGATCTTCAGAGCATGGCTCTAGATCCACGGCGGAAATGTAGAATTAGGCCATGATATTAGAAAATAAGTTACGATTTTGCCTCTAAGTCACAATCTTAGACATAAGTGATGCTTTGAACATAAGCAACGATCATGAACATAAGTACTGATCTCAGTTATGAGAGATGATCCTGAACATAATTCACGATCTTAAACAAGTAACGATCTAGAATAAGAGTTGACTTTCGACATAAGTAATGATCTCGATTAAGAGTTGACTTTAACATAAGTACTGATTTAGTAATAAGTGTTGATTACGTACTAATTATGATTTGGAAATAAGACGTGATCTTATACTTAAGAGATGATAATGTTAAGAACGATCCTAGAAATAAGTTATGATCTTAAACTTAAGAAGCCGATCGGTTTTGAAACACGTATACCTAAGACATTCTATACAATGCTCCCTTATCTAAGGTTGATCATAACTCTCTAAGCCGTGATCTTAGTAACCCTAGTTGAATATTATACAATTAATTTGAATGAATTACAATGTTAACCAGAATACCTACTACAAACGTGGGTTGACATATTAATGGGTCAGGCAGTAACTCGGCTGCCTTATCATACTGCAACACGGTACTCGGTACCATTAGGGTAAGGTTAAAAGCGGGTCCATATCCCTACTTGGACGGTAACATCAGAGCAGGCTTAGGTCGAAGTGAAGTTGAGGCCATAGCTAATAAGAAATGAATTATAGTAGTATGATAAATACGAATAAGATGATTTATAGTAGAATGATAGAAACTAAATAGCGATTAGCGCTATAATCAGTAGAATTTAGTTAAGGATACTGTAAAAAGGAATGCATAGTCTAGGGTTAAGATGTTGAATGTTGGATAATCAAAATAGGTCGACGATATTAGTCTTATTAGAGAAATTGATCAATAGCGACTTGTGAGAATCGACTACAGTATGTGCCATGGAATACTATATCATTACAAAATGTGGGCTTGACTCTAGTAAGCTTGAATTGAAATAGAGTAAGCATGAACCAGTAGTGGTTGCTTGTTCAGGTGCGATTTAACTAGGATAATTAGCGGTTCAAATAACCAAGTAAAGAAATACAGTGGATCAGTATGGCGCGTGGAAGCATGGTGAATTAGAAGACATTAAGTTGATAAATATTTAGTGTGCCACGCTAGGATTGGACAATTTAAGTTAGGGATCTTATCATAGTAGGCGAATGTTTAAACTTATGAGAAACGATACATAGACGGATTGTTCTTTTGAAAATAAGGATGGATTTAGAAATTATACGAAATATTGGACTATTATCTCTCTAGCAGATAAATATTTTATATAAGCACGTACACCAAGTTTATACCTATATTTTACAGGGGCTTCAGAAGACATTTTATTTTCAAAAACACCCTATTAAGTCACATTTCTTTATATAGCCTACTAAACTTTACGAGACTAGTTTTGTTTTCCATAATTGTAAATCAGCCTAAAAAAATAAAATCTTCAATTCTTTTGACGACCTTAAAAAGGGGAAAACTTTTAAAATATTGATGTTATTGCAAAAACGATGTGTTTATATATATTTCTTACAGAATATTTCTATTTTTGTTATATCTATTTTTCGTCAAAATTAATTTAATTTGACGACTATCGGTAGCGCAAACAGTTTAACCGTTTAAATGTTTTTCGAAGTTATTTATCTGCTTGCGATAAACTTATTAAGTTTGTGAACCAGAGACAGTTTCAAATGTACTTATTTCTTTTTGAAAAAGAGAGGTATCTTAGTCAAAATTGTTTTTCGAAACTTTGCATTCGTGGAGTTTTCAAATGTTGTATTTTCTGAAACAAAACATAACTTTCAAAATATATATACCTGTTTTTGAAAATGGAAGGTACCATATTCAAATCGTTTCATAAACCTTACATTATTAAGTTTTCAACTGTTTTGGCGTAACTTTACCAAAATTTCTTGCGAACAAGTTATATCATCGTTTTTTTTAAATGGTCATTTGAGATGTCGCACTGAAAAAACAAATCTATGATATTTGAGTTTTGTGTTTACAAAAATTAGAAGGTTTAGTATTTTCAATAGTTAAAGCTACATTCAAATTATAGCTACGTAAGATACTTTTCTTTTAACTTGAAGAAAATATGTCCATACACATATTTCGTATATTAGGCTGCTTACACTATCTCTGGAAAATTAAGAGCATGATCATAGAGCTAGTTTGTAAGTGTATAAGCACTGATTTTGAAGACTTGGTTGTGTTAAGGAAGGGTAACGGGTAAGCATGTTATTATGATTAATTATCTAGGTAAATGAATTATGTGAGACTATACTAAGTTACCGATTACGTAACACACAAGTTTCGAGAACGAAACTTTGTGTAAGGGGGGAAGAATGTTATATCCCATTCTTTTTAAAAGGGATAAAAGGGTCATTTGGGCTAATTAATTACTAAACCTAATTTGATTAGGAAATTTTCCCTAAACCCTAATCAAATTTCTATTTAACCACGTGAACTCCTCTCCCTCCCCATTCTAGCAAATGTCCGCTCCTTTCAGAGAGAGAAAAAAACAACGATCTCTCCTTCAAGAAGCCTCAAGGCCGCCAGTTTTGGGAGGAGCACCACCAACCCGATCAACCATTCAACCGAGTATTAATCATCAGGTAGGTGTGTCCCCATAACATCCTTTGTATGAAACGGTACAATCCTTAAGTTCTTTACGAAACCGAGATCGTGCATCAGTAATTGTGATTGTATAGATGAATGTTTATTTGATTATATATGTATTTGGTGAGTTGTATATTCGTAGTATGATTGTATATGTACATATATGAAATATGCTATTTTCGTATGAAGAAATTGGAAAAGATTGTATTTTTGATGTATATATGAATACCGGAATCGGAAGAAGAGGTGTTGGTGGCGGCTGCGCGTGGCCGGTGGTGGTGGGCTATGGCCACGTGCTGCCGGATTGATGGAGTGGGGCTGAGGGGAGGGGGGCTGGTCAGGGGGCGGCTGTGAGGTGGGGGGGCTGACGGGGGTTAGAGGGTGCAGTTAGGGGTGGGACGGGCTGAGGGGCGGCGGCTAGAGGGCGAGGGGGGGGAATGTAGTCGGCTGAGAAGGGTGGGGGGGGGAACAATTGAATGAAACAAAATAGGGGGAAGTAAAGTTTGGGAATCGCAGGGAGCAAAGGAAAAAAGAATTAAAAAAAAGAAAAAGGACCCAATTTTTTTTTTAAAAGGGGCAAAAAGGTCAATTAAGCCTAATTAATTAGAAAACCTAATTTGATTTTTGAAAACTTTTCCCTAAACCCTAATCAAATATCTATTTAAATCACGCTTAGGCTTCTCCCTAACCTGACTGAAACGTACGCCGCATAGAGAAGGAGGGCAGCGACACTTCCTTGCTTCCAAACAGCGCCGCCTCTCTTAGGAGAAACACCACCACTCGATCACGCTCTTCAACGCGTATCAAATACCAGGTAGGTGCCCCCTAACATCCGTTGAATTGTAAAAGCGGTGTGGGGTAATGCTTAATTTCTTTATGAAACGAGATCGTGCATTGGTATTTGTGATTGTATAGATGTTTGACTATTGATTATATGTATATGTGATGAACTGTATGTCCGTATATATGATCGTATATGCATATATAGGTACGATGCTATTTTCGTATGAAACTTGAAAGATTTGATTTTTTTTTATGTGCGTGTGAATACCAGAATCGTAGGAAGAGTCTTTGTGCCGGCGGCGCGTGGTCGGTGGTGGTGGGCTATGACCGCGTGCTTGCCGGATGGAGGAATAAGGGTGGGGGGGGAACTGACCGAGGGGGGCTGGTTTGGGGGGTGCGATTTGGAGGGTTGGGGCTGAGGGGAGGGGCGGCTGAGAGGGTGTGGGGATGGGTGGTGTCGCTAAAGATGGGGCTGAGGGAGGAGGGGTGCGGCTCTGGGGTGGGGGGCCTGAGGGAGGGACGGTTGTCTGAGGAAGTTGGGTTGGGGTCGATGTTAAGGGAACAGAAAGTAGGGGATCAAAAAGAAAGGGAAATCAAAAGGCAAAGGAAGATTTCAGGGGGAATTTTCGTTGGGAAATTAGAGAATGGGGGAGGGAGGGGAAATTCTGAATGGACAGAAGGTGGGAAAAAGCTGAGAAAAAAAGAAAAAAAAATAAGGGAACGGAAAAAGAGTAAGAAAAGGAAAAGGAAAAGGAAGAAAGAGAAAGTAAGTAAAGATTCCGAATGTGATCTCTGTACATTCATGCATCACGACATTGCATATATGATATGTTCTGTTCTGTTCCGTTCTGTTCTGTTAGGATATGCGAGACGTAAGTCGCATATCTGATCTGTTCCGTTCCGTTCCGTTCTGTTCTGTTAGGACCGGGGGTCATGCATTGCACGATTAGATGAATGTTCTGAGAAGGTAGGTTTATCATACATCACGTATGTGACATTGCATTTCACGCTCATTCTGCATGATTATGTGCTTGATTGTCTTAAGAAGTTATGACCGATATATATTGTTTTAACAAGATACGACCGTTATACGTTGTTTTAAGAAGTTCTGACAGTTATACGTATTTGTGAAACGTGGACAGTTTATTTTCGTATTACAGTACGTATATGTATTTTACTACTGTCCTAGCATGTATGATCTCACTGGGCCGATGCAGGCAGGGAACCTACTGAGTGACGTTTTTGTCGCTCACACCGTTCATTTTGTTTTCTTGCAGACGATTCAGGGTATGATTATATATATGGGTTGGAGAAGATACAGAGTGGGCTCAGTGGGAATCGTAAGAGACTATTTGGAGATTGAGGATCAAGAATTGAGGAAGTTTTATTTTATTTATTATTCCATTTGAGGACTTAGCTTGGGGATTTCATTTTTCGTACTTTATGATGTCGATAGGGAATTTTGACTTGATTTTGATTATATATGATTTGGGGATTTTGCTTTCGATTTAGGGTTTTGAATTGATTTATTTTGCTTCCGCAATCGAATACTCTGTCGTTTTGATAAGTGCAGGGATTCGTACAGACGCTTTGTATATCCCTTAGTGGAATACGGCGGGCGTACCGTTTCTGACCCTAGGGTGCGGGACGGGGCGCTACAGGTGGTATCAGAGACAGGTTGCTCTAGATCTACTGCGGAAAACATAGAATTAAGAGATGATTTTAGACGTAAGAGATGACTATAGACTTAAGTTTCGATCGTAGATGTAAGTTGATCTTAGACTAAGTTTGATTCTAGACATAAGCTGTGATCTGAGACTAAGTTTGATTCTAGACGTAAGCTATGATCCGAGACTAAGTTTGACATTAGAATAAGTTTGATTTAGACTAAGTGATGATAGGACTGGGACACGGTTGGGTTCTATTTTCGTTTTATTTATCTGTATTTGACTGTTTTCTATTTCTTAAGTTTATATAATTCCTGAAATGCCCTTGACAAAAAAAATGAAATTTTCCTTGTCGTTGCAAATATGCCGCGAGAAGAGAACGGTAAGAACGACAATGAAAATCACTCTGAGAATGGGGCTCCACCGCAGGTAGTGCTTCCCCAGGCCCTAAACGACACACCACGGGTCATGGCCCAAGCTGTGGCATAACAACATCGGCAGCCACAGACTCCACCACCACCGCAATCGGACTTGAGACTCTTCTAAAACGGATGCAGAGGAGTGGTGGTGCAACACAACTGACACCACTGATCACTTGGATCTAATTTCAGAATGAGTTCAAGAGGTATTACGTGCCGACAGTACGATCTTCAGAGCATGGCTCTAGATGCACGGCGGAAATGTAGAATTAGGCTATGACATTAGAAAATAAGTTACGATTTTGCCTCTAAGTCACAATCTTATACATAAGTGATTATTTGAACATAAGCGATGATCCTGAACATAAGGTGCGATCTTAGATATAAATAACGATCTCGATTAAGAGTTGACTTTAGACATAAATACTGATTTAGTAATAAGTGTTGATTATGTACTAATTATGATTTGGAAATAAGACGTGATCTTAGACTTAAGAATTGATGATGCTAAGAACGATCCTAGAAATAAGTTATGATCTTAAACTTAAGAAGTCGATCGGTTTTGAAACACGTATGCCTAGGATATCCCATACGATTCTCCCTTATCTAAGGTTGACCATAACTCTTTAAGCTGTGATCTTAGTAACCCTAGTTGAATACTATATAATTGATTTGAATGAATTACAATATTAACTAGAATATCATATTACAAACGTTAGTTGACATATTAATGGGTGAGACAGTACTCGGGCTGCCTTACCATAACTGCAACATGGCACTTAGTACCATTAGGGTAAAGTAAAGCGGGTCCACATCTCTACTTGTACGGTAACATCAGAGCAGGTTTAGGTCTAAGTTGTGACCATAGCTACTAAGGAAAGAATTATAATAGTATAATAAATACTAAGAGATGATTTATAGTAAAATGGTAGAAACTAAATAACGATTAGTGTTATAATTAATAGAGTTTAGTTAAGGATGTTGTACAAAGAAATTTATAGTTTAGGGTTAAGATGTTGAATTTAGGGTAATCAAAATATGTCGACGATGTTAGTCTTATTAGAGGTATTGAACAATAGCGACATGCGAGAATCGACTATAGTATGTACCTTAGAATACTATATCATTACAAAATTGTGGGTTAAGTATTGACATCGGAATATTTGGTTTGAATCTAATAGGCTTGAATCGAAATAGAGTAAGCATGAACCAGTACTGGTTGCTTGTCCAGGTGAGATTTAACTATGATAATTAGCGGTTCAAATAACAAAGTAAAGAAATACAGTGGATCAGTATGGCGAGCGGAAGCATGGTGAATTAGAACACCTTAAGTCGATAAATATTTAGTGTGCCATGCTAGGATTGGACAATTTAAGTTAGATATTTTATCATAGTAGGCGAAGGTTAGACCTATAAGAAATGTTACATAGACGGATTGTTCTTTTGAAAATAAGGATAGATTATAGAAATGATATGAAATATTGGACTATTATTTCTCTAGCAGATAAATATTTATATAAGCACGTACACCGAGTATATCTATATTTTACAGAGACTTCAAAAGACATTTTATTTTCGAAAATACCTTATTAAGTCAAATTTCTTTATATAGTCTACTAAACTTTATGAGGTTAGATTTTTTTATCCGTACTTGTAAATCAGTATAAAAAAAATTTTTGATTCTTTTGACGACCTTGAAAAAGGGAAAAAAAAACTTTTCAAATATTGAAGTTCTTGCAAAAACATTGTGTTTATATATATTTCTTACCGCATATTTCAAATTTCCGTTTTTGTACATTCTGTTTTAGTCAAAATTAATTTAATTTCACGACTATCAATATCGCAAGCAGTTTAACCGTTTTAAATGTTTTCGAAGTTATTTAATCGATGCGATGAACTTACTTAACTTTGGTGAAGACAAAAGAAAAAAAAGGTATCTTCAAAATATATACCTGTTTTTGGAAAACGGAAGGTACCTTATTCAAATCGTTTCATAAAGCCTTACCTCATTAAGTTTTCAACTGTTTTGACGTAATTTTACCAAAATGCCTTGCGAACAAGTTATATTCATCGTTTTTTAAAATGGTTATTTGAGATACTGCGTTGCGAAACAAATCTATGATACTTTGAGTTTTGTGGTTACAAAAATTAGAAGGTCCAGTATTTTAAATAGTTAAAGCTATACTCAAAATTATAGCTACGCAAGCTACTTTTCTTTTAACTTAAAGAAAAAATATGTCCATATACATATTTCGTATAATAGGCTGCTGACTATATCTATGAGAAATTAAGAGCATGATCATAGAGCTAGTTCGTAAGTATATAAGAACTGATTTTGAAGATTTGATTGTGTTAAGGTAGGGTAATGGTTACCACATTGGCAAACACCAAGGATGTTAGTATGGTTAATTATCTAGGGGATGAATCATATGTGATAAGTTTAAGAATCTGGTATTGTAGATTGCAATAAGTTGAATGATACATGTCAAGTAGTATAAGTGGTATTGGTAAGTACTAATTATAGAGAATTAAGTAAGGACTGAACCCTATAAGGACTAAATCATCTTGTGAGGTGCTAGTAATGACTAAATTAAGTCGTACTAGAGTATACGTATTCCGAGAAATACATACAGCTTTAGGGATGAGTCTTCTGGACAAGGTTTTAAGTTACAGATTATACTACACCTAGGAACCGATTTTAGAGGGTTGCTCATGATAGTAAAGATAAGTACTATATAGACCGAACGATTAGGTTATGAAGCCAATATATGACAATCCCCTTAAGGTTGATTCGAGAACTATAGAAAGAATAGGTTACGATCTATCACGAGAAGGATAATGGATTTAAAGATTACCTTATGTATATACACACTGAATGATTTGAGGACTTAGTCCCGTATCGTGAAAGTAAAATGGATAACATATCGGAATACACAAGGGATACTAAGTTTGGCCGTGATGTAGGTAAATGAATTATGTAGGACTATACTAAGTTACCGATTACGTAACACACAAGTTTCGAGGACGAAACTTTTTCTAAGGAGGGGAGAATGTTATATCCCAATTTTTTTTAAAAGGGGCAAAAAGGTCAATTGAGCCTAATTAATTAGAAAACCTAATTTGATTTGAAAAATTTTCCCTAAACCCTAATCAAATATCTATTTAAACCATGCTTAGGCTTCTCCCTAACCTGATTGAAACGTACGCCGCATAGAGAAGGAGGCAGCGACCACTTCCTTGCTACCAAACAGCGCCGCCTCTCTTAGGAGAAACACCACCACTCTATCACGCTCTTTCAACGCGTATCAAATACCAGGTAGGTGCCCCCTTAACATCCGTTGAATGTAAAGCGGGTAATGCTTAATTTCTTTACGAAAACGAGATCGTGCATTAGTATTTGTGATTGTATAGATGTTTGACTATTGATTATACGTATATGTGATGAACTGTATGTCCGTATATATGATCGTATATGCATATATAGGTACGATGCTATTTTCGTATGAAACTTGGAAAAGATTTGATTTTTTTTGATGTGCGTGTGAATACAGGAATCGTAGGAAGAGTGTTTGTGCCAGCGGAGCGTGGTCAGTAGTGGTGGGCTATGACCGCGTGCTGCCAGATGGAGGAATAAGGGTGGAGGGGGGGGGAACGGGACTGAGGGGGGCTGTTTTTGGGGGGTGCAATTGGAGGGTTGGGGCTGAGGGGAGGGGGGCGGCTGAGTGAGAGGGTGTGGGGGTGGGTGGTGTCGCTAAAGATAGGGCTGAGGGAGGAGGGGTGCGGCTCTGGGGTGGGGGGGCCTGAGGGAGGGACGGTGTCTGAGGAAGTTGGGGTTGGGTCGATGGTTAAGGGAACAGAAAGTAGGGGATCGACAAGGAAGGGGAATTCAAAAGGCAAAGGAAGATTTCAGGGGGAATTTTCGTTGGGAAATCAGAGAATGGGGGGGAGGGAAATTCTGATATGGACAGAAGGTGGGAAAAAGCTGAGAAAAAATGAAAAAAAAATAAGGGAACGAAAAAAGAGTAAGAAAAGGAAAGGCAAAGGAAAGGAAGAAAGAAGAAAGAAAGAGAAAGTAAGTAAAGATTCCGAATGTGATCTCTGTACATTCATGCCATCACGACATTGCATATATGATATGTTCTGTTCTGTTCCGTTCTGTTCTGTTAGGATATGCGAGACGTAAGTCGCATATTTGATCTGTTCCGTTCTGTTAGGACCCGGGGGTCATGCATTGCACGATTAGATGAATGTTCTGAGAAGGTAGGTTTATCATGCATCACGTATGTGACATTGCATTTCACGCTCATTATGCATGATTATGTGCTTGATTGTCTTAAGAAGTTATAACCGATATATGTTGTTTTAACAAGATATGACCGTTATATGTTGTTTTAAGAAGTTCTGACAGTTATACGTATTTGTGAAAACGTGGACAGTTTATTTTCGTATTACAGTACGTATATGTATTTCACTACTGTCCTAGCATGTATGATCTCACTGGGCCGATGCAGGCAGGGTACCTACTGAGTGACGATTTTGTCGCTCACACCGTTCGTTTTATTTTCTTGCAGACGATATAGGGTATGATTATATATATGGGTTGGAGAAGATACAGAGTGGGCTCAGTGGGACTCGTAGAGACTATTTGGAGATTGAGGATCAAGAATTGAGGAAGTTTATTTTATTTGTTATTCCATTTGAGGACTTAGCTTGGGGATTTCATTTTTCGTACTTTATGATGTCGATAGGGAATTTTGACTTGATTTTGATTAATATATGATTTGGGAATTTTGCTTCGATTTAGGGTTTTGAATTGATTATTTCGCTTCCGCAATCGAATACTCTGTCGTATTTGATAAGTGCAGGGATTCGCACAGACGCTTTGTATATCCCTTAGTGGAATAGGCGGGCGTTACCGTTTCTACCCTAGGGTGCGGGACGGGGCGCTACATAAACTGAGGGAAGAAATGGAAAAGAAAAAGAAAAAGAAAAAGAAAAAGGAAAAGAAAAGAAAAGAAATAGAAAAAGTAATGAAGGATTCCATATGTGATTTCTGTGCATTCATGCATCACGACATTGCATTAGGGTATGCAAGACCTAAGTCGCATATCTGTTCTGTTATGTTAGGGTATGCGAGACCTAAGTCGCATATCTTTCTGTTCTGTTAGGGTATGCGAGACCTAAGTCGCATATCTGTTCTGTTAGGGTATGCGAGACCTAAGTCGCATATCTGTTCTGTTCTGTTAGGGTATGCGAGACCTAAGTCGCATATCTGTTATGTCGGTATGCGAGACCTAAGTCGCATATCTGTTCTGTTCTTTAGGATGTGCGAGACCTAAGTCGCATACCTGTTCTATTTTGTTAGGGTATGCGAGACCTAAGTCACATATCTGTTCTGTTTTGTTAGGATATGCGAGACCTAAGTCGCATATCTGTTCTGTTCTGTTAGGATATGCGAGACCTAAGTCGCATATCTGTTCTGTTCTGTTAGGATATGCGAGACCTAAGTCGCATATCTGTTCCGTTCCGTTCTGTACTGTTAGGTCCCAGGATCATGCATTGCATGATAGTAGGTATGTTTCCGAGAATGTAGGCTTGTCATGCATCACGTATGTTGCATTGCATTTCACGCTCATTTCGCATGATTATGTGCTTGACTGTTTTAAGAAGTTATGACCGTTATATGTTTTTGCGAAAACATGGACAGTCTATTTCGTATTAACGTACTTATATGTATTTCAGTACTGTCCTAGCATGTATGATCTCACAGGGCCGATGCAGGCAGGGTACCTGCTGAGTGACGTTTTTGTCGCTCACACCGTTCGTTTTGTTTTATTGCAGACGATTCAGGGTATGATTACATATGGGTTGGAGAGGACTCTGAATGGGCACATTAGGACACGTAGACTGGTTTGATGACCGAATGATCAAGTAAAGAGGAAGTTTTATTCTATTTATTATTTCATTGAGGACTTAGCTTAGGGATTTCATTTTACGTACTTTATGATGTCGATAGGGGATTTGGACTTGATGTTGACTTTATATGATTTTGGGGATTTTACTTTTGATTTAGGGTTTTGAGTTGATTTATTTCGCTTCCGCAATCGAATACTCTGTCGTTTTGATAAGTGCAGGGATTTGTACAGACTCCTTGTATATCCCTTAGTGGAATACGGCGGGCATAATGGTTCTGACCCTAAGATTCGGGACGGAGCGCTACAGAAACCATCCCCCACCCCTATGAGTGTCACCACCAAATTGGATAAGGATGAACATGGTAAAGATTTTGACAATGCCTTATATCGGTCTATGATTGGTTCTTTGCTATATTTAACTGCTAGTAGGCCTGATATCATGTTCAGTGTATGCATGTGTGCACTCTTTCAGAGTCAACCTAAGGTGTCTCACTATAATGCGGTAAAAAGAATATTCCGTTATATTAAGCACACGCCCACCTTAAGGATTTGGTATGATAAAGATTCCGAATTTAACTTACATGCTTATACTGATGCTGATTACGGGTGGCTGTAAAATAGATAGGAAGAGCACGAGTGGCACTTGCCAATTTATAGGAAACTCACTCATTTCATGGTTTCCCAAAAAGCAAGCAAGCGTTGCTTTGTCCACTACTGAGGCTGAGTACATGGCACTTAGCCTTTGCTGCACACAGTTGTTGTGGATAAAACAACAACTCTCGGACTTTGGAATTACCGTAAATAGAATTCCTATATATTGTGATAGTATGAGTACCATTAATCTGTCTAAGAACCCCGTACTACATTCTAAGGCCAAGCATATAGAAGTCCGCTATCACTTTCTTCGTGATCACATAAATGATGGTGATACCGTCATAGATCACGTACGCACAGAAGCACAAGCAGCGGATATCTTTACAAAAGCCTTAAATCAAGCCACGTATGAATCTCTTCGTTCTAAATTAGGCATGATTTCAGCTGATATGATTTGACTTAATTTGATTTGATTCTCTTTCCTTATTTACAGGCATCTTTGATTTAATTTCCAAAATAAAGGGAGAGAGAAAGCATGATTTAAGGAGGAGAGAGATACTGATTGAATAAATCAAGGGGGAGCGGTTTGAAATTTAAAAATTCAAATTTTAAATTTTATGCATGATTGAAGGAGGAGCGATAGGATTTAAATCATGTGCATAAGTTATTTTGAAAATCATCAAAAGGGGGAGATTGTAGAGAAAAAGGGGTTTGAGTGATTTCAAAATATGTGATTTAAATGAGCATGACAAAAAACGTGTGCATGATATAAACGTATGCATGATATAAACGTGTGCATGATATATTGCTTATTACTTGCCTTATTTAGTTCATATATAATGTTGTCGTACTAACGAGCCATGAAGCGTTAAAGCTTACATCATATGGCAAACGTTTGTTGTGTTTATACTATTTTCAGGTGCCACCATTAATGAACTAAACTAGTTCATTAAGTGAAGTACTTAGTTAATTAAACTAAGTAGTTCATTAAAGGAAGCTACATTTGAACAAGGCACAAAGGCAACAAGACCAAGAAAGGAAAGTCTTCTCCTTCTCTCCACATTTAATATACACGGCATATATGTATATAAATACATATATTTTCTGATTTTTTGAAAAAGGCACATACACATGTATTCCAACGTACTACCGACACGTTATATATTTCACGTACGTACATTAACATCACACCACCATACTTAACTCATATTTATGAGTATATTCATGTCTTATATCATATGATATAAGTCATGGTGATGACAAATTAAATACGACACGTTAAAAGGTTCTAAACCGAAAATTGTCGTATTGGGCGAATATCGAAACTTCGCCAACGTGTCACGTACTTGCCATAAATAGATGTCCAGCCCCTACACCTCAAAAATCATTATTAATTTCGTGGCTATGATGATATTTTCAACCATAAAATCATTCCATGTTGGCACACACAAATCACCCCACATTAAGGCCAAATTATGAAGATTCCAATTTCAATTTTGTCACATGTTAATGGCGCCACTTTAGACCAGCCAAGTGCTGAGAATTAAAGTTTATATTATATATATTATGTGTAACATAATATATAACATGTGCAAAAAGTTAGAATTTAATTAGAGAAAAATCAGGTAATCGATAAATATAGAAAATTCGGTTTCAACGTACACAACACATGGAACATTTTTGGTACATCATATGACACGTATCTAAACACTTTTTATATATTTCATACGTCTTAAAGTGTTCTAGAAAATTAAATTAAGGGCTGATTGGAATATAACATGTGTGTATTATTAAATGTGCACTATTTTACAAAGTTAGCAAAAATAAAATTCGGCACATGCATATACATGTATACACGCCCCTACAGCTGAGGTGGAGCATATGTGGAGCCTTGTTGGGATATTGATTGGTCAAGAATCAATCATACAATGTTGGGGATTTAAAGAAAGAAGCTACAAAAGGTAAGATGTCAAACTTTGTCTCATTTGAAACACATGCTGAAAATTTCAGCATGTGGAAGATATATGTTGTACCCCAATAACCATGTACTTGAAACTATGATTAAGTGACGGAATGATGACGGAATGAAAACGATGATTTCCTTAAGTGCACGTTACTTAAGCCAACTTAACACTCTTTACTTAAATACTTTTGAAATGATACTAAATAATTAAATAAGGGGATTTCAAGAAAGTGATACATGAAATATATGAACAATACATACCACTATATATGTATGTGCGTGTATATGATATATGCGTATGAAATGTATATGTACCTACATGCATATACGTAGAAATGTATATATATCTAATGCATGTACACATAGGCGTGTATATATATGTATATATGCGGATACATATACACTAATATATGTTTAAGAGACTTACACATTGTACATCCTACAATATACATACATATGATAATCATGGAAAACAATAAAATAAAGAAAACAATATAACACATGAAATACAAAGAAATACTAGAAACATCAAAAAAAATGCCAAGAACCCCCCAAATTTTCGGCCAAAGGCTTTTAGAAGCCACCTAAACCCTAGACTAATTTAAATAAGACATGCATGCAATAAACTAATTAAATAAAAGGAAAAGGAGACAAGGCATGAAAAACAAATAATAAAATAAAGAAGAAAAGGGAGCATGCAAGACAATCTTTCCCAACTTTTGACAAAGTTTTGTCTCCCCTCCCCTTTTTGACCATGCAGCCAGCCACCCCCATCCCCCTAGCCCCTTGATTTTTAAAGTTTTGCAAGAAAAACCCACTTCATTCCATCTTAAACCTATCATCAAGGAAGCCCACTAACAAACACTTAAGACGTCTCATCACTCGAATACACATCATCGATGACGTAAGAGAAATAGCGCGGAAACATATCTCGTCAATCTAATCCATTTATGCAGAACATCAAAGACAATGTGAATACCAAAAGAACTGTGTATGGTCGCAGCCAACTAAAACCTCACATGAACCAAGAAACAGAAAAAAAAAACAGAAACTATCAATTCAATTCTTTCCATCAGGTCTAAACATCCCATTCTGCCCACTCGCCGTCGTCCTCAATGAAAATCATGTCATACTCAGGCTCTCCTGTAACACAAAGGCAGTACCCTTAGCGAAAAAAACGCTAGCAAGTAACCCGCTTATAAGACATACGGGATCAACACATGGCAAGACATGAGTAATATGTAATTCAAGGGAATGGTGGGGCACATGTCTTGTAACCTTCAAATATATATCCAAATAACGCAACAGAGCAAGTATAGCAGTTTGCACGTAGATAACAACGCATTGCAAATCAAATAACGCACATATTCATACCACATTGACTCTCGTGATGAATGTCACAATATGCACTACACTACACATTCACATATGCATGAACGCTTTCTCTTTTAAAACAGTGCAATGCATGTCACAATGTCCGGTCACTTCACATAACTTTATACCCTGTAACGCGCCCCTGCTTATATTTCCATCCCGATTTACGTTACAGCGAACTTTATACCCTGTAATGCATCTCGGCTTATATTTCCATCCCGATTAGCATTACAGACAACTTTATACCCTGTAACGTGTCCCGGCTTATATTTCCATCCCGGTTTACGTTACAGCCTTTTGTGCCCTGCAATGCACCCCGGCTTAAATTTCCATCCCGGTTAACATTGCAGGTCACCTTCGCAAATCTGTGCCGAAACACCTTTCTTTTCAAATCAATATGCAAATGCACGTGCCATGATGCAAGACTCCTCATTTCATTTTCATTTCTCCTCCTCGTATGCAATTCACATTCATATAAGTCATTCATGTACACATGCGCAAGTATCAGCCACACACAAGCTTTCACTAAGTTACACGTCATAACTTAGGCTTCAATCATCTCGTACGTTCATCTCTTAACCCCTCTAAGTCATATACATTGAAATGCGATTCGAAAACCCCTTTCGAACTCTCCAAATTGATTCACCATCCTAAGCCATGTTCCCGAGACTTAAACTACCTTTAATCATGTCTTAAGAAGCCTCTAAGGTCACCCAAAGGTTCCCCGAACTTCCCCCTTTCTTCCTCTATTTCCCACAAAATTGGCGGACTTCATTCCCTAGCTTCGATCGATCGATGTCCAACTGGGGACATCGATCTCTCCACTTCGATCGATCGATGTCCTACTGAGGACATCGATCTCTCAGGCTTACCCACATCGATCGATCGATGTCCTTCTGGGGACATCGATCTCTCCACTTCGATCGATCGATGTCCTACTGAGGACATCGATCTCTCAGCAACCTGTACATCGATCGATCGATGTCCAACTGGGGACATCGATCTCTAACATCGATCGATCGATGTCTGCGGTTCCTCCAAACTTCCTCTGCGTTTTCTGCAACCACTGCGGAACCAAAAACACCAACCAATCCAAACATCGATCCATTCAATCCAAGCCTAATCCCTGCTATCATCCATGCTTAAACTATAGGTTCAAACACTTATACGCTACACCACACAACGGTTCAAGCCTAAAACGCAATTATCCGACTCTCTCAATCCCAAAAATCTCGTCTTTCCTCTCAAACCCTTCACAACTACGAAATCACGCAATCACATCAAGAAGGGATTCAAGGGGTAGGGATTTGCATGATTTCACATAGTCAACAACAACGAATGCTTTTCCATATACATTGGCCAAATCTCGAAACGAAAGCACATAGATCATAAACAAATAATCAAAGAACGAATCTACTGCATGGTGATCCAGTTTGATAGTAAAATAGGCCAATTTCTTTCACAAAACGTAGGAACTTATAAGAAAGTTACTTGCCTTTGATTACTCGAGATCGGATTGAAGAACGGATGGGAGTTGAATGGAAATTCGAGGCCTTCTTCTCTAGGGTTGATGGAGTCGCTTATGGGGAGAGGAGACTGCGTCAGTTTTCTCTGCGTAATGAGGAAACTGACGTTGGTCAGGTTTTTATATGGCCAGGGTAAAGTTTGGTGTTTCTAAATTATATCTTATTTTCCTATTTTCCTTAAAGGATAAATATTAATATTTAATTCAAAAAAAATCAAATGCAATTTAATTCCTAATATTTAACCCTTCATTTAATTCTCATTAATCCTGTTATTTAATTCGTAATTAGTACGGTTGACCGTCATTAGTTTCCGTAAAATTCTTCTTTGCCTTTTAATTACCCGACGGAGGGTGCGGGGCATAAAATTCTACCCCCCTTACAAACAGTTTCGTCCTCGAAACTGACGTACCTTATTAGAAGAGGTGTGGATACAGCTCCTTCACTTGATCCTCAAGTTCCCACGTGGCTTCGCGCTCCGTATGGTTACCCCACTGAACTTTGACATACGGAATAACACGTCGGCGTAGGACTTGATCTTTTCTATCCACAATCCTTATTGGATGCTCTTCATAAGTGATATCCTCCTTAACATCCAACGGTTGAGCTTCCAGGATATGACTTGGGTCCGATATGTATTTCCTTAGTTGGGATACATGAAATACATTATGTGCTTGGGATAAGCTCGGAGGTAAGGCTAGCCTGTATGCTCTTTCACCAACTTTGCCTAGCACTTCGTACGGGCCAATATATCTAGGGCTTAACTTGCCCTTCATTCCGAATCTTGCAACCCCCTTGGTAGGTGAAACCCGTAGATAAACCTTTTCACCTTCCTCAAACTCCAAGGGTCGTCTTTTGGTATCAGCCCAACTCTTATTACGATCTTGAGCCACCTTCAGTTTCTCTCTTATCACTTTGACCTTTTCAACAGTTTGTTCAACCAACTCGGGTGCAGTGATGGTCCTTTCCCCAACTTCGTCCCAACAAACAGGGGACCTACACTTACGTCCGTATAAAGCTTCAAATGGTGCCATACCAATTGCACTGTGATAGCTATTATTGTACGAAAACTCCATCAACTTCAGCATGCTATCCCTGTTTCCTTTGAAGTCCAAGGCGCATGCTCTCAACATGTCTTCCAATGTTTGAATGGTTCTCTCGGATTGCCCATCCGTTTGTGGGTGGTAAGCAGTACTCATCCTTAACTCCGTACCCATAGCTTTCTGGAATGCCCTCCAAAACTTAGAGGTAAACTTGGGATCACGGTCTGATACAATACTGACAGGGACTCCGTGTAGGCTCACAATGTTATCCACATATATATTGGAAA
Source organism: Eustoma russellianum (assembly GCA_036186865.1). NCBI lineage: Eukaryota > Viridiplantae > Streptophyta > Magnoliopsida > Gentianales > Gentianaceae > Eustoma > Eustoma russellianum. The sequence goes on along the minus strand of AP025072.1, from coordinate 8,858,277 downwards.
GTTTCTCATACGACGTACCATGTGGCATAGCTATAAAGTGAGCCGTCTTTGTCAATCGGTCTACAATTACCCAAATCATCTCGTTTCCATTTCTGGTCTTGGGTAGTCCCATTACGAAATCCATCGTCACGTGCTCCCACTTCCATTCTGGAATCTCTAGTGGCTTCATCAACCCACCAGGTCGTTGATGTTCCGCTTTGACTTTTTGGCACACCAAACACCTTTCAACATACTCCGCTATAGATCTCTTCATCCCTATTCACCAATAGTTTCTTTTGAGGTCCTTGTACATCTTAGTGCTCCCGGGGCGGATAGACATCCTTGAGTTATGCGCTTCTTGGAGCAATTCCGTTCGGAGTTCGTCTTTACTTGGCACGCATAACCGGTTTTGAAACCATAGACTTCCATCTTCTCGCAATTGGAAGTCCTTTACTGGTCCTGTGGATACTTTGTCGCGGATTTCTTTCAGTGCTGGGTCCTCGTACTGCGCTTCTTTAATTCGGTCTACCAAGTCTGGGCTGATAGACAAAGCTGTAAGGACATTTGCCACTGAATCCACCAATTCAAGATCAAACTCTTCGATCTCTCTTTCCAACGGAGACTGTCTCGCGTGGCTAGACTTTCTGCTCAATGCGTCTGCCACTCTGTTGGCTTTACCCGGATGGTAGTTGATAGTCAAGTCATAGTCCTTGAGTAACTCTAATCATCTTCTTTGTCTCATGTTCAACTCCTTCTGCGAGAATAGATACTTTAAGCTCTTATGATCCGTGAACACGGCGCATTTCTCTCCATATAGGTAGTGTCTCCAGATCTTAAGGGCAAATACCACAGCTGCGAGCTCCAAGTCATGCGTCGGGTAGTTCTGCTCATATGGTTTCAACTGTCTTGACGCGTACGATATAACTCGTTCATTTTGCATCAAGACACAGCCTATGAACAGAAGGTTAGATTAGGATTTGCGTACGTATATACAATGCATTAATTATAATGATGTACATACCTAGTCCTTTGTTGGACGCGTCACTATAGATCACGAAACCGTCAGTGCCAGAGGGTTGTGCCAACACGGGGCTGTGGTCAATCTCTTCTTCAGCTCGGTAAAGCTCTGCTCGCATTCAGCAGTCCATTCGAACTTAGTCTTCTTCTGTGTAAGTCGACTCAATGGAACTGCTATCGTTGAGAATCCCTCAACGAACTTCCTGTAGTAGCCTGCTAAGCCTAGAAAGCTTCTCACTTCAGTCACGTTGGTAGGCCTTGGCCATTCCGTGATGGCTTCTATCTTCTTAGGATCTACTGAGATCCCATCTTCCGAAATCACGTGACCAAGAAAGGCTACACTTCTTAGCCAAAATTCACACTTGCTGAATTTGGCATAAAGTTGCTGTTGCCTCAGAATTTGTAACACCACTCTTAAGTGTTCAGCGTGTGCTTGCTCGTCAGGAGAGTAGACTAGGATGTCATCAATGAACACCACCACAAATTGATCCAACTGCTCTCGGAATACGGTGTTCATCAAGTCCATAAAGGCCGCTAAGGCATTGGTCAGTCCGAAAGGCATCACTAAGAATTCATAATGTCCGTATCTAGTCTGAAAAGCGGTCTTAGGGGCGTCACCCGCTTTCACAAGTAACTGATGGTACCCTTGACGAAGATCAATCTTTGAGAACCATCGAGCTCCCTTTAGTTGGTCAAATAAATCCTCGATCCTTGGCAAGGGATATTTGTTCTTGATAGTAATCTTATTCAGCTCACGGTAGTCAATACACAATCTCATGCTACCATCCTTCTTCTTTACAAATAGAACTGGAGCTCACCACGGTGATACACTGGGGCGTATCAATTTCTTGTCCAACAGCTCTTGAAGTTGTCCTTTAAGCTCCTTAAGTTCCACTGGAGCCATTCTGTAGGGTGCCTTAGATATAGGCTCGGCTCTGGGTATCAAATTGATCTCAAACTCCACTTCTCTTGCTGGCGGAACTCCCGGGAAATCATCCGGAAATACATCCTTGAACTCATTGATCACCGGAATTTGATCTATAGGGGGAACCTCCTGCTTCGCATCTAATGCATACACCACATATCCCTCTGCTCCCTTCTGTAAGGCTTTAAAGGCCTTAATCGCTGTTAAGTATACCTTCCTTGGAGCTTTGGTCATCCTGACATTTCCTTGTATCGTGATGTCATTCATCTCAGGGTCCTTGAGGGTCACTTGCTTAAGTTTACAGTCAATATTGGCATGATTCTTGGTCAGCCAATCCATGCCCAATATTACATCGAAGTCCTTCATTGGAATTGGGACTAAAGTCACCGAGAATATCTTTCCATCCAATTCCAAGTCACAATCTTTGTACTAGTGGTGAGAAACCAGTACTTGTTCGCCTGCTGCCTGCACCCTAAAGGGATTCTCAAGCCATTCGGGTAAGCGGTCGAGCCCTTTGGCAAATCGCTTAGAAATGAATGAGTGACTAGCTCCACTGTCAAATAACACGTTTGCGGGTACTTTGTTAACTAGGATCACACCTAATCACAAAAGGGTAACACATAAAGGTTTTCACATAACACATATTCAATCATCAACTTAAAGGACTAAAATTCAGCTTAAGCAACTATTATTTAACTTAGGTCATACCTGTCACCACATTTGCATCCTCCTGGACTTCATCATCTGTCATGGCGTGGACTCTAGCATTGTGCCTGCATTTCTGCTGCTGGGCTGGCCCTGCTCCGGCTTGAGGTTGAGGGTCCCATTCGGGACAATCCTTAATTCTATGGCCCGTCTTTCCACACTTGAAGCACGCTCCGGTTATTTTCCAGCACTCACCGGCGTGTCTCCTATGGCAGTGTGGACATTCTGCTGGTGCTTGTCGATTGGGTTGATTTTGCTGCGGTGCCCTTTGAGGTGGCCCCGCTTGTCCCTTCCTGGGAATCTTGACCCAACGTCCGGGTCTACCTCCACTTTGTTCTACCCTCGGCCTCTTGCTCGATTCTTCCCGAGCCTCCCTGTTCTGTGACCGACGCATGTCACTCTCCACTCGGTAACATGCGTCCAGCATCTCCTCAAAAGTTTTCAAACTCGATCCTGCTATTGCAGTCCGTATCCGGGGGTTCAACCCTTCTTCGAATTTCAGCATTTTCATCCTATTGTTTTCCAAAACCATGGGTGTGAACTTACCCAAGGCATGGAACCTATCCGCATAATCTGAAACAGACATTCTCCCTTGCTCAAACTTGTCAAACTGCCTCATCTTTTCCAAAACAGCAGTCTCAGGCACGTAGTAGTCTTTGTAGGCCTGCACAAACTGACTCCATTGGATAGGAGGAGTCATCTCGGGCAGGATGCCGTTCCACCAGGCATTAGCTCTGCCAATCAGTAAGGGTGTGGCTACATCCACCTTCAGGTCTTCAGGCACTTGCACAAGCCTGAAGCATTTCTCTACTTCATCGAGCCAAAACCCAGCCACCTCTGGGTCAGTGGTCCCTTCGAAATTAGGGGCATGCATCTTCCGCATCTCTCCAATATAGTACCGTATGCCGTGCTGTGGCGGTGGTGGTGGAGGGGGTTGTTGCTGTTGTTGCGCCACTCCTTGTGCTATCACTGTGATAGCATCAATCAGCGCTTGGGGTACTAAGACTGGAGGTGGTGGTGGTGGAGGGTTATTTTTGTTCCCATTGCCACCGTTTCCTTGATTGTCACGTCTAGGAGGCATTTTCTGCAAGATTACGCTTATTAGTATCAAGCAGTTCCAAAAATAAATGCTTGGGGTCCATGATGTCGTACAAGGCGGAATTCATAAGTTAAGATAAATAACATTTATTGATTACTCTTAATCGCGCTCGTACACACACCCATCCCAATCAAACTTAAACCTAAGATTGCATACTTAGACTTAAAGATCGACTTAAGGTGAAGATCATATCTTAAGACTCTACATGTCATAACCTAGGTCTCCGAGGTAGATCTGAAGTCTAGGCTCTGATACCACCTGTAGCGCCCCGACCCGGTCAGCAGAATCCGAATCGGTTCACCCGTCGTAGCTTACTGAGAAGACTACAAGACGTCTCATCACTCGAATACACATCATCGATGACGTAAGAGAAATAGCGCGGAAACATATCTCGTCAATCTAATCCATTTATGCAGAACGTCAAAAGACAATGTGAATACCAAAAGAACTGTGTATGGTCGCAGCCAACTAAAACCTCACATGAACCAAGAAACAGAAAAAAAACAGAAACTATCTATTCAATTCTTTCCATCAGGTCTAAACATCCCATTCTGCCCACTCGCCGTCGTCCTCAATGAAAATCATGTCATACTCAGGCTCTCCTGTAACACAAAGGCAGTACCCTTAGCGAAAAAAACGCTAGCAAGTAACCCGCTTATAAGACATACGGGATCAACACATGGCAAGACATGAGTAATATGTAATTCAAGGGAATGGTGGGGCACATGTCTTGTAACCTTCAAATATATATCCAAATAACGCAACAGAGCAAGTACAGCAGTTTGCACGTAGATAACAACGCATTGCAAATCAAATAACGCACATATTCATACCACATTGACTCTCGTGATGCATGTCAAAATATGCACTACACTACACATTCACATATGCATGAATGCTTTCTCTTTTAAAACAGTGCAATGCATGTCACAATGTCCGGTCACTTCACATAACTTTATACCCTGTAACACGCCCCGGCTTATATTTCCATCCCGGTTTACGTTACAGCCAACTTTATACCCTGTAATGCACCTCGGCTTATATTTCCATCCCGATTAGCATTACAGACAACTTTATACCCTGTAACGCGCCCCGGCTTATATTTCCATCCCGGTTTACGTTACAGCCTTTTGTGCCCTGCAATGCACCCCGGCTTAAATTTCCATCCCGGTTAACATTGCAGGTCACCTTCGCAAATCTGTGCCGAAGCACCTTTCTTTTCAAATCAATATGCAAATGCACGTGCCATGATGCAAGACTCCTCATTTCATTTTCATTTCTCCTCCTCGTATGCAATTCACATTCATATAAGTCATTCATGTACACATGCGCAAGTATCAGCCACACACAAGCTTTCACTAAGTTACACGTCATAACTTAGGCTTCAATCATCTCGTACGTTCATCTCTTAACCCCTCTAAGTCATATACATTGAAATGCGATTCGAAAACCCCTTTCGAACTCTCCAAATTGATTCACCATCCTAAGCCATGTTCCCGAGACTTAAACTACCTTTAATCATGTCTTAAAAAGCCTCTAAGGTCACCCAAAGGTTCCCCGAACTTCCCCCTTTCTTCCTCTATTTCCCACAAAATTGGCGGACTTCATTCCCTAGCTTCGATCGATCGATGTCCAACTGGGGACATCGATCTCTCCACTTCGATCGATCGATGTCCTACTGAGGACATCGATCTCTCAGGCTTACCCACATCGATCGATCGATGTCCTTCTGGGGACATCGATCTCTCCACTTCGATCGATCGATGTCCTACTGAGGACATCGATCTCTCAGCAACCTGTACATCGATCGATCGATGTCCAACTGGGGACATCGATCTCTAACATCGATCGATCGATATCTGCGGTTCCTCCAAACTTCCTCTGCGTTTTCTGCAACCACTGCGGAACCAAAAACACCAACCAATCCAAACATCGATCCATTCAATCCAAGCCTAATCCCTGCTATCATCCATGCTTAAACTATAGGTTCAAACACTTATACGCTACACCACACAACGGTTCAAGCCTAAAACGCAATTATCCGACTCTCTCAATCCCAAAAATCTCGTCTTTCCTCTCAAACCCTTCACAACTACGAAATCACGCAATCACATCAAGAAGGGATTCAAGGGGTAGGGATTTGCATGATTTCACATAGTCAACAACAACAACGAATGCTTTTCCATATACATTGGCCAAATCTCGAAACGAAAGCACATAGATCATAAACAAATAATCAAAGAATGAATCTACTGCATGGTGATCCAGTTTGATAGTAAAATAGGCCAATTTCTTTCACAAAACATAGGAAATTATAAGAAAGTTACTTGCCTTTGATTACTCGAGATCGGATTGAAGAACGGATGGGAGTTGAATGGAAATTCGAGGCCTTCTTCTCTAGGGTTGATGGAGTCGCTTATGGGGAAGAGGAGACTGCGTAAGTTTTCTCTGCGTAATGAGGAAACTGACGTTGGTCAGGTTTTTATATGGCCAAGGTAAAGTTTGGTGTTTCTAAATTATATCTTATTTTCCTATTTTCCTTAAAGGATAAATATTAATATTTAATTCGAAAAAAATCAAATGCAATTTAATTCCTAATATTTAACCCTTCATTTAATTCTCATTAATCCTGTTATTTAATTCGTAATTAGTACGGTTGACCGTCATTAGTTTCCGTAAAATTCTTCTTTGCCTTTTAATTACCCTACGGAGGGAGCGGGGCATAACAACCCTTGAATGTGATTGCATGCTTGAATATATGTTACAAAATGAGGTTAAGGTACCACCTAGGTTTCGGCTCTAAGGAGGGAAGAGAAGGTGAGTAGTGTCTATAAGGAAGAACACTTGTTTTGGTGCATAGATGATACTTGCTTGAAATACTATCTACAACTGTTTGGTATATGGAAAAAGTGACCTTATAATGAGCATGCAATCTGGACATTTATGTTACAATAAGGTGTAAGTGGTAATCAATAATATATCTCATAAGAACGAGATGAATGGTGGACCTTTGACTTGAACCAATGACAAGATATCAAACTATTGGAGCTAGGCAGAATGGGATGGCATCTTCAACGGACTAAGAACTGATCTTACAGACCTTCAATGAAGCTAATTTTTGGTACCAAGTTAGCCTTATGAGTGTAGCACAAGTGAGAGTTGGAATTTTGTTAAAATAAGTTACAGATTATTTTTAATAAAATATTTAGTAGAACTGCTCCAGTTGGAAATTCTGGAGCTGGGCAGAATTGAGCACTAATTTCAACGGCTTAAAACAGAACCTTTTAGACATTCAATAAATCTGGGTTTTGGCACAGAGCTAGCCCCAGGTGTGTATCCGAGCTGAGAGTTGGAATTTGGGTAAAATAAGTTATGGTTAATTTTTAATAAAATAATTGGTGAGACTGCTCAGGCTGTAAATTATGGAACATGATAGAATGGTGTAACATTTTGAATGGCTTGAAAAGAGATCTTGTAGATGTTCAATAAAGCTGATTTTCGTTGTGGAGACAGCCTTGTGTGTATAGAAAATGTGAAAGTTGGAATTTTGGTAAAAGGAGTTGTGGAATATTTTTAATAAAATAATTGGCAAAGCTGCTCAGGCTGGAAAGCCTGGAACTGAGCAGAACAGAACATCTTTTTGATTGACTCGAAAAAGGACCTTGCAGTGATTTAATAAAGCTAATTTTTGGCATGATAACAATACCAAGCGTGCAGTGAGTACTCCAGCTGGAATTATGGTAAAAAAAGTTGCGGATATATTTTAATGATTTAATTGGTAACACTGCTTAATGGGAAGTACTGGAACAGAGCAGAAATTAAGAAACGAGTTAATGGACTCAAAAACAAATCTTAGGGACATGCAAATGGGCTAAATTTCGGTAGGATGCTAGTCTTACATGTTTATGACATGTATGAGTTGGAATTTTGTTAAAATAAGCTAAGGATTATTTTTAAAAAATTACGCGGTAAAACTACTCCAGTAGAAAATTCTGGAGCTGGGCAGAATTGACCATTGACTTCAACGAATTACAAGAGGACCTTGTGGATCTTCAATAAATCTGATTTTTGGCACAAACCTAGCCCCATGAGTGTAGTAGAGATTCCAGCTGGAAGTTGGTAAAATGAGCTATGGTTAATTTTTAATAAAATATTTGGTAAGACTGGTCAGACCTGAAAAACGGGAATTGAGTAGAATTGTGACCTCTTTTCACGGACTTGAAAAGGGACTTTGTAGAGTACCAATAAAGCTGATTTTTGGCATGGTAATAATCCTATGAGTGTAGTGGACACGCCAGCTGGAATTTTGGTAAAATAAAAATTCTGGATTATTTTTAATGAATTAATTACTAAAACTGCTCAACTGAAGTCACTGGAACCAAGCTGAAATTAAGTAACGGTTTACTGGACTCAGAAATAGGACTTGGAGATATGCAAATGGGCTAAATTTCAGCAGGATAATAATTCCATATGTTTATGACTCATGTGAGTTGGAATTTCTGAATAAAGATTTACGGATTTGCCGGAATTGAATTTTTAGCAAAATGGGTCAGTTCTGGTTCAGCACTTAAACCATGTCAGAAAGTTAATTAATTGAACCCTTTGTGGTTATAAGATTAATCCGAAAATTTTATGGTGATCACTCAAGACGTTTAGGAGTAAGGTCACGCAGGATAGTTAGGTTAACCTTAATGTTTTGGAGATGGTACGGACGCGAAGTTAATGTACAAAAGCTGAAATAGTTAATAAATTAAAAATGGGCTTTCCTTAGTTCCGGAACCATGCATTATGCTATTTCACATCATGACTTGCATTTCACGGCATGTATCACGCATGATCATGAAACTGATTTTCATGGATTTTACTTATGCAAGCAAGTTTTATAAGCAACTATGTTTTCGTTATGCATGAAAAGTTTTTACGGTCCCATGTTTTAAAGAAAGCTTCATGATTCTTTTGCCGGCCAAGCATGCGACTAACCCGACTCCAGACCCGGAGTTAATTGGTCTGTTGACATGATATGTTCTGGACACGTTCAGATCCGGGGTTAATTGATCTGATATCTGTTCTGGACCCGTTCAGATCCGGGGTTAATTGATCTGATATCTGTTCTGGACCCGTTCAGATCCGGGGTTAATTGATCTGATATCTGTTCTTGACCCGTCCTAGACCCGAGGTTAATTGGTCTGATGATATGTTCTGGACCCGCTCAGATCCGGGGTTAATTGATCTGACACTCCGTTTTTACGACATGTTACTTTATGGGACCAAAATGATGTTTTGACATGACATGACATCATGCATTGCATCTTGCATAACTCACGATCATGAGGACATGTTGCATGTTATAGTTAATGGTTATAAGTTATTATTGGTATAGCTTTACCTAAACACATGCTTAAGCCGAACGTTAAGCAAGCTCAGGATTTAAGTTCAGTATGAATTATGATTATTTGAGGTTTTCGGGGTAATACATTCATGTTATGATTCTTTACGTATTTCATGGTAGTTTATTGTACTGGGTGATTTTTATCACTCACACTTTATTTTTCCCCAGAACCAGATAATGCCAAGATAGAATGGATCGAAGATGAGCCGAGGGTACCTTATCCATGGGCGAGGAGATATGAAGGGAGCTAAGCTTAAGGACTTTTGTGCTGTCAAGACGTTTTGTATTATGACTATGATTGAACTCTCTGGATTTCAGTTATGTTATTTTGAGGGATTGCTACTTTGGAGCTTAGTTGTTTCGTAACGTATGTTTAGTTTGAAAAGTTTTAATTCTGCATAAATTTTACTACCATGTTAAATGTTATCATGGAAGTCCTCGACTTATGTTATGGATTTTCGCATGTTACGCATGACGCTTTGTACTCTCCTTAGTGAAGTACGGCGGGTGCACCGTATTCGGACGAAGCCCGGGTGCGGGGCACTACAGGTGGTATCAGAGACGAGGCTCCAGATCCGGGCAGAATATAGAACTAAGTTATGAACGTAGTCAACTAAGTTATGATCGTAGTCAACTAAGTTATGATCGTAGTCAACTAAGTTTGATCTTAGATCTAAGTCATGATCCTAGATGAGAGTTGACCTTAGACTAGGATGACTTAGACTGGAAATTAGGGTTTTGACCGGATGATAAAACCCTAGTCGATGGCCATCTATGGAATGTAATCATGACTGCTTGCAAGACCTTAAGACCGTATCTGGATTACAAATTAAATTCCGTCGCCACTCTGAATATTTATGCCTTAAGTGAGACTCCGACACTTCGTAGTGCGGATGACACCACAATTCAGTAAAATGACATCATCACTATCGCCCCAGTAGGCAGTAAACTTTACTAGCAATAGTTAGTAAGAACACGTATTCTAAGGTTTGGCAAGGAATTTAGTTCATAGTAGGTAGAAAGATGATTAAGTAAAGTTGAAGATAACTTCATGACGATACAGATACCGAATAGGATAAAAAAAATACAGAATATCTGACTGTTTTTGAACAAGTAAGGAGTTAACCAAAAACACTAACCTAGACCAAAAGAGTGCTTAATGTTGAAATCCCTGAAACATCAAAACCCGTAACAAGTACGCCCAACTGCTTAATTTAAATCTGAATTACCTATGTTCTATTATGTCTTTTAGCCAGGTATAAACGGTCATTAGAGCAATGCGATAGAGTAACCCAACTAAAGCGTAAAAACTAGAATAAGTTATCAAATTGCTCTTAACGGTTGGATTAGTACCATAATAGTCGGAGCTCAATAAGGTTTCCATGGAAGACAAATACCAGTTGCCTAGGATCAATGATTTGTTTGACCACTTCGGGAAACACAAGTGTTAACAAAACTGAATTACAAACTGACTATTTCCATCGAGAGAACCAAGCTCAAAGAAGAACATGGAATGTGTACAAGGCGAATCATAGACATTCCCAAAACTATTAGGATTGACAAACGTCCTGACACGTTATAGACTGTATGAGTCCTGCATCTTAAGGACAATTCAGTAAGATGGTTAAATTCCTTCCTTGACTATTATAAGTCGGGATTATCTAACCCACTGTAGCAGTAACAATATGATGTGACGAAATCTTGCATAGCATAATAATCTAAATAATCTATGAGGACAAAGCAAATGAGAATACCTTTGTGATTTGGAAAAGAAAACATAGATTTTGTAAGATACAAGAACACCACGAAACGACATAAATTCCAAGGAAGAACTTTGACCCTAGGTTCGATTATTACGAGATTGGTGTGTCGACGAAACGGATGAGTCAGGTAGGACTTGGCGAAAGATTGGGGTTTCACCATTCTATAAGAGTACAATCTCAGACTAAGGTACGAGTCATCACACATGTATTTTAGGGAAGAAATTTCTAACACCGATGGAAACGCTTTTATGGCTAACGCATGGATACAGAAGGATGTTTATCGAAGGAAAGCGTATGGTTCACAGTCAGGACTTAAGTACCTCTGTCATGAAAAGAAGGAGACTCCAATAGTACATAATCATGATAGGTCAATTACATCATACTAACCCTGAAGGAATATCGTTGTCAGAATTTAACTCACTAAGACAAGGGCCAGGCATTTCCGTACTCATTCATTACTTTGGGACAATATGTTCCTTTGATTATGAGAGATGAAAGGTTTAGACCCCCAGATCAAATTAGGCTAAGTTAAGTCGTATTCAAGGACCTTTGGTGAATTATTGGAGGGCTGCTATGGAGCGGAATGCGATGGTAAGGGGATGAAAGAATAAAAAACGATTTAACAAGCAAACGAAGTAGAAGGTGGAAACCGTACCCATATAAGGCTAGTCTATGCGGATGACAAAGAAACAACCAAGATACGCCTAATAAGTGTAAAGTACCTATGTCCTCTGCTCTGCTTCCTATTAACCAAGTAGGAGTGATTATGATAGTTTCCTTAAGTTATAATGAGTAGACCACAAGCGAGTAGGTAAGATTATTAGTGATAACATTACTAAGTATGACATTGTGTATGGGACGCGGGGTCCTCGTCATGATGCGTCACTATTAGCACTTGTACCCATTTTATTGCACTATGCGGGGAATAGGTCATGACTATAAAAACCATGTTTTAAGAGAACGGGCCACCTTAGGATGATTTGAAATGTCATAAAGGGGACATAAGTTTCAAAGGAGAACCCACAACTTCTAGTTCGATTCTATGAAATGATCGCAAAAAGGGGTAAAAGTTAGTACGTAATAAGGCAATCAGCAAGACAGATGAATACGGGACATACCTTATGAAGAGCTTGGTATGTGTACCTTATGGGAATTATTCCGGGTGTCTTTGGAAGCTATTTCATAAGTAGGATGACCGTTACATGATACTGAAAGGATGTTTACAAAAAAAAGAGAGCTAATGGTCTATACCCCAGAGTTAATGATCTCTGCCTAGTTGTTCATTTTTTGTGTAAAAGGAAATTATAAGCCTGCTATGATCATGATTACACGGAATGGATTTCATTATCAAGTACATAGTATCAAGGTTGTGAGTGCTTGATATGGGATAGGTTACGATAACACCTTTCGAGAATTAGAATAAGTTCTGATGAGACCTCTAAGATGAATGGAACAAAGCAGTTCTGAGAGAACTAAATAGACGCTTTATGCGATCTTATTTACCTAAAGAAGAAGCCACATGGGAAACGGAGGACAACGTGAGGAGTAGACGCCTCATCTTTTTGACTAGTTCTAAAGTTCCGAGGACGAAACTTATGATAAGGGGGAGGATGTTGTACCCCAACAACCATGTACTTGAAACTATGATTAAGTGACGGAATGAAAACGATGATTTCCTAAGTGCACGTTACTTAAGCCAACTTAACACTCTTTACTTAAATACTTTTGAAATGATACTAAATAATTAAATAAGGGGATTTCAAGAAAGTGATACATGAAATATATGAACAATACATACCACTATATATGTATGTGCGTGTATATGATATATGCGTATGAAATGTATATGTACCTACATGCGTATACGTAGAAAGGTATATATATCTAATGCATGTACACATAGGCGTGTATATATATGTATATATGCGGATACATGTACACTAATATATGTTTAAGAGACTTACACATTGTACATCCTACAATATACATACATATGATAATCATGGAAAACAATAAAATAAAGAAAACAATATAACACATGAAATACAAAGAAATACTAGAAACATAAAAAAAATTGCCAAGAACCCCCCAAATTTTCGGCCAAAGGCTTCTAGAAGCCACCTAAACCCTAGACTAATTTAAATAAGATATGCATGCAATAAACTAATTAAATAAAAGGAAAAGGAGACAAGGCATGCAAAACAAATAATAAAATAAAGAAGAAAAGGGAGCATGCAAGACCATCTTTCCCAACTTTTGACAAAGTTTTGTCTCCCCTCCCCTTTTTGACCATGCAACCGGCCACCCCCATCCCCCTAGCCCCTTGATTTTTAAAGTTTTGCAAGACAAACCCACTTCATTCCATCTTAAACCTATCATCAAGGAAGACCACTAACAAACACTTAAGAAAAACTTTCATCTCCCTCCACACACCAACAACATTTCGGCCCTTCACATTGAAGGCTAGGAATTCAACTCCATCTTCTTCTCCAAGACTCAAGAAACATCTAGGTAAGTCTTAATCCAAACTCCCTTAAGTGAATTCATATTTAGTGAAGAATGAAGCTCACATGAACTCCTTCTCTCCGTGCCAAAACCGTGGGTTTCATGGTTCAAATAGGTGAAAGCCTTCAACTTTCCTAGGTGGTGATATCTTGAGGTGCTTGAATCTCTACTCAAAACTCATTTTGGTAAGATATCCTAGTCTTAAATATATCCTATTTTCACTATTGAATGAAGGCTAACCCTCTTCTTCTTCTCCATCAAAACCGTGCAACCAAGAGTGAAGAAGGAAGTGAATTTCAAATCAACTCACTCCATAACCAAGCAAAGACAAGAGCATTAGCTTGAAGAGGCAAGTATACAATGATCTCTCATGATTTATTTAAAGAGTTAGTGACTTGAATGCTTAGAGGTCCTTAAGATTTGATATTTAGTGGAATATTCTAAGTTTAAGATTATTTCTTAGAGATTCCTTAAGAACAATGCATTTTATGTGGCTTATTCTCTCAAAGATGGAATCTTTTATTACATGCATTTAGTTACAAGGCTGTTTTGAGATGATTTAAGGTGCAACTAAGTAAGTCTAGGCAAGTTTGGTTCTTGATTGAAATTTGAAAGGTCTAAGAAAAGCATGCATTTGAAAGATAAGAGTTTTATGAAGTTGTGTGCAAGATTGGTTTAAGATGACCCTTGAATGTGATTGCATGCTTGAATATATGTTACAAAATGAGGTTAAGGTACCACCTAGGTTTCGACTCTAAGGAGGGAAGAGAAGGTGAGTAGTGTCTATAAGGAAGAACACTTGTTTTGGTGCATAGATGATACTTGCTTGAAATACTATCTACAACTGTTTGGTATATGGAAAAAGTGACCTTATAATGAGCATGCAATCTGGACATTTATGTTACAATAAGGTGTAAGTGGTAATCAATAATATATCTCATAAGAACAAGATGAATGGTGGACCTTTGACTTGAAATAATGACAAGATATCAAACTACTCGAGCTAGGCAGAATGGGATGGCATCTTCAACGGCCTAAGAACTGACCTTACAGACCTTCAATGAAGCTAATTTTTGGTACCAAGTTATCCTTATGAGTGTAGCACAAGTGAGAGTTGGAATTTTGTTAAAATAAGTTACAGATTATGTTTAATAAAATATTTAGTAGACCTGCTCCAGTTGGAAATTCTGGAGCTGGGCAGAATTGAGCACTAATTTCAACGGCTTAAAATAGAACCTTTTAGACCTTCAATAAATCTGGGTTTTGTCACAGAGCTAGCCCCAGGTGTATATCAGAGCTGAGAGTTAGAATTTTGGTAAAATAAGTTATGGTTAATTTTTAATAAAATAATTAGTGAGACTGCTCAGGCTGTAAATTCTGGAACATGATAGAATGGTGTAATGTTTTGAATGGCTTGAAAAGAGATCTTGTAGATGTTCAATAAAGCTGATTTTCGGTCTGGAGACAGCCTTATGTGTATAGAAAATGTGAAAGTTGGAATGTTGGTAAAAGGAGTTGTGGAATATGTTTAATAAAATAATAGGTAAAGCTGCTCAGGCTGGAAAGCCTGGAACTGAGCAGAACAGAACATCTTTTTGATTGACTCGAAAAAGGACCTTGCAGTGGTTTGATAAAGCTGATTTTTGGCATGATAACAATACCAAGCGTACAGTGAATACTCATACTGGAATTATGGTAAAAAAAGTTGTGGATTAATTTTAATGATTTAATTGGTAACACTGCTCAATGGGAAGTACTGGAACAGAGCAGAACTTAAGTAACGAGTTAATAAACTCAAAAAAGAATCTTAGGGACATGAAAATGGGCTAAATTTCGGTAGGATGCTAGTCTTACATGTTTGTGACATGTATGAGTTGGAATTTTGTTAAAATAAGCTAAGGATTATTTTTAAGAAATTACGCGGTAAAATTGCTCCAGTAGAAAATTCTGGAGCTGGGCAGAATTGACCACTGACTTCAACGAATTACAAGAGGACCTTGTGGACCTTCAATAAATCTGATTTTTGGCACAAACCTAGCCCCATGAGTGTAGTAGATATGCCAGCTGGAAGTTGGTAAAATGAGCTATGGTTAATGTTTAATAAAATATTTGGTAAGACTGGTCAGACCTGAAAAACGGGAATTAAGTAGAATTGTGACCTCTTTTCACTGACTTGAAAAGGGACCTTGTAGAGTACCAATAAAGCTGATTTTTGGCATGGTAATAATTCTATGAGTGTAGTGAACGCGCCAGCTAGAATTTTGGTAAAATGAGTTCTGGATTATTTTTAATGAATTAATTACTAAAACTGCTCAACTAAACTCACTGGAACCAAGCTGGAATTAAGTAACGGTTTACTGGACTCAGAAATAGGACTTGGAGATATGCAAATGGGCTAAATTTCAGCAGGATACTAATTCCATATGCTTATGACTCGTGTGAGTTGGAATTTCTGAATAACAAATTACGGATTTGCCGGAATTGATTTTTTAGCAAAATGGGTCAGTTCTGGTTCAACACTTAAACCATGTCAGAAAGTTAATTAATTGAACCCTTTGTGGTTATAAGATTAATCCGAAAATTTTATGGTGATCACTCAAGACGTTTAGGAGTAAGGTCACGCAGGATAGTCAGGTTAACCTTAATGTTTTGAGGAGTGGTACGGACGCGAAGTTAATGTACGAAAGCTGAAATAGTTAATAAATTAAAAATGGGGTTTCCTTAGTTCCGAAACCATGCATTATGCTATTTCACGTCATGACTTGCATTTCACGGCATGTATCACGCATGATTATGAAACTGATTTTCATGGATTTTACTTATGCAAGCAAGTTTTATAAGCAACTATGTTTTCGTTATGCATGAAAAGTTTTTACGGTCCCATGTTTTAAAGAAAGCTTCATAATTCCTTTGCCGGCCAAGCATGCGACTAACCCGACTCCAGACCCGGGGTTAATTGGTCTGTTGACATGATATGTTCCGGACCCGTTCAGATCCGGGGTTAATTGATCTGATATCTGTTCTGGACCCATTCAGATCTGGAGTTAATTGATCTGATATCTGTTCTGGACCCGTTCAGATCCGGGGTTAATTGATCCGATATCTGTTCTTGACCCGTCCCAGACCTGGGGTTAATTGGTCTGATGATATGTTCTGGACCCGCTCAGATCTGGGGTTAATTGATCTGACACTCCGTTTTTACGACATGTTACTTTATGGGACCAAAATGATGTTTTGACATGACATGACATCATGCATTGCATCTTGCATAACTCACGATCATGAGGACATGTTGCATGTTACAGTTAATGGTTATAAGTTATTATTGGTATAGCTTTACCTAAACACATGCTTAAGTCGAACGTCAAGCAAGCTCAGGATTTAAGTTCAGGTATGAATTATGATTATTTGAGGTTTTCGGGGTAATACATTCATGTTATGATTCTTTACGTATTTCATGGTAGTTTGTTGTATTCTTGCTGGGTGATTTTTATCACTCACACTTTATTTTTCCCCAGAACCAGATAATGCCAAGATAGAATGGATCGAAGATGAGCCGAGGGTACCTTATCCATGGGCGAGGAGATATGAAGGGAGCTAAGCTTAAGGACTTTTGTGCTGTCAAGACGTTTTGTATTATGACTATGATTGAACTCTCTGGATTTCAGTTATGTTATTTTGAGGGATTGCTACTTTGGAGCTTAGTTGTTTCGTGACGTATGTTTAGTTTGAAAAGTTTTAATTCTGCCTAAATTTTACTACCATGTTAAATGTTAGCATGGAAGTCCACGACTTATGTTATAGATTTTCGCATGTTACGCATGACGCTTTGTACTCTCCTTAGTGAAGTACGGCGGGTGCACCGTATCCAGATCCGGGCAGAATATAGAACTAAGTTATGAACGTAGTCAACTAAGTTATGATCGTAGTCAACTAAGTTATGATCGTAGTCAACTAAGTTTGATCTTAGATCTAAGTCATGATCCTAGATGAGAGTTGACCTTAGACTAGGATGACTTAGACTGGAAATTAGGGTTTTGACCGGATGATAAAACCCTAGTCGATGGCCATCTATGGAATGTAATCATGCCTGCTTGCAAGACCTTAAGATCGTATCTGGATTACAAATTAAATTATGTCGCTACTCTGAATATTTATGACTTAAGTGAGACTCCGACACTTCGTAGTGCGGATGGCACCACAAATCAGTAAAATGACATCATCATATAGCTGGCCGATTTTTTGGATAAATGAGCATATAATTGGTGTCTTGAATTATGTGGTTAATTGGAAGAAGAAATGGAAGTAATTTGAATGAGATACAAAGCCATAAAGTGTGATATCTTGAATATCACACATGCTGAAATTTTTCAGCATGTGTGGAATGTACCTTGGCCGAGTTTTAGGGCATGTTGATGTCCAAATTTTATTTCCAAAATGAAGAGGATATTTGCTACCAATTGATGATTTATTTTTAAAA
This sequence comes from Eustoma russellianum, assembly GCA_036186865.1. Lineage (NCBI taxonomy): Eukaryota > Viridiplantae > Streptophyta > Magnoliopsida > Gentianales > Gentianaceae > Eustoma > Eustoma russellianum. The sequence goes on along the minus strand of AP025072.1, from coordinate 8,840,415 downwards.
AAAATCAAAGAAAATTGGAAATAATTTGAATTAAGGAGCCATGTATCACATGCTGAAATTTCAGCATGTTAACTACTTCATTATGGCCGATTTTTTACCATGGTTTGGTGAAATATTATCTCGATTGATTTGGATGATAATCTTATGAGTTATGGCAACTAATTTATGTTGATTTTGGCAGATGATTTTAGTGAAATATTCAGATTTTCCAAGTCATCAAATGATGACAACATTCAACCAATCATGAAGTGCCAAGTAAGCAAAGGTTAAATGATCATCCAATAAGAAGGTGCCAAGTAAGCAAGATCATGTCACAATGATGCCATACATTCTCCCAAGGACTTAGAAGACGATTTTCAAGAAGGGAAGGCACCTATAGGGGGACGGCCATAATGCATAAAAGGAAAGGAGAAGAGCAAAAACAAAGACAAAAACAAGCATTGCAAATTGAAGTGATCAAAAAGAAACGCCAACTCTCTCTTCTTCTACACTCTCTTTCTTTCTTCTTCTTGAAAGCATATTGTAATTATATTCTTATCCTTGAATAGGCTTGTAATATACCACCACATACTCTTTATCTTTGTAAAAGATTGATGAAGGTGTGATCAATCTTCATTCTTGCAAGGTGGTGGTGTTCGTGCGAATTGTATTCATCATACAAGGTTTGTAAAGGGTTGGAGTTGGTGTGTAACTCCATCAACCCTGTAGTAAGGTGTACTTGCATGTGTGTGACTAGTGTGAACCGAGGAAGGTGTTCCTCGAAGACTGGAGTAGGTTGTTTATAACCGAACCAGTATAAAATTCTCGGTGTCATTTACTTTCAGCACTTATATTCTGTTTCTGCACTGTTTACTCTTTTTGTTTATGCTCGTAAAAATAGTAAACGACTTTCAAAAATTACGAAAATTTTCAGACACATAGCCACACGTTTTAGGGTTAATTTGGCATAAGTTTCAACCCTTTTGGATAAGTATAAGTCATTCAAACATCCAAAGATCTGAGACTAGTGCGGTCTGATTTTCAGGCTTGCAAAGGTTGAGACTTTGAGTATATTTGACTAACTTACCGAAAGAATTTTTCAAAACTGTTTCAACCCATTCAAATAAAACATATAAGGGGTTAGTGGTTAAAATTTCAGAGCAATTGGAGTTAAGAACAAATAGGAATAAATTTGTCAAAACAGTCTACTGTTTCTGGCAGATTCGCGCAATCTGACCACCAACGATTTTTGAAGGGGTAAAGGTTGAATTTAAATCTGAAATTTTTCGGAGACACTCATAACATCTGAGGCTAAGTTCTCTCAAAGTTGCAGAATTTTTGAAGACCTACAACCTAGTTTTAAAAACGTTTTAAAACTGGTTCTGAAAACAGAATCTGTTTTCAGAAGTTGAGTTGTTTGGTTTTAAACAAATTTTAAAAACCACACTTTCCGCACCAACTATTCAACCCCCCGCTTCTAGTGGTGCCTTGCAGATCCTACAGTTTTGGACAACTTTCAGTTGTGTGAATCTTGCATTAAAGGCAAACAAACACGCGAGTCACTCAAACCTAAAAATGAAATAAGCACGACTAGAGTTTTAGAATTATTACACATTGATTTGTTTGGTCCGAGTCGCACTACGAGTCTCGGTGGACGTCATTATGCATGTGTGATTGTTGATGATTTTTCTCATTATACTTGGACTTTGTTTCTTGCACATAAAGATGATAGTGTCATTGAGATTACGAAACTAATAAAACAACTTGAAAATCAATATGGTGTTAATGTGAAAAGGATAAGAAGCGATAGAGGCGGTGAATTTAAAAAAAAGGACATGATTGCATTTTGCGAAGAAAAAGGAATTAAACACGAGTTTTCGCCACCTAGAACTCCTCAACTAAATGGAGTAGTAGAAAGAAAGAATAGGACATTACAAGAAATTACTAGAACCATGTTGTGTGAAAATAAATTGCCTAGATTTTTGTGAGCGGAAGCCGTAAATTGTGCATGCTACATAGTTAATCGTTTGTCTATTAGAAGAAAATAAATAAGACGCCTTATGAGATATTAAATGATCGCATGCCTAAAATTAATTACTTTCGTGTGTTTGGTTGCAAATGCTTTGTTTTAAATACGAAAGATAATTTAGATAAGTTTGAATCTAAATCAATTGAATGTATCTTTGTTGGTTATTCTGTGAACTCAAAAGCATATAGATGTTATGATCCCATCACTAGACAAATTCTAGAATCCATTCATGTGAAGTTTAATGAATTTGGTGAGATTGATAAAGATAAAGAATATGACGATGATTTTGAATTAAAACCCGTGTTGAATGATGATGATGGCACGCATAATACACTAGATATGCATGATACACTAGAAATGCATGATCATATAGAAATGCATGAGAACGTAGAAAATAATCAACCAAGATGGCATAGAGATCACCCACACGATCTCATTATAGGCGATATCACTCACGGTGTGCGACCACGTAGAAGAATAAATCCGGATGAAATAAATCAATTTCATTCCATGATATCCAAAATTGAACCTAAAAATGTGCATGATGCTTTGAGTGATTCTTCTTGGATTGATGCTATGCATGATGAACTTAATCAATTTGTTAGAAATGACGTATGAGATTTAGTGCCACGACCACAAGATAAGACTATAATAGGCACAAAGTGGGTATTTAGAAATAAAATGAATGAAGAAGGAAAAGTTGCTAGAAACAAAGCTAGACTTGTAGCACAAGGATATAATCAAGAAGAAGGAATTGATTATGATGAAACATTTGCATCCGTAGCACGTTTTGAAGCCATACGACTTTTACTTGCAATTGCTTGCATGAAAGGTTTTAAATCTTATCAAATGGACGTGAAAAGTGCATTTTTAAATGGATTTATACAAAAAGAGGTATACGTGAAACAACCACCCGGTTTTGATGATTTGAAACATCCCGATTATGTGTACAAACTAAAAAAGGCACTATACAGTCTAAAACAAGCACCTAGAGCATGATATGATCGTTTTGCTACTTTTCTCTTAGAAAATGGTTTTAAAAGAGGCACTATAGATAGTACTTTATTTTTGAAACAAGATAAATCGGATTTACTCATTATTCAAATTTATGTTGATGACATCAATTTTGGCTCCACTTCTCATAAACTTGTTGAAGATTTTGAAACTTGCATGTAATCCGAATTCGAAATGTCTATGGTTGGCGAATTGAACTACTTTCTTGGTTTGCAGATTAAACAAACGGGTAAAGGTATACACATAAGCCAAGTCAAATATATAAATGATATGATAAAAAGTTTAACTTTGAGAATTTAAAACCGTCCCCCACCCCTATGAGTGTCACCACTAAGCTAGAAAAAGATGAACATGGAAAGGACTTTGATAATGCCTTATATAGGTCTATGATTGGCTCTTTGCTCTATCTTACTGCTAGTAGACCTGATATCATGTTCAGTGTATGTATGTGTGCACGTTTTCAAAGTCAACCAAAAGTGTCTCACTACAATGCCGTGAAAAGAATATTTCGATATATTAAGCACACACCCACCCTAGGCATTTGGTATGATAAAGATTGTGAATTTAACTTGCATGCCTATACTGATGCAATGGTGGATGTAAAATAGATAGGAAAAGCACGAGTCGCACTTGTCAATTTATAGGAAATTCACTTATTTCATGGTTTTCTAAAAAGCAAGCAAGCGTAGCTTTATCCACTACTGAAGCTGAATACATGGCACTTAGTCTTTGCTGCGCACAATTACTATTGCTAAAACAACAACTTTCTAACTTTGGGATTACAGTAAATCGGATCCCTATATATTGTGATAGTATGAGCACCATCCACTTATCTAAGAACCCCGTTCTATATTCTAAGGCAAAACATATAGAAGTTCGCTATCACTTCCTTTGTGATCACGTCAACAATGGTGATATTATCATAGATCATGTACGCACAGAGAACAAGTAGCAGATATTTTCACTAAGGCACTAAATCAGGCCACGTATGAAAATCTTCGTTCTAAATTAGGCATGATTTCTGCATATTTGATTTGATATCTCTTTCCATATTTACATGTATTTTTGATTTTCTTTCCAAAATAAAGGGGGAGAGAATGCATGATTTAAGGGGGAGAGAGAAATTGATTGCACAAATCAAGTGGGAGAAAATTCGAAATTTGAATTTGTGCATGACTGGAGGGAGAGCGACAAAATTTAAATCATGAACTTAGGTTATTTTGTAAATCATCAAAAGCGGGAGATTGTAGAGAAAAAGGGGTTTGAGTGATTACAAAATGCATGATTTAAATAACGTGTATTAAAGAAATGCATGACACGTTTTTGCATGAAACCTGCCTTATATAGTTCATATATAATGTTTTTGTACTAACGAGCCATAAAGATTTAAAGCTTTCATCAAATGGCGATCATTTGTTGTGTTTGAACTATTTTCATGTGCCACCATTAATGAAGTAAACTAGTTCATTAAGTGAAGTAGTTAGTTAAATGAACTAAGTAGTTCCTTAAAGGAAGCTATATTTGGAAAAGGCACAAAGGCAACAAATTGAAGAATGGAAAGTCTTCTTCTCCCTCATAACACACGGCATTTAATATATATATATATATATTTTGATTTTTTATAAAAAGGCACATACACATATATTTCAACGTACTATCGATACATTATATATTTTACGAACGTACCTTAACGTCACACCACTATATTTACCTCATATTTATGAGTATATTCAGGTTTATATCATATGATATAAGTCATGGTGATGACAAATTTATTACGGCACGTTACAAGGTTCTAAACAAAAAATTGTCGTATCGGGTGAATACCAAAACTTCGCCAACGTGTCACATACTTGCCATATATAGATGGCCAGCCCCTACACTTCAAAAATGGCCACAAATTTCGTGGCTTACATGGTATATACAGCCATAAAATCATTCCATGTTGGTACACACAAATAACCCCAAATTAAGGCCAAATTTTGGAGATTCCAAATTCAATTTTTGTCACATGTTAGGCACCACTTTAAATCAGCCATGAGTGCTGAATATTAAAGTTTAATTTATGTATATTATTTGTAACATAATATATATAACATGTGCAAAAAATTTGAATTCAATCGGCGAAAAATCGCATAATCGACAAAAGTCAAAAATTCGCTTTTCTACGAACAAGACACATGGAACATTTTTGGCATGACATATAACATGTATCTAGATACTAATTAAATACTCTATACATTTTAAAGTGTTCTAGAAAAATCAATTAAGGGCTGATTGGAATATACCACGTGTGTATAATTATTGTGCACTATTTTACAAAGTTTGCAAAAATAAAATTCAGCACATGTACAAACTATTGCACACGCCTAGATCACCTTGTTGGAGCATATGTGGAGCTTTGTTGGCATCTTGATTGGCCAAGAATGAAGTATACAAGGTTGGTGACATAAAGAAAGAAGCTACACAAGGTAACATTTCAAACTATGTCACATTTGTAACACATGCTGAAAATTTCAGCAAGTGTGTATTAGGGTGGCCGAATTTTTGAGGTTAAATGAGCCATATTTACTACTTTAAATTATATGGATTGATTGAAAGATAATATGGCAATGTTTTAAAAATATTATGGAAATAATGTGATGGTATCTTGGAATATCACACATGCTGAAAATTTCAGCATGTGTTAGAATGAATATGGCCAATTTTATGGTCATGATGTTTACTAATTTTATTCCAAAATTAGTAGAAATGTTATGTACTAAATGATGATTGATTTCTTCTACATTTTCAAGGAATTAATCTATACTAACATGGCAACAATTTGAATAAGTCTTGATAAGGCACATGCTGAAAATTTCATCATGTGGAGAAAGGAGATGGCCGAATTTTTGCATGCTTAATGGTGATGAGTTGTCTTGATAATTATGTGGAATTGATATAAGACTTATGGCAACATTTTTATGACTAATACACATGTTCTTAAAGGTCATTTTCAGATTTATCTAGTCATCAAATGATGGCAACTTACTTCCAATCAATGAGTGCCAAGTAAGCAAGGGCTTAATGATCATCCAATGATGAGTTGCCAAGTAAGCAAGGAAATGTCACAATGATGCAATATACTCTTCCAAGGACTTAGAAGATAATTTTCAAGAGAAGAAAGAGGCATCATGGAGCGGCCACTATTGATAAAAAGGAAAGAGGAGAGCAAACAAAAACACAAGACAAGGCTTACAATTCTTAAGAGCAAAAACGTTGCATACTACTTCTCTTTCTACACTTCTTTCTTTCTTCTCTCTTAAAGTCTATTGTATTCATATTCATACATCTTGAATAGGCTTCATATATACCACCATATACTCTTTATTGTTGTAAAAGATTGATCAAGGTGTGATCAATCTTGCATTCGCTAGGTGGTGGTGTTCGTGATCGTTGTAATCACTTACAAGGTTTGTAAAGGGTTGGAGTTGGTGTGTAACTCCCTCAACCCTGTGTGGTAAGGTGTTATTTGTGTTTTGTGATTAGTGATAACCGAGGAAGGTGTCCTCGAAGACTGGAGTAGGTTGATTTAACCGAACCAGTATAAAATTCCTAGTGTTCTTTACTTTCAGCATTTACTTTCAGTTTCCAGCACAGTGCATCATTTTTATCACTTTTTTCAAAATAGTAAACGAATTTCAAAAATCACGAAACTTTTAGAAAACATAACCACATGTCTTAAAGTTCTTTTGGCGCAAGTTTCAATCCTTTTAGATAAGTATAATCATCCAAACGTCAAAAGTTCTGAGACTAGTGCAGTCTGATTTTCAGGCTTGCAAAGGTTGAGACTTTGAACGTATTTGACTAACTTTCCAAAAGAATTTTTTAAAACTATTTCAACCCAATTAAATAAACATAATAAGGGGTTAGTCATTAAATTTTCAAAGCATTTAGAGTCACGGTTTAATAGGAATTAATTTTTCAAATCAGACTACCGTTTTTGGCAGATTTGCGCAATCTGACCACCAACAATTTTTAAAGGGGTTAAAGGTTGCATTTTAATCTAAAATTTTTAGGAGATACTCAAAACATCTGAGACTAAGATCTCTCCAAATTTCAGATTTTTTGAAGACCTGTAACCTAGTTTTCAAAACATTTCAAAAAGGGTCCTTAAAACAGAAACTGTTTTCAGAAGTTGGGTTTTTGGTCTAAAACAATTTTACAAAAACCACATTTTCCGCACCCACTATTCAACCCCTCCTTCTAGTGGTGCCTTGCAGATCCTACAGAACTAACTAGTTCGTTAAATGAAGAGCTTAAGGAGACATATTTGAAGACAACTACTTGGCAACAAACTTGATATGGAAAGTCTTCTATTCACACGTATACACATGCCACACACACACACAAATATATATATATATATATATATATATATATATTATATTTACATATTTTTCATAACGACGAATTATACGTTTCTACCTCGACGTTCCACCGACAAGTCATATACATTATAAACGTACATCGACATCACACCACCATATACACATCATATTTGTGAGTATATACAGATCTCATATCATATATTCAAGTCATATTGTTACCAAAATTATGTCGACATGTTACGATTCCATAAACCGAAAATTGTCGCATCGGGTGGCTACCGAACCATCATCGACATGTCACATATTTACCATATAAGGATGGCCAGCATATACACACTCAAAATACTCAGAAATTTCATGCACCACATGTCAAAATCAGCCCCAAATCCATACCAGGTTTACATACATCAATCACCCACAATTGTGCTTGGTTTGTTGAAAATTCAAACTCAAATATTTTTGTCACATAGGGCGGTTTTAATCTCGGCCAGCTGAAAATACACTTTAGTTTATGTATAATGTAGCACCCCGCACCCCGGCCCAGCCGGATACGGTGCGCCCGTCGTACTTCACTATGGAGAGTGCCAGACTTCAGTCCCTAACATAGCAAAGTCCAGAATAACATATGTGGACTTCCATGCTTACACATCGACAAGTAAGCAAAACCAAGGCAGAATAAAACTTTTTAAAATAAAATGTCTACACAACCATCATCAGTTTTACAACCCAATCATAAAGTACGGAAATCCCAAAATAAATGTTTCCAACATTAAGTCATAAAAGATCATCAACCATAACTCTTTCGTCAAATCTCTAAGTCGTCCACCTACCGCGCTCCAACGGGTAAGGAACCCTAGGTTCATCTTCAATCCATTCCACTCTATTTCCTGCAGCCTCTAGGAAGAAAAATAAGGGGTGAGTGACAACGTCATCAGCAAGTAAACTATAAATAATCGTGAATTAAATGGAAAGTACATACAAGAACCGAACCCCAAAATTCGGTTGAGTAACATACCTGACCTTCCATCCAACACCCGTAAGTAATCAGCTCATAACTTATCAAAGATTAAAACTTACCAAAGTCCATAACTTATAAAAGTTCATAACTGATAACAGCCCATAACGTATTAAAAGATCATCACTTAATAAAGATTATAACTTATGAGCTAACAAGTCATAACACCTTAGTCTAAGTATCACGTACGCATATTCGATGACTCATTATATGCAACATGCATGAGTATGTACGTGTGGTGCATCATGATAAAAATGAAGATAAGTTCTTTCGTTATTTCATTCAAAACATCATCGTTAAGAAAACAAGAGAGTATTCAGATCTATTCTCCCGGATCTGAAGCGGTCACTTATTTCTCTTCGAATCTATTATTCTCAGATTCGGAGCGGTCACGTCATCACTTATCAGGTCTATTCTCTCCGGGCCTGAACGGTCGATATCAGGTCTATTCTCGCTGGGCCTGAACGGTCCATACCATCAGATCAGTTAACCCCGGATCTGGAATGGGTCCTTACTGGCCAGATAACACACGGTACCGGTGGAAAGCGTTCTTTTAAAAAGTAGAATCTTTTCCTTAAAAACGCTTTTTCATCTTTCTTTCTCATAAAATCAGTTCCATAAATCATGTAAATGACGATGATGCAATTTATGACATGTACTATGCAATCCATGACATGATGCGTTACATATACACACAAGTACAACTTATTCTTTAGGTTGGAAAAATTTCCAGGATTTTCGTTCCATATGCACGGCCTCAAAACCTCTTGCTTTAGGCCCATTATAATGAGTTCTTGTCATACATATGCATAAGAGTTTCTTTTCTATTCGTAATATAATTTTCGTGACGATACGAGATGTATAAGACACTTAATTTATTTAATTACGAAATAAGGGGATGCTGAATTTCAGCAATGCAGTGTCCTTTCTTTTACTTTTCCTTTAAGCCCCTTAAGCTTCGTTTAATTTGGGCCGACCTAAAAATGCTGTAGAAATACCAATAATCAATGATCATAAGACCAAACTATAAAATTAAGTCTAAGCCCACCAAAACAAAGCCCCACAACAAATTCCTCAATTCTGCCCAAAATTCCAGATTAGTAACGCCAACTTAACTTTGGTGATTACCCATTAAAATAATCATTCTAAGTTAAGTGGTTTACATAAAAACACTCACATATGTCTTAATTAATTGTAATAAAAGTTTTGCGGAATTATAATATTGTTAAAGGGGTCATTTATTCTTTTTCCCAAAATGGGTACATGCTGAATTCTGGAATGACCAATTTTACTATGAATTTTATTGTAACCAAAACGTAAGTCTTTTTTCAAAAATTCCAACTATCAAACTTAGAAAACACATAGGGTTAACATCTTGCTAAAACTCAGCCCAATTTCACATTTTTAAGGTCTATTTCCGGGTCAATCATTATGTCACATAAAATCTGTTCATTCTAGTAATTTTCAGCTTGACCAGTTTTATTAACAATTTCGTTAAAAATAACCCGTATCTCCTTTTAACAAAATTCTAACTCTCATATTTACTATACACATAGGGCTAGTGTCGTGTCAAAAATTAGCTAAATTGAATACTTCTAAAGTCCCTTTTCAGGTCCTACAAAACATCACACTAATCTGCCCTGTTCCAGTAAATTCCCATTTTGTCACCTTTCCTTACTAGAAGGTCCCAACTTGAGTTGTTTGGCTTATACACCTTATAAAACATCAAATACACATTTAGAATGTGGATTTGCAGGTTCTAACACATTCTAAAAGTCATCTATATATCATTTCAAAACAGTTTGAATGATACATATATCATTCCTTTGGCCATGCACATCATGTTCATACTAAAATCCATTCTTGGTATAATTGGTGCATACATACCCTAACCCCAAAACAGCCCGTTTATACGCATGCAAGGGCAATAATCATATAACCATAATGGTCATATTAAGCTTAAATCATAAAGCACACATCTTATTCACACCTTTACCCCACAAGTTGCAATTTATTACAAGAACTTCATTTATTTCCCACTCTTTCATCCAACCGTCCCCCATACATGTCAAAGAAGGGATCTTTGTCACATTCATCTTAGATTTACCTCATATTCATACTTAAAAACAACAAAGAATCCACCTTTGGAGCAAATCTCACACATGCAAGACACTTTACTTAAGAACCGAAAGTTTCATGCATTAAACTTAGTATTTCACCTTTCAGATTAAAACTTAATAGCACCTAGACATTCAAGCATGCACTTTCACACCCAAGTCATGAGTATGTATAGTGTACTTGCCTTTTTCAAACTTACTTCTTTCCTTAGCTTGAAATGTGTATGGAATGGGTGAAGCCCTCCTCTTCTTCACATATGAACCCCACGGTTTTGAAGAGGAAAAGAGAACAATTGTTAGTCCATATTCTTAAGTGAAAGATGTACTAAGTAGGGGTTAAATAGACTCACCAAAATAGAGCTTGAGTAGTGTTCAACCCTCTTAAGACTAGCACCTCTCAAAGCTTGAACATTTTGAACTTAGTGACCATGGAGGTCACGGTTTTAAACAAGCAAGAGTAGCACTATGAGTTTCATTCTGTGAAAGATGTAGAAATCCTCTTAAGAAGGTTAGGACATACTCACCTAGTACCACTTGATCTTGGATGAACCTAAACCTTCTTGGCTCCTCTTGGCCGTGTGCTTGAAGAGAAGAGAGAGGGAAATTTCTTTGTAAATTCTTGAGGTGGAGTGGGAGGGTTTTCTTTGGAGAGAATTTCTTTCACTTGGCTAATGGTGTAGCCGTTGGGGGGTTCAAGAGGGGTTAAGGATTTCCATGGCATAGTTAAGTTAGCTAACCCTTGGTTGCTTTAGTCATTGTGTGGTTAGGATGAAGTAACCATGGTATGCTAAGGTGACTCTCGACTTCCTCCCTAGGTAATCCGGCGGTTGGAGCCTCCCCTCCTTTTTGGGTTGTTCTATCATGCTTTAGTAGCCTTTTGAGGTGTTTAAGTAAAAGTTGTTAAGTAGTTGAGGAGGAGGTTACTGGTATGGGTGATCCTATAATTTCCTCCTTTTTCTTGTAACTCACGGCTCTAGTGAGTTATCCAAACCTTAAGTAATATCATAACATGACTACCATATGTATAAGCTACTTTACCATTGCTTTTGTAACATTTAAGGTGGGTAGTTAAAACCCCCTTTTTAGTAAAAGTGGTCTTAAGCCCCTCATGAGCCTTCTTTAGCCGGACCCTTGAGGGAAATTAAGATAGAGGAAAAATCCCTTGCTCTTTGGTAACCTTTTGGATAATGACAAATTAAGGATGTATTAGGATATTCCTTGTTAAATAAAGAGAGAGAGAGAAAAAGCCTTCTTGGCTAGGCACATCCGGCGGCCTTCTTAAGAGAGGGGGGGGGGGAAAAGTCCTTCATGTGCATGGACACAATCATAGCACTCATTTAAAGCCTAATCATAGTTCACTTTTTGGATTTTGCATGAAGAGTCTTAAAACCATTATTGGCTCCATAAGGCCTCATGGCCGAAAATATAAGTGGTTGCACTTATACATACATAAGTTTAATTCCACTGCATCTTATCCATGGTCATAACTTGCCCTTTCCTCCATCTTAGTTATGTGCACATATGCGCGTTCAAAATGTATCCTCAACCATTACCCTTTAACTATACCTTCCATGTAACTAAAATTCTTTAGGCTAATATCGAGGCATGGGCCTAAATATATATATATATATATATATAAATATAAATATGACATGTATATATATGTATCTATACATATATATATATGTCCCCACCTCATGCATGTAAATGTGCACGTATAGATTTATCATGTGAACAAACTCTTCATGAGATTAAAGTGGTTAGTCCTGAAGATGACTATGGTTAGGGGTGAAGTCCTCTTAGTTCACCCCATTGAGAAGGACCCAGCGGTTGAGGGGTTTTTATCCCCAAAACCCATTTATTCCTTAATCATTATACCCATTTCATAATTTTTAAGCTACTTCTTACCAAGTTTCTATGGTGATTTAAAGGGATCATCATGGGTTACCCATGATTCAATCTCGGTGGTTGGGGTATGTTTAGTAGCTCCACCAAGATTGTTTAATGAAAAGGATTACTAAATAGTTGAAGAAAATGGTAGTATTTGGTCCTTAGTTCCATGCATCCCACGTTGCTTGTGGAGCTTTTTAATAAGTTTCACATTCCTATAACAACATGTTTTTGGGACTACATTACACATAGCTATTTAAATTGTTGCTTTAAGTAGCACTTAAGTGGTGTAGTTAAGTCTTTCTTTAAAAAAAATGACCTCCTTTATGCCTCCCCTACCCGGTGGCCTTAATGGGGAAAAGAATTGCTTTCCCCCTTTTTACCTTTTAAATCTCTTTTAATAAGGCACTAAATGCTTAGTATAACTTCCTATGCTTTCTCTCACCCCTACAACAAGGGTTTACTGCTTGTGGCAAAAAGGGACTCCACTTTAATATCTCCATGCTCATGCCGCCATTTTATGAGTGATCTTAGGGTATCAACCCATACGCTTCATAATCTTTACTTGGGGTCGTATACTATTTCCTTTCATTTTTGGATAATCGTTGGTAATTCTTAAAATATTCTCTTTTAGAAATGTCATTCAACTGCTCCGCTTCAGGCTAGACCCCGATTTAGTTCCGTTATTTGGTGGGGTACAACATCCTCCCCCCTTAATATAAGTTTCGTCCTCGAAACTGGAGTTAGTATGGTATAGGCTTTCACATTTCCTTATACCTCTTTATGATAACCCCGATATTGCTCTTCCTTATAGGATCTGTGATAACAATATTATTACCTACTGAATCATTTAAAATCTTATGCTACACAAGATCTCGCTGGGTTGTAACGTTACTACTAGAGTGTGTTGGGTAATTCCAACTTATAATCCTTAACTTACGCCTAATCATATCATAAATATCATCCTCGACCTCCCCAATGGCCTTGTGGAGCTCTATTTAAGCGGTTACTTACCTGGTTGTTGTGGACCCAACACGTCGTGACATATTCTAGTTCTCATGCTCTAGTTGGCTACTCTAGTTGTTGGCTTTGTCCATTTATCACTGATTATATAAAAATCTTTCTTTAAGGTTCCCTATCCATTTGCTTTATGATTACCCTTACTTTGGATAATAAGCAAGGTAAAACATAAGTACTTTAGGTTGGGAAATCAGATGTACCTGTGGATGGTTTGGATGTTTCAAAAATCATTGGATGCATCATCTTCGATCCATATTAGTGTCTCTGGTCATTTTGTTGTTAGTTCCATATGGATACAGCTGCCACCTTCTACCTCTTTTCTTCATTCGCTCATTATGTCTGTTTCGTTCCTCCATTATCTTATTATCGCACTCCGTTTTATAGCAGTCCTTTAGCAGTCCATCAAAAGTCCTTGGGTATGCGTTGCCTATCCGAGCTTTAATCTGAAAATTTAGAGCCTGAATCTGGTTACCTTCCACTTTTCGTCTTCCATAATTAGGGGAGCATACCGTCCTAACATAATGAACTGGCGAACATATTCTGATACTGGGGTGCCCGGTTCTTGCCTTAGTGTATCGAATTCTTCAATCCTCTCAATAACCAAGTCCAGGGAGATGAAAGCCCCACAAAATTCCTCTAGAAATCTTCCCAAGCTATAGGTCGGGGTGGTGACTTGACATTCATTCTCCACCATTGACCGGCCTTACCAATCAGGAATGGCCGCACTATTCGTGCCTTTATCTCATCCGGCACCTTCACCCACCAGAGTTTGTTCTCTACTTCGTTCAACCATTGCTCTGTCTCTTCTGGGCTAGCTTCCCCGTCAAACCTTGGAATCTGTGCTTTAACTAGTTGTCAGTAATAAAATCCAATGCTCCCCGGGGGTGATAGTGATGATGTCAGCGTACCGGTCTGTGATGTCATCGGCACCACATAGCGTCGGTTTTATTCGAAGTCATACCGAGATAAGCAACAAGATTTAACTTGTAACTCAATGAAAATTCTCAGTGGCATGTAAATAGATGCGATATGGGTCAATTTCTATATAATGTCGTAAACAAGGTTTTTATCATTAAACCGAAACTCTAACTTCCAGTTTAAGTCATACTAGTCTAAGGTCAACTCTAATCTAAGATCATTACTTAGATCTAAAATCAAACCTAGTTGACTAAGATCATAACTTAATTCTATATTCTGCCCGGATCTGGAGCCTTAGCTCTAATACCACCTGTAGCGCCCCGCAGCCCGGCTCAGCCAGATACGGTGCGCCGCCGTACTTCACTATGGAGAGTACTAGACATCAGTCCATAACATAGCAAAGTCCAGAATAAAATATGTGGACTTCCATGCTTACACGTCGACAAGTAAGCAAAACCGAGGCAGAATAAAAACTTTTTAAAATAAAACGTCTACACAACCATCATCAGTTTTACAACCCAATCATAAAGTACGGAAATCCCAAAATAAATGTTTCCAACATTAAGTCATAAAAGATCATCAACCATAACTCTTTCGTCAAATCTCTAAGTCGTCCACCTCCCACGCTCCTAGGGGTAAGGAACCCTAGGTTTATCTTCAATCCATTCCACTCTATTTCCTGCGGCCTCTGGGAGGAAAAATAAGGGGTGAGTGACAACGTCATCAGCAAGTAAACTATAAAGAATCGTGAATTAAATGGAAAGTACATACAAGAACCGAACCCCAAAATTCGGTTAAGAAACATACCTGACCTTCCATCCAACACCCGTAGGTAATCAGCTCATAACTTATCAAAGATTAAAACTTAATAGCATCTAGACATTCAAGCATGCACTTTCACACCCAAGTCATGAATATGTATAGTGTACTTGCCTTTTTCGAACTTACTTCTTTCTTTAGCTTGAAATGTGTTTGGAATGGGTGAAGCCCTCCTCTTCTTCACATATGAACCCCACGGTTTTGAAGAGGAAAAGAGAACAATTGTTAGTCCATATTCTTAAGTGAAAGATGTACTAAGTAGGGGTTAAATGGACTCACCAAAAAGGAGCTTGAGTAGTGTTCAACCCTGTTAAGACTAGCACCTCTCAAAGCTTGAAACTTTTGAACCTAGTGACCATGGAAGTCATGGTTTTGAACAAGCAAGAGTAGCACTATGAGTTTCATTCTATGAAAGATGTAGAAATCCTCTTAAGAAGGTTAGGACATACTCACCTAGTACCACTTGATCTTGGAGGAACCTAAACCTTCTTGGCTCCTCTTGGCCGTATGCTTAAAGAGAAAAGAGAGGGAAAGTTCTTTGTAAATTCTTGAGGTGGAGTGGGAGGGTTTTCTTTGGAGAGAATTTCTTTCACTTGGCTAATGGTGTAGCCGTTGGGGGGTTCGAGAGGGGTTAAGGATTTCCATCGCATAGTTAAGTTAGCTAACCCTTGGTTGCTTTAGTCGTTGTGTGGTTAGGATGAAGTAACCATGGTAGGCTAAAGTGACTCTTAACTTCCTGCCTAGGTAATCCGGCGGTTGGAGCCTCCCCTCCTTTTTGGGTTGTTCTATCATGCTTTAGTAGCCTTTTGAGGTGTTTAAGTAAAAGTTGTTAAGTAGTTGAGGAGGAGGTTAATGGTATGGGTGATCCTATAATTTCCTCCTTTTTCTTGTAACTCATGGTTCTAGTGAGTTATCCCAACCTTAAGTAATATCATAACATGACTACCATATGTATAAGCCACTTTACCATTGCTTTTGTAACATTTAAGGTGGGTAGTTGAAACCCCCTTTTTAGTAAAAGTGGTCTTAAGCCCCTCATGAGCCTTCTTTAGCCAGACCCTTGAGGGAAATTAAGATAGAGGAAAAATCCATTGCTCTTTGGTAACCTTTTGGATAATAACAAATTAAGGATGTATTAGGAGATTCCTTGTTAAATGAAGAGAGAGAGAGAAAAAGCCTTCTTGGTTTGGCACATCCGGCGGCCTTCTTAAGAGAGGGGGGAAAAGTCCTTCATGTACATGGACACAATCATAGCACTCATTTAAAGGCTAATCATAGTTCACTTTTTGGATTTTGCATGAAGAGTCTTAAAACCATTATTGGCTCCATAAGGCCTCATGGTCGAAAATATAAGTGGTTGAACTTATACATACATAAGTTTAATTCCATTGCATCTTTTCCATGGTCATAGCTTGCCATTTCCTCCATCTTAGTTACGTGCACATATGCGTGTTCAAAGTGTATCCTCAACCATTACCCTTTAACTATACCTTTCATGTAACTAAAATTCTTTAGGCCAATATCAAGGCATGGGCCTAAATATATATATATATTTTTTTTGGCCGAAAGAAGATATTTTATTAAGCCTCACTTATGGCGGAGGAAAACCATATTACAAAATTTGAGCTAATGAATAATAATAGTATAATGCACAAATAATGTCTAATCTCCAATCATATATGATATGCCGCATTAAAACCTTGCCAAGTAAAACCACCCTTGTGGATAAAACCTTGGCGAAGGAAAAAGCGTACATATTTATATGAAAGGGGTGAGCTTTTGAATAGAATAAGCTAGGATGTGTGACGCTTGCTGAAATCCACAGTTGAATGTTGTGTAGGGCGTGTTGATTCGTCTTGAAGAAATATCTCCGCCAGCATTGTTGCATCAATAAGGCCATGCATAGAAACAGAAACCAATTAGTACACAGAGTTATATGAAATATGGCATTTGGTGGACATGCACGTAAGCTGTAATATGAGTTTAACACATTACCCAAGTTACCCATATCGAGGGATATGGGTAACTGGAAATTTGAAAATGATAATGGCGAATCCATAGAGAAAGACAGTATAATGCAGAAGACAAAGCGTACCCATGTTGCCCATATCTTGTGATATGGGCAACTAATTCGAATGTTAGCCATGCTCATTTCGAAGATGTGGAGTGCCCTCCGTCAAGTAACAAGCCCGAACCATTGATGGCAAAGATGCAACCGTGGGAAAAACAGTAAGCTGTTGATGAAGTTGGCCATATTGTGCTAGGTAATGCGCAGGCTGATTGGCTTCGCGAGGAGTGTATGTAACTACAGCCAATGTTGATCTGAGTAGTGCTCGGAACATTATGGCAAGACCATCAATACTGTGCTGTGTTGTTGAAACTACCCCATATGCATCCACTCAACATCAATGGGGCCCCATTGGGTTGCAAAATATAAGTAGCTAAGATAAGCTTCTTGTAATTCAGCTGCAGTAGGTGTAGAGAGGGGTAAGTGAAAAGAAATCGCCCTAACGAATGTACCCGAACTGTCTCTCAAAATTGCTCCTGCAGCGGCAGAAAATCTCCCATGGGCTGCATCTGTGTTTAATTTCATCCTGCCCGGTGGAGGATGAATCCATCTGACGATGATGCATCGAGAAGGACGAAGCTTTGGTGACAAATCTAGTGTAATTAAGGACTGGTCTGAGATTGCAAATTTCTTTTCACTCTGTGCCGATGCCCAATCATACAAAGCACGTCTAATATTTTCAAACACTGTTGCTGGTTGCCATTTCCTTTCTCCATAGATTATGGATGTGTATGATTTCCAAAGCTCCCATATAATGAAAGCTGGAGCCACAATACGAAACATGCCTTTAAGTGTCTTGCCTTTTGTTGAGATCCACCATTGCATTAAATTTTGTTGGACACTTGTAGCATTAGTTGATGGACCATCCAAATGAGCCGCATACATTTTCCATATCCCAGCGATTTCCGGGCAATGCAAGAATATATGATTAGTTGTTATTTGCGATTTGAGACAGAAAGGACACTGCGTGGGGTGGATATACACAAACTTCTGCAAGTTTTTAGGGACTGAAATTGCACCTTTATACAGTCGCCATAGAAACAGACGGACTTGAGGAGGATTGCACTTATGCCAAATGAAACTGTATGACAGACGGGAGTTTCTTGTGAGTCTAATCTGATCATACGCAGCTCGAATGGTACGATGTTCCTGGTCAAGATTCTCATGACAAAATATGTGAATGCGACAAATACGCTTCCATACCAGTGAATCTGTGATACGTATGTCATAATTATTACGATGAGCATATCGTGCATGTAGAAAGTTGCTCCATAGTGAATTGTTTTCTTGATATCGCCACCATAATCTGCAGGAGTACGTTTTTTGCAGATCACTTAAAGATCTCAGTCCTAGACCACCCTCAGATGTTGGTCCAAAGAGTTGAGCACTCGAAATCCATGCATATCCCTTTCTTGTGTCCGTACTCCGCCAGAAAAATTTGATCATTGCTCGCGTTATTGCACGTATAATACTTTGCGGTAGTTGACAGGCCGATAGTATGTGTAAAGGTATAGCCGCAAGGACATGTTTGATCAAGATTAACCGGCCTGCTTGATCTAAGAACTTGTTTTGCCACATTGCTAGTTTGGTCTGAATGGTGGAGAGTAGAGTCGCAAAATGTGCAGTTCTTTCCTTACCACGATGCAACTGTACTCCTAAGTATTTGATTGGCAGACGGACTGATGTCATGTGCAAAGCATGCGCCATGCGATTAATCTGCGCGCTTGTTAGGTAATCTGGTGGTATAAAATGACTTTTATGAAAATTTACTGCCTGGCCCGAAGACGTCTGATACAATTTTAGGAATTCTCTGAATTTTCCAAGATTTCTCAGCCCACCATTAAGAAACACCAATAGATCATCAGCAAAGGCTAGGTGAGTAACCGGTTTAACCCTGCCTGCTGAGAAGGGAATGATTCTTCCTTGTTCCACCAAGTTGTTTATGCCCCTTGAAAATGCCTCAGATGCAATGATGAATAGAATGGGTGACAACGGGTCCCCTTGCTTAACACCCCTTGTTGGCCTAAATATATATATATATATATATATATATATATATATATATATATATATATATATGACATGTATATTTATGTATCTATACATATATATATGTCCCCACCTCATGCATGTAAATATGCACGTATATATTTATCATGTGAACAAACTCTTCATGAGATTAAAGTGGTTAGTCCTGAAGATGACTATGGTTAGGGGTGAAGTCCTCTTAGTTCACCCTATTGAGAAGGACCCGGCGGTTGAGGGGTTTTTATCCCCAAAACCCATTTATTCCTTAATCATTATACCCCTTTCATAATTTTTAAGCTACTTTTTACCAAGTTTCTATGGTGATTTAAAGGGATCACCATGGGTTACCCATGATTCAATCTCGGTGGTTAGTGTATGTTTAGTAGCTCCACCAAGATTGTTTAATGAAAAGGATTACTAAATAGTTGAAGAAAATGGTAGTATTTGGTCCTTAGTTCCATGCATCCCACGTTGCTTGTGGAGCTTTTTAATAAGTTTCACATTCCTATAACAACATGTTTTTGGGACTACATTACACATAGCTATTTAAATTGTTGCCTTAAATAGCGCTTAAGGGGTGTAGTTAAGTCTTTCTTTGAAAAAAATGACCTCCTTTATGCCTCCCCTACCCGGCGGCCTTAATGGGGAAAAGAATTGCTTTTCCCCCTTTTTACCTTTTAAATCGCTTTTAATAAGGCACTAAATGCTTCTCTCACCCCTACAACAAGGGTTTATTGCTTGTGGTAAAAAGGGACTCCACTTTAATATCTCCATGCTCATGCCGCCATTTTATGAGTGATCTTAGGGTATCAACCCGTACGCTTCATAATCTTTACTTGGGGTCGTATACTATTTCCTTTCATTTTTGGATAATCGTTGGTAATTCTTAAAATATTCTCTTTTAGAAATGTCGTTCAACTGCTCCGCTTCATGCTAGCCCCAGATTTAGTTCCGTTATATGGTGGGGTACAACATATAATATGTGTGACATAACATATATTGCATGTCTAAGATGTTTGAGATTAATCGGAGAAAATTGTGTAATCGCTGAAAGTCGAAAATTTAGTTTTCCACACCTCTATATACATGGGACGTTTTTGGTGTGTACATAACATGTATATAGACACTTTTTACACATCCAAGACATATTAGAGTATTTTAGAAAAACAAATTAAGGGTTGATTGAAATTTACCATATGTGTGAAGATTATGCATCATTATTTGACAAAGTTTACAAAAGAGATTTCAGCACATGGTGCAGATGGATTACACGCCATGTACACATCATTTGGGGCCTAGGTGGAGCTTGTTTGGCATTTTAATTGGTGGAGGATAAGCCACACGTGATTCGTGACATTAAAGAAGGCAATACACACATGGAAAGATTTCAAAATCATACAAAGTGCTGAAGTTTTTAGCACATGCTTCCTTGGCCGATTTTATGACATGATTTTGCTCCAAATATCTTCCGAAATTGAGGGACAACCACATCTTGATTGATTGATAATTAAATTGTGTGAATTTGAGCATGTGTTTCTGATTTTTGGTCGAATATCCAGCTCATTTTATGAAGTGTCAAGGTGGAAAATGATGGTCTATCATGAAGTGACAACTAGGCTAAGACACGTCATTCGTGCAATCATTTTTGCCAAGTAAGCA
Source organism: Eustoma russellianum (assembly GCA_036186865.1). Taxonomy (NCBI): domain Eukaryota; kingdom Viridiplantae; phylum Streptophyta; class Magnoliopsida; order Gentianales; family Gentianaceae; genus Eustoma; species Eustoma russellianum. Next base: position 8,819,489 of record AP025072.1, on the reverse strand, counting down.
AGGGTGTGTCACCATATTATACAAGACAGTCTTCTAAATTAAAGACAAATTTGAAGGGAAATTTCAGCCATTGGCCGTCCACACCATCCACAAAAGGAAGCAAGATGATTCAAGACAAAGTCAAGCCAAAGTTCATATTCTATCAAGATCAAGAAAGATCATTCTCTTCTTCTCTTATTCTTTTCTCTTGATCTTAGCCTCAAGCCTATTATTCTTATCTTTCATATACTGTATAAGCTTTGATTATACCACCCACGTACGTGTATTTCTTGTACAAGGTTGATCAAGGTGTGATCATACCTTCATTTGTTTGGTGAAGGGTTTTTGTGTTGGTGTTTTTGTTTGCTCCTTGTAAAAAGGGTGGAGTTTGTGTATAACTCCAGTCACTCTTGTGTCAAGGTGTTGTTTGTGTTAAATGTATACCGAGGAAGGTTTCCTCAAAGACTGGAGTAGGTCGATTTGACCGAACCAGTATAAAAATCTTGGTGTTATTACTTTTCAGCACTTTTACTTTTAGTTCCTGTTTTCTGCATTGTTGTCATAGCCACTATGAAAATAGCAAACTTTCTTCAAAAATCACCAAACTTTGCAGAAACTAGCCAAAGATCTTATCTTTCATTTGAAACAAGTTTCATCAAATTTGAATAAGTCGTTCAAACGTTCATAGATCCTAAACTAGTGCAATCTCATTTTTAGATATGCAAAGGCTGAGAATATTAACATGGTTGACATACTTACCAAAGGAAGTTTCGAAAAATGCTTCAACCCATTAAAGTATACATCCTAAGGGTCTTACATAAAAGTTTCATATTATTTAGAGTTGTCAATAAATAGGAATAAAATTTTTATTTTGAGGAACGATTTCTGGCAGATTGACACAGTCTGAGTTGAAACGTCTTTTTGAAGGGGTTACACTTTGAATTTTAATCTGAAACTTGTATGACATATTCATAACATCTGCGAGTACATTGTCATTAGATTTCACGATTTTTGAAGGTCTACAACTTGATCATTTGGTTAATCAAATACGGGTCTAAAAATAAAATCTGGTTTCAGAAGTGAGTAATTGGTAACAAAAAAATTTTAAAAACCAATTTGTTCATACTCACTATTCAACCCCTTCTCCCCTTCTAGTGGTGCTATACATGACCTGCATACCTAGGTTGCCCGTAGCTTTTGCGGGTACGAGGAACAATAGCCAATGCATGCCAACCCAATAGGAGACATTATCCTCCAGCTGCTGATGCATGCACAACTCTAGACGTGCCCATGCCGCCTGCATTGATGCAGGCAAAAAGGTAAATACACGCAACCATCAGCATCTCTAGTGGCGAATGTGCATGGTGTGGACATCAGTATGCAAACATCCTCAGGCAATGGGAGGTAGATCCGTGACAGTACTAAAGATGCCAGTCTGATCGAGCATGAGGCCATATTGTGCAATGGTATGCGCCACTGTATTGGCTTCACGTGGAAAATAAGCAAGAGTTGTATGACTGAGACGCAAGAATAAAGAGACTCGTGCCACATACATGTCCAATTGGGCCGTTGATGTAGAGGGCGTGTGAAGCAACGATAGAAGAGATAGACAGTCTACCTCAACCTCTATGCTAGAATTGTCCTGCACAAAATACATGAGGCCAAAGATTATATATATACACACACACACACATATCGACCGTTGTATAAATATGTACGTTTTTTCCTTCACCAAAGTTTTTCAATAAGGGTGGTTTTACTCGGTAAGGTTTTAATGCGGCGTATCATATATGATTGGCGATTGGCATTACTCCGATCTTTGCACTCGTTTTTTTTTCATTTGATGATGAGATTTTATACTGCGGTATTCCTCTGCCATAAGTGAGCCTTACTAACAAAATTTTCTTCTTGTTAATATATATTTTTTTTGATGAAAGACGGGCGGTACCGTCCAGGATTTTATTAATAAATGCAGCCCTCACTTGTGGCGGAGAAAAACCATGGTTAAATTTTTTGTAATATGTCTATAGGAGACTCTCCAAAAAAAAGAAATGTAATTAAATACATGACCCTAGAAGTAAGCAAAAGTTGATCAGTCTGGCAGCACTCGAATATGTAGTTCAAATGTGGGCATTCATGTTTTGGCTCAGCTCCAGCCTGGGTGTAGTATGAAAGTATAAAGCAAGCAGCAGTTAGTGTAATAAAATTGACGAAATAGATAAAGCAAGAGAAGAAAATCCATGTACCCACGTTGCCTTGTCCTGGGATGGACCAAGGCAACAACCAAGAAGACACGCCACACCAAGTGGGAGACATGTGTAGTATGTGATGCGGCTGTAGAGTGGTGTACCTCGTACATCATGAAAAGAATGACATAAATACATGTTTGGATGTGTCAAAACATAATAACGAAAGAGAAATATTGTGTACCTAGGTTGCCCATAGTCATGAGGACTGCGGGCAACGGTTTTGGTAAACAGCCAACCCATTTGGGAGGCATAGAAAGATCAGTTTCAAGGGGGCGTGCACCATGATAATGATCAGTATCAAGATGCCGAAATGTATGTAAGATGGTGTCTGTCAATACTGCAGCTCGGATATATGATGGTAGATCACCAAAACTATCATAGGCCGTAAAGTGTTGCGTTAGGAGCGCCAACTGAGCGACCAAGTGAGCTGGAACATTGGTTTCACGATGAGTATGAACAATCGATAAGGAGAGTGATTGTGTAAGGGTACGCAAACGCATCAAGTCCGGTGATAGTGATCTGTGTGATGACAAGAGTATTGATAGTAAATCAGCACAGTCCGTCTCAATGGTACCACATCCATAGCTTGGTAGATAGTACATACAAGCAAGAAATATGGATTGAGCCTCTACCCTCAATGGTATATCATGGCGGAGGGGAAAAGAGATTGCATGCTGAAAGGTGCCAGTGGAATTTCTGATAATGGCATCACCGCTGGCTGCAGATTGTCCAACTGCAGCATCTGTGTTTAGCTTGAGCCTACCCACTGGAGGAAGAGACCATCAGAGTATGCGGGGTTGAAGAAGAAGCAGTGGCACAGAGAGGCCAACTGAGATGAGTTGCGGTATATTTTCTGCATACTTAGAGCCAGACATAGATGCTGCCTATGTGAACAAATCAAAACGGATGGATCGGATAATCAAACGAGGAGACCACTGAGAGGTATCAAAAATGATGGAGGCATGCATTTTCCACACATTCCACAGCAGCACACCAGGGAAGATTATTTGCATGGCACCCACAAATATGGGTGGGACAGAGCACCAAATGAGCAATAAATATGATCTCCAAGAACCATTATTGAAGGGTGGAATATATAGCAAAGCCACAAATTAAGACCAAACAGTTTGTACCTCTTTGCAAGTGAAGAACAGATGTAATGTGGTTGCATTATCGTGTTGACAAAATGGACAACATGATGGAAGGACCTGCTAAAAATTGGCCAAGAAATTGGGTATAAGGAGTGCTGCATGATACAGAGGCCAAAGAAAAAGCTTGATATGTGGACGTTGTGTACTATGCCAAATGAAACGATGTGATAGAAGTGGTGGTTTGGCCAATTGCACCATAGAGTATGCTCCACTGATAGTGAAAGCTCCAGAAGGAGTGGGCCAGATCAGAGTAGATGACTGCATTGTAGAACAAGCAAAGCAAAGTGGATGAACCGTACAAATACGCTTCCATCTTGCAGAGTCATGTAATCGAGGACGAAAGTCTTGGCGATGCCCATAAAGATAGCATATGTAACGGCCCCATAGTGAGTCACTGGTGTGATATAAGTGCCATACCTTGCATTTAAATGTAACTTGTAAAGTCTGCAAGTCAGGCGGACCTAGTCCACCTTCGTGTGTGGGCAGGAAAATTTGTGTCCAGGAAATTCAATGATGCTGGCTTGGGCCTCAGAGAAATCGGGCAAAACAGGACTCCAGAGATCTAATGACCCCTATAGGTAAACGCGTCCCAGCCATAATGTGAAGTGGAATAGAAGGGAGTATGGAGCGAATGAGAATGATGTGTCCTGCTGTTCCTAAAAACTTTTGTTGCCAGCTGCGTAATTGATTGTCAACATGAGTGAGAAGCTCTGTACAGTGTATTGCTCGTGTAATACCTTTATGTAAATGTGAACCCAAATACTTAAGTGGCAGCGATGATTGGCGCATGGCCAAGATATTAATGAGATCCCGCCGATGAGACGAGGAGATGCCTACAGAGAAGACAATGCTACTCTTGTGATAATTAATTGTCTGCCTAGATATCTGCTCGTACATAGTTAAGAAATGCTTAACAGATCGTAAGTTACGACGATCAGCTACAAGAAAGAGAAGTAAATCATCTGCATAAGCTAGTGAGATATAATGATGGGTATTCGGCCGATGGGTAATGGCCGTATGTTACCATGGTCGGCGCTTTGGTTGAGGGCCCTAGAGAATACTTCAGCGACAATAATAAAGAGCAAAGGTGAAAGGGGATCACCTTGCTTTACCCCTATAGTAGGTTTGAAAAATCCACTACGTACACCATTGACTAGAACAGAAAAATAGGCACTTCCAAGATGGTTGAGCACTAATGTGATGAAGGCTGTGGAGAACCCAAATTGCTCTGATACCCGTCGCAAGAATTGCCAATTTACACAATCAAAAGCCTTTGCAAGTTCGAGTTTGATAATGCAATTAGAAGATCTAGGAGTGTGATCCAACCAATGAACCATCTCATTGCCAAAAAGGACATGTTCAGCTATGGCTTTACCTTTTTGAAATCATGCTTGTTTCGGAGAGATAATTTTGGGAAGGACTGTATTTAGATGAGTAGCAAGAATTCTGGTCTAAATTTTACTGAAAAAAGTGCATAATGCAATAGGACGATAATCTGCAAATGATGTTTGCGTAGTGCCTTTGGGTAGGAGAACAATTAATGTATATTCCACTGGCTTGGGCAGTGGAAAGCCCAGGAAAAACTCTTGAACAGCCTTATAAACATCAGCATGAATGATGTCCAGTAGGTTCTATAAAAATGACCATTAGAACCATCCGGGCCGGCCGCACTATGAGGGTCCAAAGCCCAAACGGCTTGACGGACCTTGTATTCCGAACGCATAGCAGTCAAATAATCATTATATGGCCTTGTGAGTATAGCAGGTATGGCTTGGAGCATAGTGGAGAATCGGAGTGCGGGTTGAGCCGAGAACATATTGATGTAGTGGTCAACAACAGCTTGTTGTATTGTGGCTTGGGTATCACAAAAAGTGCCATCAATATGGGTTATCCGATGAATGTGCTATCGTCTATGGTGGTCCTTAACAATGGCATGAAAGTACTGTGTGTTAGCGTCACCTTCCTTTAACCACTTGATGCGTGCCTTTTGTTTCCAGGATTCCGTTTTTTGATTACAAGCTCAGCGGAACTCAGCCTGCACAGTGTGTTAAGCAAGACGAATAGCGTTTGAAGGAGTTTCATCATAAGCAAATTCTGCTCCTTGAACTCTTCGTTCTGTAAATTCTACCCGACAAAATATGTTACCAAAAACATTTCTATTCTAGCTCGAGAGATCATGTTTTAATGAACATAATTTGTTGCATAAGCCCACATACCCCCAGTGGTAAGGTATGAACTCTATGCATGTCGAACGAAGGTGAGAAAGTCAGGATGAGAGGTCGATACTGTAAGGAAATGAAATTGTTTAGGAACAGCCGTTTCAGTCGGGCCACATTCAAGTAAGAGAGGACAGTGATCAGAGGTGACTCGGCTTAAGCGTGTAACACCCAATCAAGCCAACTCCAAACTCGCCCTAAGCCTCGGCCTCCCAGCCATGTAAAACGTGTACCAACATGTGGAATAATGTATCATGCACAGTGATCAACTGTGGTGTTGAAATCTGCAAAAGATGAGAGAGCTGGCCGAGATACCCCTTTGTGATCTTGGAGTGAAAGGAATGTGTTGAAGTCACCCAATATCACCCAAGGTGCTGTAGTTGAGTCTCCAAACTCTTTGAGATCAATCCATAAATGACAAAGTTCTAGAATGGTGTGCCGTCCATAAATGCAAGAGTGCCAGAATATGGGATTTGAAGTAGAGATGCAGAACTGCACATGCGAAACTTGATCTCCAATCCGATATTCTAATAAGCTAAGAGTGTCCATACGACAAAAACACCATATATGGTCCTCACATAAAGATAGACTAGAAGAAAAACCCAACTGTATTTGTCCATGTTGCAAGCGGTTGATTGGTTGCTGTGGCTCAATAATGATAAGGAGCATAACAGAGTGCTGCTGGAGTAGTAAGCATAATCTAGATAGTGAGGTACGCAGACCTGAGAAATGCATTAAGAAGATTGGGAAAGAGAGTGCAAGGTGCGGGCCGAACTTCAGGTAATTACTTGTCGTGGGGGTCAAGAAATTTGAGCCATAGTACGTCGATGTCGCTTCTTAACGTATGTTACGAAACCTTGATCATCTGATGGTGCAGGAGGGTGTAGAAGCTGTTGAAGAAGATCTTCATCAGAAATAGGTTGAGTGAGGTGGGACATGCGACATGCAACATCGTCTGATACTGTCTTGCATGAATTACATAGGTCTTCTAGAGTAGAGGTAATTTTATGGTTGGGATCATGTGCCTCGGAATCTGAGTGTCCATGGGTGATATCCAAAGAAAGTAATTGTGGTTGATGGGAGTCCTCGTTTGCACGTCCAAGGAGATGCAATTCTTAGGAGAATGAGGGGTCTGCAGGAGGAAGACATGCATCTACTGCAGGCGATGGTTCTGAGGCGGGTGCATTAGATGGCATAGGATGTGATATCTGTGGATCAGATGAAGGAGCATCTTTTAAAGGTTGCTTTTCTTTCCAAATTTTCTGGGGCACGATATGTTTCTCTGTGGATTCAAGGGGGCATCTGCTGGATTTGTGACCAAGAACGCAGCATTTGTAACAGAATGGCAGAACATCCTCGTATATCACCGTCATGAAGAATTCACGATCACGACTTTGAATGTGGAGTTTTTGTGGTAACTATTTAGATACATCCACTTCTATGCATACATGAGCCATAGAGGGACATAGCAGTTTTTGTGTGGCGGTGTCAGAGCGAATTGGTGTACCGATCATGGAAGCAATGAAAAAGAGAGCTGATTGGTGATGCAGATAATCAGGGAGGCCTGGAAGAGTGATCCAAACTGGTACAATAGGAGCATCATAATGCAGATCAAAATCAAATGTGTATTTTGTGACATGCATTGGATATCCTAGGATCGATTTGGTACGACGACAAAAGCAACGGCTATAATCCTTTTCCATGTCAAAAAGGATGAGTATATGAGATTCATCCATGAGTCCGATATGAACTGCACCTTGGAATCCTATGCGATCAAAGGCCTTCTTCAACGCAGCTATAGCTAGCCTACCATGCCAAAAAGATCCGACAAGGGTGTATTGAAACGGAGATAGCAGGGACTCTACTTCTTTGTCGGAGAAGCATATTGATGGGAAAACTTTATATCGCAATTGTGGTTTCGGTGAGATTGCTGTTGGAGGGGCACCGCAGAGAACATCACCGAAGGTTGCCGGGGCTGAAGGGCCCGGCGAAGCTGCCATCAGCGACGATCGAGATGTTGCATCCGAAATCACCAGAGGTCGGCGGCCGCTAGGTTTTTTTATATCCTTCTTGCTAATATATATATATATACACACACACACACACATGAATCAACGCTCTAATTATATAAATATGTACGCTTTTTCCTTCACCAAGGTTTTATCCACAAGGGTGGTCTTACTTGACAAGGTTTTAATGCAGCATATCATATATGATTGGAGGTTGACAATTATTTGTTCATTGCATTCGTTTTTTACGATGACCCTATTATGTAATATGGTTTTCCTCCGCCATAGTGAGGCTTTCTTTCTTTTAATAAAATTATTTTCATCTAAAATATATATATATATATATATATTTTTTAAATAAAAAGAGATTTTATTAGCATAATGCCTCGCTTTTGGCGGAGGAAAACCTTATTACAGAGTATGAAAGTATGGCGCAAAAAGAAATAGATGATTATAAACATCCAGATCATATATAATATGTCGCATTAAAACCTTGCCAAGTAAAACCACCCTTGTGGATAAAACCTTGGCGAAGGAAAAAGCGTACATATTTATATAATTGGAGTGTTGATATGCACTACCGTACAAAATGAATAAAATTACAATCCAAAAATTACAAAGAGGAAGCTGAAGTAAGGTATGCCAGATAAAGTCTTGAGCTTGATGATTCGGCCCCACTCCGGTAGCCTCAGCGTCAGTGATGTGGGCGAGCATAAGGTGTGATCCCGTCCATGCACAAGAGAAAAAAAATGCTGTGTTAATCAGGCATATGAGACAGAAGAGAAGATAGACCAAAGGATTACAGATCGTACCGAGCCTGCCTGTACCCACTGTGGTATAGGCAGAGAAAACGAAGGAGTGCCAATCCATATAGAAGACTAGTGAATCAAGGGACTCGCAAATTCACTGATGATAGGTCCAAAGTTATGGTACCTCGTACCCATGACGGCAGATTGTGGCGTGAGAAGTGTTGTGTCTGAGGAAATACCATTGCATGCTGAGCAAGGTAGTGAGCCGCCATGTTGGCCTCTCGATATGTATGAACAGACTCCAGACGATGATCGTGCAGTAATGTCTGTAATAATCTAAGATGATAGTTCCCGAAGACGGAATGTGGTTGCCGCAGTCGAGTAAGCATTTGAGCACAGTCGGATTCTATAATGATGGAACGATAAAAGGGAAGAAAATATAGCAATCCAAATAATGCCGCTTGAATATCTGCTACAAGAGGTGTGCATGGAGGCAGGCGGAAAGAAATCGCCCCCACACAG
>AP025072.1:8762879-8808661 GCA_036186865.1 Eustoma russellianum | reverse complement strand
CCGTGGGTGTCCATGTAAGATGCGAACCTGAACCTTCAGTCTGAGTAAGGCAGGTAGAATGGATTCGACAAATGAGTCTCCAAACCGGCGAATCCGGAAGTCGAGGGCAATAATCCCCTTTTCTGCCATATTTAATATGCATATACTTACTCCAAAGCGTGTTGTTTTGCTGATATGACCACAAAATGCGACAGTGATAAGCCTTTTGTAAAGAGCAAAGATCTTGTAGGCCCAAGCCTCCTTCCTCAATAGGCGAAGTAATTGTGGACCATGCCACCCAATGATGTCTATTTCCCCAATAAAAAGATGCCATCTTCCTTTCGATGATTTTAGTGACGGACTTTGGCAATACCCCTGCTACAAGAATATGAAAAGGAAGCGCCGAGATCACTGAGCGTAATAGCACCAGTCGACCGGCCGAGGAAAGAAGTCGGCAGTGCCAGCAATGCAGGCGATCATCAATATGCTGTAGCAGGGAAGTACAGTATCTGGAGCGATTAATTCTCTTATGTGAATATGAACCAAGATACCAAAAAGGTAGAGCAGTACACCTCATGCCTAATATTGTCTCAAATGATCGGCGTCGATGTGGTGGCGTGTTGGCAGAGGATATGAAACTGCTCTTATGAAAATTAACTTTTTAACCAGACGCGGCTTCATACGAAGTTAGGAAGGAGTGAAATCTTCTTAAATTGCGTTGTGTTCCAAGCAGACTAATAAGCAGATCATCCGCATACGCCAAGTGAGTAATAGCAAATGGAATTCGTCCTAGTCGAAAAGGCTGTAGTGCGGCAGAGTCAGCCAGTGATTTTAAGCCTCTGCTGAAACCCTCAGAAGATAGAATAAAGAGCAATGGGGACAGCAGATCACCTTGCTTGACACCGCGGTACGGCCGGAAAGACACCGAGGGTTGGCCATTGATCAAAACTAATAATGTAGTGGCACGTAAATGATTGATGATTATCCAAATGAAGAAATCAGAGAAACCAAAATGTCGTAAAAATAATTCTAGATACTCCCAGCTTACTCGATCAAAATCCTTCATCATATCCAGCTTCAAGCATAATTGAGAGCCACCTTTATCAAGCATATGAATCATCTCACGCGCCATCAAGACTTGCATGGAAATATCATGCCCGGGTAAGAAACCTGTTTGTTCTGGAGAAATTATTTTTCGAAAGCAGTTTACCCAGGCACGTGGCGATGATCCTCGTACAAACTTTACTCATAAAGTTTGTAAGACAGATAGGCCGAAAATCACTGAATGTTTGAGGAGATTGTGTCTTTGGAATCAATGTAATCAAAGCCCTAGCCATTACGGAGGGTTGTGGTACTCCAAGAAAAAACTCCTGCACCGCTTTAACAACATCAGAATGTATAACTGACCAACACGATTGGTAAAACTTACCATGGAATCCATCCGGTCCTGCTGCACTTTGGGGATCTAAATGCCACACTGCCTCTTTTACCTCTGCGTCCATTGGCAACTGTGTAAGCATGGCATTGTTTGCCTCTGATATCAGACTAGGGATGTGTGTAAGAATGGCTGAATGATTAGACGTTGCCTCTCGAGCAAATAAAGTGGTATAGAATGAAACAGCTTCGGTCATAATGTCGGTTGGGGCCGTACACAGCGTACCATTAACGGTGTGAATCTGTTGTATTCGAAGTTTTTGATCTCCGCCCTTTGACAATAGAGTAAAAATATCGTGTATTAGCATCGCCTTCTTTAAGCCATTTAACCCTCGCTTTTTGTTTCCAAAACTGAAGTTCATAAGAAGAGGCTCGAAGATATTCTGCTTTGGCACAATGATATGCCTCCTGTGTTTCGGCAGTTGGGCCCGCCTCCCAAATAGCCTCAGCACTATTCAGGTTAGATTCCGCATGCATAAGGTTGTTGAAAATATTGCCGAATATTTCTTTATTCCACCGCTGTATATCTCTCTTCAGGGAAGATAACTTTGTGTAGAAGCCATACATACCTCCTGTAGTTGGATATGATAGCCAAGCATTCTGCATATAGGAGTGAAAATCTGAATGAAGTAACTAGGCGTCCAAGAACCGAAAGGAGCGACGGCCGGCTGAGGCACTTAGCCAACACACAAATAATAGCGGGGTGTGATCCAATGTAACCCGCGGGAGATGTGTAAGCTGCATGTCTTCAAACATATCTTGAAAAGAAGAGTTGACAAATAGCCAATCCAATCTGCGACGCACCCGGCCTAGACCCCTGCCATCAACCCAAGTAAATCTGGGTCCTTGATATGGTGGTGCCATAAGAGAACAAGACTCAATACATTCATTAAAGTCCTGTAATGCTGCCAGAGGGGGATTTGAATGACCACTATGATCACCAATTGCTCGAAAAGTATTAAAGTCTCCACCAATTACCCAGGACAACGCGGATGCCCTGGCAAAGTCACCTAAAGAGTGCCATAGATCACGACGTAACGACGCCGTGTGTTTCGCATATACAACCGACATAACAAAGGTAAGCTGGAGCGGATGAAATAGTAACGTGAAATGGACTACTTGATGCCCAATGCTGAATGTTCTCTAGCAAATGTCGGATGGGATGGCATACCAGTCTCATTGCCCGTATGTGTTTGGGATGCAGGCAACCTGGGTACTCAATTCAAATTTGCTTCTCTCCTTGCTTTTGGATTTGATAAACACCTCTTATATGTAATATTTCACATGTTTATCATTTTGAAGTACACACACGAGCAGTGGCAACGGCTTCCTACATCGAAAATGCGGCAGAGTTCCTTTGATGCTACAAGTGGCGCAAACTCCTCTTCCACTGGATTTGATTGTATTACACTCATTATTTCAATTTACACATTACTATTATCTAGGATTTTGCAATTTTTATATATAATTTCTATCTATTCTATTTAGTTTGGGAGAGTCTCCCTCCTTAGTAAGGATTGCTATTGTAACCACGGTATTCCTCCGCCACAAGTGAGGTTTTTTATATTAATAAAATGCCCGGATGGTACCACCAGTCCTTCATCTGAAAAACATGAAACATATATGGATATGTTGGAATATGAAACTTATTTCAAACATGTGGTAATATGGATATATATATACCGTAGGGTGTTTTTGTATGAACTGGAATACATATGTAAAATTATGATTGAATGATACATAGAGTATGGATTTGTATATATGTATATACACATGTAAATGGACATTAGATGAATTGGTATAAATATAAACCAAATGGATATTGAAATGGATTACATGATATATCGGAACTTATTTTGAAGTATTATATAATATTGATATTTTATGGATTGGAATACATATAACCGTATGGAATTTGTTATGGAATGGGTATATTTATATAACTATATGGACATGGATCGTTGTGTACATCATTTTGCCAAAATGCATTTGTTTCGAACATCGAAAATTACATATTGCATTTGGTTGCGAAATCATGCACCCACCGCAGATGCAATTGGTCATTGACCAAATGGACATGCATTACATGGTTTTATAGTATCTGCATCATTATGACAATATCAGGGTATAAATAATATGGATAACTATACACGACATGTTGCGAAAAATCATTGGATTTGGAGATAGAAACTTGCATCTTGCATTGTTTGTGAAATCACGATACCCACCGCAGATGGGATATGGATATAGATATGGATATGGACTGGTATTTTACCATATATTGTTATGGATATGGATGTGGATATGGATATGGATATGGACATGGACTGATCTCCGACCAGATATAGATACGGATATGGACTAGTCACCGACCAGATAGGATATTGACTGGTCACCGACCAGATATAGACATGTATTGCATTTTCTATAACTCTTGCATTAATGCATTAGCACGGGATGTATCATGAAATATTTTGTGTATATGAAATGGATTGTCATGGAACGTTACGTTTTATGGATATGGATTGTCATGAAAATACATTATGGACATGGACATGGATACTTCATGGATATAAATTATCATGGAAATGCATCATAGACATAGATTGGAATTATACATACTATATGGATTATCATAGAATATCATATGGAATAGATTATCATGTATAATTTAATAGATATGGAATATCATCAAAAAACTATTTGAATATGTAGTGGAAAGAAGAAAACAAACGGATTTATAATTGAAGTGGGAGCTACAGGAATATGGATTTAAATTGGAAATTATATGGACTTATGGAGATGTATGTGAATTAGAAACTGTATGGGATGGGTTAAAAATGGATTTGCAAATTAATTGGAACATCATGTGTAGGGATTTAATTATGATGAATGTGTCTAAATTTTACTTGTGAAATGTAGATGGATAATTATGTTCTTTAATCTTGTCTTATTGTTTTGGAACCCCTTCTCCAAATGTTTGATCCCATGGTGGATCTAAGGAGTCTACTTGTGGACGATTCGTATCATCACTCATACTTTCTTTAAATAATTTGCAGAGAACATGAAGTACGATACAAGTTTTATAGAAGAGGAGCTAGGGATAGAATACCTTTGCTCGAGGAAGTATGTTCAAGGAGTTTTGTTTATACAGATGGATGATTATATTTTTAGAGCATTTTGTGATTTTGGGACATTGAGTTCCATTTCCAATGGAGTCAAGGACTCACTCTTCCTTGACTTTGGAATATGATGGAATAAAGCAAAATGACTCACTAAATTGGCTGCGCTTCTTATATTGTGAAGTAGCAGTTGATCGGCACAGCTTGACGCATCATTATGGGTCATTGAGAAACCTCTGTGTGTTTCTAACACATGGGTATGGTTGCGTACATCCGACCCCTCCATACCCAGCCATAGACGGGAGCCTCTAAGGCAATGGAGTAATTTAATGTTGTGATTTTAGGACATTATGGTTTGTATGGAGTTATGATGGATTGTAGTTGAGTGCATGTCAACTGTAAATATTTGTCTTTATATTTTTCTGCTATACTGATTTATGCTTATGTGTTGACATGCACATGAAAGGTATCGACGCCTTGTACTTCTCTTAGTAGAGTACAGCGGGTGCACCATGCCAAGACCTTAGTCTGGGGTGGGCGCTACATGCTTTGTTGTTGATAGTTGTTGTAGAGCTACACTATACACCTCTTATGTTTAATTTGTAAGATTTATTAATCAATGGGTGATTGAGGTAGTACTATATAAGTTGCATAGAGCTGATAAATCAAATCATGATTAGGATTGGTGTATAACCACAGGATCAAGCTCTTATTTGTTGTATCCATGATCATTCATAGTGAAAATCCAAGGAAAGGTGTTCCTTAGGATTGGAGTAGCTCACGTCGACCGAACTAGGATAAATTCCTTGTGTCCTTGTTCTTATTTTGTTCTTCTACTTTCTACTCGCTTCTACCATTTTTACACTTAAATTTACACAATCGGCAAAAATAGCAAAACCGTTTTCCAAGTTATTGACTTTTGATGGAGATAAACTTCAGACTGTTAACTTTTATTTTCAACAAAAAATCACTGGATTTGAGCAAAGGAAAGTTAGTCTTTCAGTTTTTAAAAGATTACTGCTCCATTCTAGCAACAATTTGACCAGTTTCAAAGAAAGGTGCATGTCCATTTTATTAAACACAGTTTCTAGTCATCCTAAGGAGTGTTTTGACACAAAAATCAACGTTTTTGTACCGAGTACAAAAAGTTATAGTCTTTCAGAGTTTGCTATCATTTTGTCCAAAACAATTCAGACTAACCATCTGAAACTTTTCATTTGCTTGAAAAGTCAAACGATCTTATTTTTAGCTCATTTTTGGACAGAGTAAACTTAAGCCTTTGAAGTTTATTTATGAAAAATTTCATAATTTTTGGAGTTCTGTACTAAGACCTTTGAATATTAGAAACGGGTACTGGTTCTAAACACTCTCAGAATCAGTTTTGAGGGGTAATTTTTAAAGGGCTTTAAAAATAGCGCTATTTTTGGCAACCACTATTGAACTCACCCCCCTCTAGTGATGTTTATTGTAGGTGTTAAGGTCCAAAAATTGGTATCAGATCAAGGTTACACCGCAATAAGAACAAACGAAGACAAGGTACATTCTACATTATAATATGGCCATATTTCCTCACAAAGGTAAGATGGAAGGTATGTCTACCCAACGTCCACCTCTTTTTGATGGTAATAACTTTGTATGTTGGAAACTTAGGATGAGACTATTCTTAATAGCTATAGACATTGATTTATGGTTTATAGTTGAAGATGGTTCGTACATACCGATGAAAATTGTACAAGTTAGTGCGGTGACACAAGAGGTGGAAAAAGATGAAAGTGAATGGACTAATGAAGATAAAAAGAGAATGTCCAGGAATGACAAAGCCATGTAATTACTTTTAAATGGACTTAGTGCTTCTGAGGCAGGCTACGTTCCTAATTGTAGCACCCGCACCCCGGCCCAGCCGGATACGGTGCGCCCGCCGTACTTCACTATAGAGAGTACTAGGTGTCGATCCATAACATGTCGTAGTCCAGGATAAAATACGTGGACTTTCATTCTGACACGTCAACAAGTAAGCAAAACCGAGGCAAAATAAAAACTTTTGAAATAACAGCGTCTACGCAACCATCATTAGTTTTACAAACCGATCATAAAGTAGTACGAAAATCCCAAAAGAAATTGTTTCCATCATAATTTCATAATAAAATCCTCCATCATAACCATCTCGTCAAGTCACTTATGTTGTCCACCCCTCACCATTCTACGGGATAGGAAACCCTAGGTTCATCTTCAATCCATTCAACTTTATTTCCTGCAGGTTCTGGGAGGAAAAATAAGGGGTGAGTGACTATGTCAGCAGCAAGTAAACTATAAATAATCGTGAATTAAATGAAAAGTACATACAAGAACCGAACCCCAAAAATTCGGTTTAGAAACATACCTGACTTTCCATCCAAAACCCGTAATTAACTAGCTCATAACTTATCAACATCAGAACTTATCAAAATTCATAACAGATAACCATTCGCAACTTATTAAAAGATCATTACTCAATAAAGATCATAACTTAGGAGCTACCAAGTCATAACAACTTAGTCTAAGTGTCACGTATCAATATTCGATGACTCGTTAAATGCAACATGCATGAATATGTACGTGTGATGCATCATGATAAAAATGAAGATAAGTTCTTTCACTCTTTCTTTCAAAACATTATCGTCAAGAATACAAGGAGTATTCAAATCTATTCTCCCGGATCTGAGGCGGTCACTTATTTCTCTTCGAATCTATTATTCCCGGATTTGGAGCGATCACGTCATCTCTTACCAGGTCTATTCTCTCCGGGCCTGTACGGTCCATATCATCACAGTCAGGTCAATTCTCTTCGGGCCTTAACAGTCAATATCATCAGATCAGTTAACCCCGGATCTGGAGCGGGTCCTATTGGCCAGAAACACACGGTACCGGTGGAAAGCGTTCTTTTAAAAACAGAATCTTTTCTTTAAAAACGCTTTTTCATCATTATTTCTCATAAAATCAGTTCCATAAGTCATATAAATGACGATGATGCAATGTATGACATGTACTATGCAATCCATGACCTTGACGCGTTCATATACACACAAGTACAGCTTATTCTTTAGGCTGGAAAAATTTCCAGAATTATTGTTCCATATGCACGGCTCCAAAACCCCGTGTTTTAGGCCCATTATCATAAGTTCTTGTCATACATATGCATAAGAGTGTTTTTTCTATTCGTAATATAATTTTCGTAACGATACGAGACGCATAAGACTCTTAATTTATTTAATTACGAAACAGGGTACTGCAAAATTTCAGCAGCGCAGTGTCCCTTCTTTTGCTTTTCTCTTAAGTCCATTTGGTCTTATTTAATCTGAGCCAACCCTGAAAATTGCTGTAGACATAACAATAATTAATGGTCATAATCCCAAACTATACAAGTAATTCTAAGACCATCAAAACAAAGCCCCACAACAAGTTCCTCAATTCTGCCCAAAATTCCAGATTGGTAATATCCAATTAGCTTTGGTGATTTCCCCTTAAAATAATAATTCTAAGCTAAGTGGTTTACATGAAAACACTCACATATGTCTTAAGTAATTGTCATAAAAGTTTCGCAGCATTACAATAACTTAAAGGGGTCATTTATTCTTTTTCCCCAAAACGGGTACATGCTGAATTCTGGAATGACCAATTTTGCTACAAATTTTAGTGTGACCAATCCATAAGTCATTTTTCAAAAATTCCAACTTACAAACTTAGCAAACACATAGGGCTAGCATCCTATGAAAAATCAGCCCAATTGCATATTTCTAAGGTCCATATCCGGGTAAATCATTATGTCACATAAAATCTGTTCAGCCCAGTAATTTCCAGCATGACCAATTTTATTAAAAATTCCGTTAAAAATAAATCGTGACTCCTTTTAACAAAATTCCAACTCTCATATTTTCTAATCATAGGGCTAGTGCTACGCCAAAAATTAGCTACATTGAATACTTATAATGTCTCTTTTTAGGTCACTACAAAACGTCACAATAATTTGCCCTGTGCCAGTAAATTCCAATTTTGTCACATTTCCTTACTAAAATGTCCCGACTTGAGTTGTTTGGCTTCAATACCGTATTAAACATCAAATACATATTTAGCATACGGTTTTTCAGACTTTAACACACTCCAAAAGTCATCTACACATCACTTAAAACAGTTTGAATGATACACATATCATTCCCTTGGTCTGGCACGTTATGTTCATACTAGAACCCATTCTTGGTATAATTGGTGTAAACGTACCCTACCCCCAAAACATCCCGTTTAAACGCATGCAAGGGCAAAAATCATATCTCCATGATGAACACCATAATCTTAATACTAAAGCACACATCTTGTTCACACCTTTACCCCACAAGTTATAATTTCTTACAAGAACTACATTTATTTCCCCCTCTTTCATCCAACCGTCCCCCACACATGTCAAAGAAGAGATCTTTGTCACATTCATCTTAGATTTTATCTTATATTCATACTTAAAAACAACAAAGAATCCACCTTTGGAGCAAATCTCACACATGCAAGCCACTTTACTCAAGCATCCGAAAGTTTCATGCATTGAACTTATCATTTCACATCTAAGATTAAAACTTAATAGCATCTAGTCTTTCGAGCATGCACATTCACATATAAGCCATGATTATTTATAGGATACTTTCCTTTTTCAAACTTACTCCTTTCCTTGGCTTGGAAGGTGAGTGAAATCCTTCTCCTCTTCACTAATACCGCCACGGTTTGGGAGGAAGAAAAAGAATAACATTGGCTTTTATTCTAGGAAAGGACAAAACCAAAATGGAGGCTTTGATTAACTTACCAAGATGGAACTTAGACGTGGCTCAAACCACTTAAGAAAACTAACCCCTCCTAAAAGCTTTCAGAACTTGAACCTAGTGACCATGGAGGTCATGGTTTATGATCAAGAAAAAGGGGTAACATGAGCTTCAAGCTATGAAAAATGTAAAAATCCCTTGAAGAGTTGAGTATTTACTTACCTAGACCAAGTTTGCACTTGGATCAATCTTGAACTCCCTTGGTTCTCTTTAGCCGTGTGCTTTGGGAGGGAGAAGAGGAAAAGACTTTTTCTTAGGAAATTCTTGTAATATTTAGTAGGGTAGAAAGGGTTTAAGGCTCTTTAGTATGGAAAGAAGGGAGATGCCCCCTTTTTGCTAAGTGTGGCCGGTGGTTTTTAATGGTGATGGGAGAGTAATTTCTCATGTGCAACAACACCACGATGCCCTTCATTAAAAGCTTTATCATACTTCAACCTTTTGGATTGTATGGAGAATCTTAAACCATTAGTTGCTCCTAAAAGCCTATTAGCAAATCATATGAGTGTACCCTTACCCATTTATAAATTCAAATCCATTGCATCTTATCTATGACCCATTTATCCATCTAAATTTTCGTACACTATACACACGTGCGTGTTCAAAGTGTATCTTCAACTATTATCCTTTAATTACACCCTTCAAGTAACTAAAATTTCTTAGGCCAATATCAAGGCATATACCGAAATATATGCATGTAAGTATGACCTGTATATATATCTATACGTATGTATATCTGTCCAACACTATGCATGAAATATGCACACATGGGTATATCATGTGATCCTGCTTTTTATGAGATTAAAGTGATTACTCCAAAAGTGACCATAGTTAGGGGTGAAGCCCTCTTAAATGCCTAACCATATTTTGATTTTAGGGTTCCTTAATAGTCTTGAAGTCACTTACTTGCTTAATAAGGCCATGTGGCCGAAATATTGGTGGGTACACTTATACATGTATAAGTTTAATTCAATTTCATCTCATTCATGATCGTAGCTTACCCATTTTCCTATTTTAATATGTGTATACACGTGTTTATGTATGCTTAATTATTGTCCTTTAAGTACACTTTTCATGGGACTATAATCCTTTAAGCCGCTTATCACAACATAACCCAACACCTATAACGTATACATATATATGTATATACATCTATATATGTCCATACCATATATATATCTACATGTATCATGTAGGCTTATTCTCCATCAAGTTTGAAATTGCTAAACCCAAAAGTTGCTATTTTAATGATAAAGTTTCCCCCTTGGCTTACTCCAAAAAGAAAAGCCGGCAGTGGGAGGGGTCTCTCCCCTCCCTCCCCAAGTGCAATTATTCCCTAATTAGTTTGTCCCTTCCTAATGCTTAAGTCATTTACTACTGTTATTAAATGAGTACCATGGACTAACCATGAGTTCAAACCCGATGGTTAGGGTGCCTTTAGTACCCTTATTGAGCTTGAGTCACTCTTTAGGAGATTAATAAGGAAGCTACTAAGTGGTTGAAGGAGATATTTCTTAGTACAAATCTTAATCCCTAATTTGTCCTTTCATGTGTCTTACGGTTTCTAGGAAATTTTTAGAGAATTACTTATCCTTGTAACAACATCATATTGTGAGTATATCATGCATACTTCCTTGTATAATTGCTTTAGTAAGCAATTAAGAGGTACAATTACTATTTTCTAATAATAAAAGGCCTCTTAATGAGCTTCCCTACCCAGCGGCTAAAAGGGGGAAAGAAAGGTATTTTCCCTCTTCTCATCTTTTTCAATCTCATTAAATAGGATACCCAATGCTAGGAAACTTTCCATGTTATCTAACAAGGGTTAGTTACTCGTAAAAAAACTCCACTAACGTCCCCAAATCCTCTAGGCCGAAATTATAAGTGATCTAGGGAGGGAAAACTATCAACCCACATATTTCATAATCTATACTTGGGTAGTATACTATTTACTTTATTTAAACGTTGGTAATTCCTATAATATGCTCCTTTGGGAATATCGTTCTACTGCATCACTTCATGCTAGCCCCAGATATAGTACTTTTATTTGGTGGGGTACAACATTCTCCTCCCTTAATATAAATTTCGTCCTCGAAACTTGAGCTAGTATGGTATAAGCTTTCAGGTTTCCTTATACCTCCTCATTGCATTTCCGATATTTTTCTTTCCTATAAAGTCCGTGATTTCTCTTACAAGGCAGGAATTGGATAAAGATGTCAGTACCTACTAAATCATTTAAAGTCTTATGCTACACAAATCCCATCCCACTAGATGGTAATATCACTGCTAGAGGGTGTTGGGTAATCCCAACTTATAATCCTACGGTGGACCTAATAAATTATCGATCCTAGGTGCCAGGCACCTATTCCTTGTTGCATGACCATTCATACTTAGAAAATAAACAAGGTAAAGCATGAGTACTTTAAGTTGGGTAGTCAGATGTACCTGTTTGTGGGTTGGATGTTTCAAAGATCCCTGAATTAATCATTCTTCGATCCAGATTAGTATCCCTAGTTGGTTTGTAGTTAGTCCCATATAGGTATGGCTGCCACCTTCTACCCCTTTTCTTATCATGTCCATTACGTCTCTTCTTTCGTCCTTCCGCTATCTTATTTTCGTGCTCTGCCTTATAGCAGTCCTTCAACAGTTCATCAAAGGTCCTTGAGTGTGCCTTGACCAACCGGGTCTTAGTCTGGAAACTTAGACCGCGCATAAATCGGGTTATCTTCCACATTTCGTCATCCATAACCAGGGGAGCGTATCGTCCTAACGTTATGAATTGGCGAACATATTCTGATACTGAGGTGCCCGGTTCTTGCCTTAGTGTATCGAATTCTTCAATCCTCTCAATAACCAAGTCCAGGGAGAGGAAAGTCCAACAAAATTCATCTAGAAAACTTGCCCAAGCTATAGGTCGGGGTAGTGACTGGACATTCATTCTCCACCACTGACCAGCATTACCAATCCGGAATGGCCGGACTATTCGTGTCCTTATCTCATCCGGCACCTTCACCCCCCAGAGCTTGTTCTCTACTTCGTTCAACCATTGCTCTGTCTCTTCTGGGCTAGCTTCCCCGCCAAACCCTGGGATTTGTGCTTTAACTAGCTGTCGGTAATAAAATCCAATGCTTCCCGGGGGTGATAGTGATGATGTCAGCGTACCGGTTTGTGATGTCATCTGCACCACAGAGCGTCGGTTTTATTTTGAAATCATACTTAGATAAGCGACAAGATTTAACTTGTAACTCAATGAAAATTCTCAATGGTATGTAAATTGATACGATATGGGTCAAATTCTATAAAATGTCGTAAACAAGGGCTTTCATTAAGTCAAAAACCCTAATTTCTAGTCTAAGTCATCCTAGTGAAAGGTCAACTCTCATCTAGGTTCATAACTTAGATCTAAGATCAAACTTAGTTGACTAAGATCATAACTTAATTCTATATTCTGCCCGGATCTGGAGCCTTAGCTCTGATACCACCTGTAGCGCCCCGCACCCCGGCCCAGCCGGATACGGTGCGCCCGCCGTACTTCACTATGGAGAGTACCAGGCGTGGATCCATAACATGTCGTAGTCCAGGATAAAATGCGTGGACTTTCATGCTTACACGTCAACAAGTAAGCAAAACCGAGGCAGAATAAAAACTTTTGAAATAACAGCGTCAACACAACCATCATTAGTTTTACAAACCGATCATAAAGTAGTACGAAAATCCCAAAAGAAATTGTTTCCATCATAATTTCATAATAAAATCCTCCGTCATAACCATCTCGTCAAGTCACTTATGTTGTCCACCCCTCGCCCTCCTACGGATAGGGAACCCTAGGTTCATCTTCAATCCATTCAACTTTATTTCCTGCAGGTTCTGGGAGGAAAACTAAGGAGTGAGTGACAACGTCACCAGAAAGTAAACTATAAATAATCGTGAATTAAATGAAAAGTACATAAAAGAACTGAACCCCAAAATTCGGTTTAGAAACAAACATGACTTTCCATCCAAAACCCGTAATTAACCAGCTCATAACTTATCAAGATCAGAACATATCAAAATTCATAACAGATAACCGTTCACAACTTATTAAAAGATCATTACTCAATAAAGATCATAACTTAGGAGCTACCAAGTCATAACAACTTAGTCTAAGTGTCACGTACCAATATTCGATGACTCGTTAAATTGCAACATGCATGAATATGTACGTGTGATGCATCATGATAGAAATGAAGATAAGTTCTTTCCCTCTTTCTTTCAAAACATTATCGTCAAGAAAAGAGAGTATTCAGATCTATTCTCCCAGATCTGAGGCGGTCACTTATTTCTCTTCAATCTATTATTCCCGGATTCAGAGCGATCACGTCATCTCTTACTAGGTCTATTCTCTTCGGGTCTGTACGGTCCATATCATCATAATCAGGTCTATTCTCTTGGGCTTGAACGATCATATCATCAGATCAGTTAACCCCGGATCTGGAGCGGGTCCTACTGGCCAGAACCATACGGTACCCGGTGGGAAACGTTTTTTTAAAAACAGATTCTTTCTTTAAAACGCTTTTCATCTTTCTTTCTCATAAATCAGTTCTATAAATCATGTAAATGACGATGATGCAATGTATGACATGTACTATGCAATCCATGACATGACGCGTTCATATACACACAAGTACAATTATTCTTTAGGCTGGAAAAGATTCTAGAATTATCGTTCCATATGCACGGCTCCAAAACCCCGTGTTTTGGGCCCATTATCATAAGTTCTTGTCATACACATGCATAAGAGCGTCTTTTCTATTCGTAATATAATTTTTCGTAACGATACGAGACGCGTAAGACTATTAATTTATTTAATTACGAAACAGGAGTACTGCTGAATTTCAGCAGCGCAGTGTCCCTTCTTTTGCTTTTCTCTTAAAGCCCATTTGGTCTTATTTAATCTGGGCCAACCCTGAAAAATTGCTGTAGACATACCAATATTTAATGGTCATAAGCCCAAACTATACAATTAATTCTAAGACCATCAAAACAAAGCCCCACAACAAGTTCCTCAATTCTGCCCAAAAACTCCAGATTGGTAATATCCACTTGGCTTTGGTGATTACCCCCTTAAAATAATAATTCTAATCTAAGTGGTTACATGAAAACACTCACATATGTCTTAAGTAATTGTCCATACAAGTTTCGCAGCATTTCAATAACTTAAAGGGTTCCTTTATTCTTTTTCCACAAAACTGGTACATCTGAATTCTGGAATGACCAATTTTGCTGCGAATTTAGTGTGACCAATCCATAAGTCATTTTTCAAAAATTCCAACTCACAAACATAGAAAAACACATAGGGCTAAGCATCTTAACGAAAAATCAGCCCAATTGCATATTTCTAAGGTCCATATCCGGGTAAATCATTATGTCACATAAAATCGTGTCAGACCCAGATTTTCCAGCATGACCAGTTTTTATTAAAAATTCCGTTAAAAATAAACCGTGACTCCTTTTAACAAAATTCCGACTCTCATATTTTCTACACTCAGTAGGGGCTAGGTGCTACGCCAAAAATCAGCTACATTGAATACTTATAAGTCCCTTTTTAGTCCTACAAAACGTCACAATAATCTGCCCTGTACCAGTAAATTCCAATTTTAACCACATTTCCTTACTAAAATGTCCCGACTTGAGTTGTTTTGGCTTCAATAGCGTATTAAACATATAATACATCTTTAGCATACGGTTTTGCAGACTTTAAAACACTCCAAAAGTCATCTACACATCACTTAAAAACAGTTTGAATGATACACTATCATTCCTTTGGTCTTGCACGTTATGTCATACTAGAACCCATTCTTGGTATACATTGGTGTAAACGTTACCCTACCCCCCAAACAGCCCGTTTTAAACGCATGCAAGGGCAAAAATCATATCTCCATGATGAACACCTAAGCTTGATACATAAAGCACACATCTTTTATCACACCTTTACCTCACAAGTTACAATTTCTTACCAAGAACTACATTTATTTCCCCCTCTTTCATCCAACCGTCCCCCACACATGTCAAGGAAGAGATTCTTTTGTCACATTCATCTTAGATTTATCTCATATTCATACTTAAAAACAACAAAGAATCCACCTTTGGAGCAAATCTCACACATGCAAGCCACTTTACTCAAGGATCCTAAAGTTTCATGCATTGAACTTAGCATTTCACATCTAAGATTAAAACTTAATTGCATCTAGTCATTCAAGCATGCACTTTCACATAAGCCATGAGTATTATAGGATACTTGCCTTTTTCAAACTTACTCCTTTCCTTGGCTTGGAAGGTGAGTGAATCCTTCTCCTCTTCACTATATACCCCCACGGTTTGGGAGGAAGAAAAAGAATAACATTAGCTTTTATTCTAGGCAAGGCCAAAACCAAAATGGAGGCTTTGATTAACTTACTGGAGCTTGGACGTGGCTCAAACCTCTTAAGCAAACTAAACCCTCTTAAAAGCTTTCAGAACTTGAACCTAGTGACCATAGAGGTCACGGTTTATGAGCAAGAAAAGGGGTAACATGAGCTTCAGCTATGAAAAATGTAAAAATCCCTAGAAGGGTTGTGTATTTACTTACCTAGACCAAGGTTGCTCTTGGATCAATCTTGAACTCCCTTGGTTCTCTTTAGCCGTGTGCTTTTGGAGGGAGAAGAGGAAAAGACTCTTTCTTATGAAAATTCTTGGAATATTTATTAGGGTAGAAAGGGTTTAAGGCTCTTTAGTAAGGAAAGAAGGGAGATGCCCCCTTTTTGCTAGGTGTGGCCAGTGGTTTTTAATGGTGATGGGAGAGTAATTTCTCATGTGCAACAACACCATGATGCCCTTCATTAAAAGCTTAATCATACTTTAACCCTTTTGGATTGTATGGAGAATCTTAAACCATTAGTTTGCTCCTAAAAGCCTATTAGCCGAAAATTATATGATCGTACCCTTACCCATTTATAAATTCAAATCCATTGCATCTTATCGATGACCATAGCTTGCCCATTTATCCATCTAATTTTCGTACACTATACTCACGTGCGTGTTCAAAGTGTATCTTCAACTATTATCCGTTAATTACAACCCTTCAAGTAACGAAAATTTCTTAGGCCAATATCAAGGCATATACCGAAATATATGCATGTAAGTATGACCTGTATATATATCTATACGTATGTATATCTGTCCAACACTATGCATGAAATATGCACACATGGGTATTCATGTGATCCTCCTGCTTTTAATGAGATTAAAGTGATTACTCTCAAAAGTGACCATAGTTAGGGGTGGAACCCTCTTAAATGCCTAACCATATTTTTGATTTTAGGGTTCCTTAATAGTCTTGAAGTCACTTACTTGCTTAATAAGGCCATGTGGCCGAAATATTGGTGGGTACACTTATACATGTAATAAGTTTAATTCAATTTCATCTCATTCATGATCGTAGCTTACCCATTTTCCTATTTAATATGTGTATACACGTGTTTATGTATGCTTAAATTATTGGCCTTTAAGTACACTTTTCATAGGACTATAATCCTTTAAGCAGCTTAATCACAACATAACCCAACATCTATAACGTATACATATATATGTATATACATCTATATATGTCCATACAATATATATATATACATGTATCATGTAGGCTTATTCTCCATCAAGTTTGAAAATTGCTAAACCCAAAAGTTGCTATATTTAATGATAATGTTTCCCCTTGGCTTCCTCCAAAAAGAAAAGCCGGCGGTGGGAGGGGTCTCTCCCCTCCCTCCCTAGTGCAATTACTCCCTAATTAGTTTGTCCCTTCCTAATTCTTAGAAGTCATTTACTATTGTGATTAAATGAGTACCATGGACTAACCATGGGTTCAAACCCGGTGGTTAGGGTGCCTTTAGTCACCCTTTAGGAGATTAATAAGGAAGCTACTAAGTGGTTGAAGGAGATATTTCTTAGTACAAATCTTAATCCCTAATTCGCCATTTCATGTATCTTAACGGTTTTCTAGGAAATTTTTAGAGAATTACTTATCCTTGTAACAACATCACATTGTGAGTATATCATGCATACTTCTTTGTATAATTGCTTTAGTAAGCAATTAAGAGGTACAATTACTCTTTTCTAATAATAAAAGGCCTCTTAATGAGCTTCCCTACCCGGCGGCTAAAAAGGGGGAAAGAGAGGTATTTTCCCTTTTCTCATCGTTTTCAATCTCATTAAATAGGATACCCAATGCTAGGAAACTTTCCAGGTTATCTAACAAGGGTTAGTTACTGTAAAAAAACTCCACTAACGTCCCCAAATCCTCTAGGCCAAAATTATAAATGATCTAGGTAGGGAAAACTATCAATCCACATATTTCATCATCTATACTTGGGTAGTATACTATTTTCCTTTATTTAAACGTTTGTAATTCCTATAATATGCTCCTTTGGGAATATCGTTCTACTGCAACCATTTCATGCTAGCTCCAGATATAGTACTGTTATTTGGTGGGTACAACACTAGTTGTACTAGTGCATATGATATGTGGAAACCATTAGAACTAAAGCATGAAAGAAGCTAATGGTGTTCAAGAATAAAAAAATTAAACATGTTTATGGCTGAGCTTAAAGATTTTAAAATGTTACCGAACGAATCCATAATATATATGGATTTGAAAATTACTAATATCTTCAAGGCACTTGAGCCATTGGTAAATCTTTTATCGACAAGGAGAAAGTACAGAAAGTGTTGCGCAGTCTTCCCCTATGAATGGGGATCCAAAGGTATAACTACTGAAGAACGAAATCGATCACTAAAATAGATGAGTTGATAGGTTCACTTAAAGTGTATGAAGGTGAAAATGAACCAACATAAATCTGAGTCTTCAAAATTATCCAGTAAGACTATTAATTTCAAAACCGAGTCTTCACATATAAATAATGATGAAAGTAATAGTGATAGAGAATTAGATGATGATTTAATGTCAGTAGCTAGAAAAGTTAGAAGGTTTTTTAAATGGCTTAATAGGAATAAACAACAGTCTTGTTCTTCCTCTTTTCAAATTAAGAGAAACACTTCAAATAAAAATGATGAAAAATGGTATAACAAAGAGTTAAAATGCTATGAATGTGGACAAAAGGGACATGTCCCTTATGATTGTCCAACCAAGAAGAATAACACAAAAGCATGTCCCTTATGATTGTCCAACCAAGAAGAATAACAACAAAAGCATGTCCCTTATGATTGTCCAAGCCAAAGGAGTCCAAGGCAAAGAAAGGAAAACGTACAGTGAAGGCAAGCACATGGAGCGACTACCTCTGACTCAGAATCCGAGCATTCAGAAAATGAGGCAGCTCAAGTATGCTTCGTATCTAACGAGAAAATCTTTTCTTCTAATATTGATTTTGATAATAAAATTTCATTTGATGAGATGTATGATGAGTTCAAGTAATTGAAGAAATAACAAGTTGAAGACGTCCAACTTGGAATTTTTCGATCAATTAGAGTCTTTTATACAAGAGTCTTCTAAAACCCTTGACTCTTTGAAGATTAAAATTGAGTTATATGAAAAATGAGCAAACATTAAAAGTAGAGAATAGTATGTCAAAAACCAAAATGCATAATTGTGAAAATGAAATATCTAAACTTAAAACATGTAAACTAGACTTAGAAAAGACATTAGAACAGTTTAAATCCGGAACTAATATATTAGACACATTAATATCCTCATAGAAATATGAAATGATAAAAAGGGATTAGGATATGAAGAAGAAAATGACAACGTAGATAAAAATACAAAATTTGTTTCATCTAGCTCCAAACTACCATATAAGGCAACTAAATCAAATTGTATTTGCCTACTCTTTCTTCTATTCATTCTATGCCTAAGGTAAAAGCAAAACATGAACTCACAAAGGTATCTAGGAGAAATTTTGCATCTACATCATCTAGAAATTATGCCTACATGTATACAACGGTGACTAGACAAAATAAAATGCATTCAACTCATCACGATGCATATAGACCTAAACATAAGCAACCTCCTTATTCCCCTTATAAGACTTATAAAAACGGATCTATATCTTAATGATTATATATATAATGTGCCATTTAAGAAACACAATTCTATGCCTTACGTTACATATCAAAATTGGCCGCACTGTAGTACATTTAGACCAAGGTATAAAAAGTATATTTTAATTGGAATAGTCAAATATATGCCAATCCATTTATTCATCTCACAATAATGTCAAATATATGCCTAGAAAGTACATCTAAGCTTGGATACCCAAGGGTATATAAGGATGGTGCTCCTAAAAGGGTACCTAAACTTTATCTTCTTTGCAGGACAAATATAAAAAGAAGATATAGCCAAAGGATCTAAAAAACCAAGTGATTTTTAGATAGTGGGTGTTCAAGGCATATGACGGAGAATCACAAACTATTCACCAAGCTGAAAGACATAAGAACGGAGGAAATGTGACGTTTGGTGACAACAACCAAGGCGGTGGTTGTTGGAAAAGAACAGTTGGGGGACCCAGACATGTTTCAGATAAGTAACGTCCTATTAGTATAATGTTTTTCTCTTATGATTTATTTAGTTTTTCTCAACTAATTAATTGTGGCTATCATGTTTCTTTTCTCCCCACTTCAGTGATACAACTAATAATAAAGGAGGGTTTGTGTTAAAAGAAAATAGAGATGGTAACATATACTTATCCATAACAAACATGCTAGATGCTAAAATTAAGTTCTTAGTATCTTATGATTTAGATGTAAACTTATGGCATAGACGACTAGGCTGTATAGGAATTTCAACTATTGAAAATTATCTAGGAAGAACCGTATTAGAGGCTTGCCTAGGCTATACTTAGATAATTTTCAACGATGTGAAACTTGCATCAAAGGAAACATAGAAAAGAATCATTAAAACCAAAACATGAAGTGAGTACTAGTCATGTGCTAGAACTACTACACTTAGATTTATTTGGTCCAAGTAGGAAAAGAAGTCTATGTGGATACTACTATTTGTGTGTAAAAGTAGATGATTACTCACGATATACATGGACATTTGTAACACATAAGATGATGCTCCACTAGAAATTGAGAAACTTGTTAAAAAACTTGAAAATCTTTATGAAGAAAGTGTTAAAAGAATTAGGAGTGATAGAGGTGGAAAATTTAAAAATAAAGATGTAATTAAGTTTTGTGAATTGCATGGGATAAAACATGAATTTTCACCACCTAGAATACCACAACTTAATGGATTTGTAGAACGTAAAAATAGAACAATTCAAGAAATAGCTAGGACTATATTATGTGAAAATAAAATGCAAGAATTTATGGGTTGAAAGCTGTAAGCTATGCATGTTATGTAATAAATAGGCTTTCTATTAGAAATAAATTAAATAGAACACCTTATGAGTTATTGAATATAGACAACCTAAGATAGATTATCTGAGCGTATTTGTATGTAAATGCTTTATACTTAATGCAAAGATAATCTAGATAAATTTGAACAAAAGTCTATTGAATGTATATTTGTTGGATATTCGACTAACTTAAAGCATATAGGTGTTACAATTCTGCATCTAGAAAAATAATTGAGTACATACATGTAAAATTTAATGAGAATACTTATCTTGAAACATGTCATAGAAATATAAAGAAACAAGAAAACAATGTTGAAAATATGATGATGATGACTTTATACTTGAGCATGTGTGTGATCATCTAGATCCAACTACCTCGGAATGAGATGTGCACGATCCTTTAGGTAAAGAAAAACCGGAAATTGGAAGATTATACATCAAATTACAAAACGTTCAATTATGTACGACAATGTACTTAGAAATGAAATTTATGAACAAGAAGAAGGTGAACCTAGTCAACCTAGGAATTGATTATTGGTGACCTAAGTAACCGGGTTAGAACTCGCACAAGTATAAGTCAAGCAGAAGGGCATGTCTTGATAACACACTTAGAACCTAAGAATGTTAAAGAAGCCTTAGGTGATATATCTTGGATAGATGCCATGCATGAGGAATTAAATCAATTTACACAAAATCATGTATGGGATTTAGTGCCAAAACCTGACAATAAATCAATAACAGGTACAAAGTAATATTTAGAAATAAAATGGAAGAACGAGGCAATATCACACAAAATAAGGCTAGACTAGCTGCATAAAATTATAATCAATAGGAAGGAATAGATTATGAAGAAACCTTTGCACTTGTTGCACGACTAGAAGCTATTAGGTTATTGCTAAGGGTAGCACATAAGTCGTGTTTTATGTTTTGGTTTTTGTGTTTTTTCGGGTTTCAAGTATCAAAATAATAGACTCATACTATACTCATTTGCTTCGCGTGTACGGAGATAGATACCCAAACCAGTACATGTCAGGTTTTATGTCGTGTATCAGGTATACCCACAAACTTGACAAGTACAAATATTTTAGCTCGTGTACGGGTTATTTTTGTGCATTTTAAGGTATACATTTTTACTCATAAGGTGATGTACTATTTTATGAAGAAATTGCTATAAACCAAAAGAACAATAATGTTTTACCAGATGAAATTATAACATAAAACTATAAGAGAAATAGTTTTAACATATGATTAGCAATATGATCAATAAGAAGATTATACAAAATGAAAAATAAACAAACCATCATTTAACAAAACAAATACACAAAAAGAACATATGATAAGGTAAGGTGTACTGACCTGAATCCTAAGAAGGTAGAAAGTCAGGTGACAAAAGAAGGGAGGAGAGAGGAGTATCTCCACCGAGGAGGATGAGGACAGCGACGGTGACGGCGTATCGCTAATGGAAAACCTCTGAACAGAAAATATTTCAAATTTTAGAGAATAATATTTAAATCATAACTTCGAATAATCTCCATCTCTACAATGTTCTATTTGTTTTGGAGTGAATTTCATCCTGTCCTTCGGCTTCACCAACTTTGTCGGAACGGAACCAAGACCACTTGTTTGCAAACTACCGCTTAAGTGGGAAGTGAGAAGTGAGAATTGAGAAGAGTGAAGAGTGAGTGAGGAGAGGGAAATGGAGAATGGTAGATAGGGGCGGCAGGAGGCAATTGGCAGAGGGTAAAAAGGAAGGAAATGGGAAATTGTGAATCAAAGATTATGTTTTTAGGTTTTAAAGAGTTTCTTTTTTATTTTATAATTTTTATATTTAAAATATATTTAAAAATAGGGTATGGCGGGTATAAATGGGTAACCATGGGTATACATGGACACATCCCACTCTTAGCGGATATGTTTCAGGTCTTACCTGATTCGTACACGAAATCCGCTAAGGCTATACCCATACCCACGAGGAACGTGTCAGGTTTGAGTCGCATTTTTGTGTCGTGTCTTAGATTGACGCCCTAGTTATTACATGCTATTGCTAGTATAAGTAACATTAAACTCTTCCAAATGGATGTTAAGAGTGCATTCTTAATGGGTTCATCCAAGAAGAAGTTTTTATTAAACAACCCCCTGGACTCGAAGATCCAAGTACCCTAGTTAAGGACTATAGACAACACTTAATTTCTAAAATGAAAAGATAATGATTTACTAATAGTTCAAATATATGTAGATGACATAATCTTTGGTTCAACCAATCCTACCCTAGTTAAGGACTTTGAAGAGTGAATGAAGTCTGCATTTGAGATGTCTATGGCGGGAGAAACTTAATTATTTCCTAGGATTACAAATTAAAAAAACCCTCTAGGAATCAATATTAGCCAACTTAAGTACATAAATGATATAATTAAGAAGTTTGGATTTGAGGAATTGAAACCTACATCTATCTCCATGTTGAGAAACCAAGGTTTGAGTGATTTGAAAATATATGATTTAAATGTTATGTGTTTTCAAAATGCATCATTTTATTATTACATGACATGCGTACGTGACAAATATGCTTTACATTTTTATATATAATTTTGCCGTACTAACGTGCCATGAAGCGTTAAGGCTTACATCAAATGGCAAAAATTTGTTGTCTTTATACTATTTTCAGGCGCCATGTTACATGAACTAAACTAGTTCATTAAATGAAGAGCTTAAGAAGATATATATATATATATATATATAGATATATATATATATATATATATATATATATATTCCTTTGCGTTTTAATGCGGTATATCATATACGACTGGAGATTAGCCATCATTAGCTCGCTGTTTCATTTATTTTCATACAATGACGATTGTAATATGGCTTCCCTCCGCCATAAGTGAGGTTATTCAATAAAATTACATATGGTTTTATAAAATAAAAAAATTCCTTTGCCAAGGTTTTATCCACAAGGGTGGTTTTATTTGGCAAGGTTTTAATGCGGCATATCATATACGATTGGAGGTTGGTAATCATTAGCTCACTGTTTCATTTATTTTCATACGATGACTTCTTCGTAATATGGTATTCCTCCGCCATAAGTGAGGCTATCTAATAAAATATCGCTTTTGATGAAAAAAAAATTCCATGACGACGAACTATGCATTTCTATACCGACGTTTCACCTACACGTCATACACATCATAAACGTATGTCGACATCACACTACCATATGCACATCATATTTGTGAGTATATACAGGTTCAATATCATACATTACATTTCATCAAGTTACCAAAATTATGCCGATATGTCACGAGTCCATAAACCAAAAATTGCCACATTGGATGACTACTTAACCGTCATCGACATGTCAAATACTTACTATATAAAGATGGTCAGACCATATACGCTCTAAACACTCGAAAATTTCGTACACCATATGTACATTTCAGCCCCAAAGACATACCATGTTTACACACATCAATTACCTACAATTGGCCTTGATTTGATGGAAATTCAAAATCAAATTTTTCCAACACATGGCCGATTTTTATCTCTGCTTTTGGAGATAAAATTACACTTTATATTATGTAATATATGTGTGACATAACATATTTATATGTCTAAGATGTTCAAAATTAATTGGAGAAAAATTGCGTAATCGAGGAAAGTCGAAAATTCGTTTTTCTACACACTTACATGGGACATTTTATTATCTTGTTATGACATGTACTGTAGCGCCCCGCACTAGGCCCCGTCCGAATGCGGTGCACACCCCGTACTTTACTACGGAGAGTACAAAGCATCATGCATAACATGTAAAAATCCATAACTAGGTCATGGACTACCATGTTAACATTTAACGGAGTAGCAAAATTTGGGTTGAATTAAAAACTTCAAAATAAACATGTTTGACGAAAAAATTAGGTCCAAAACATCGGTCCAACAAAACGAGATAAAACCAAAATTCCAAAAGTTCCAAACATAGTCCATAGTACAAATATCATGTCGGCACAAAAGTCCTTAAGCATCGTTTTCTCTTGGCTTCTTGACTACGAGTATGGCATTCTTGGTTCATCATCGATCCACTCAACATTGGCATTCTCGGGCTCTGGGAAAAAAATAAAGGTATGAGTGATAAAATCACCCAGCAAGCATACAATAAACCGTCATGAAATAATAAAGAATCATACATGAAGCAAAACCCCACGAACCAACATTAATTCATACCTGGCCTTTAATCCTTGATCCGCAGAAGATATAACCTAATCATAACTCAAGTAATGCTATTCTGGCATTATCGTATCACTTCCTAACTTAATCGTTCTAACATGCAAAGTGCACATGAAATATGCAAGATGCAATGCATGATGTCATGTCGTGGTAAAATCATCATTTGGTCCCATAAAGAAGGCATAAAAGAAAATAGAGTGTCATATAAATTAACACCCTGATCTGTGCGGGTCCAGAACATGTCATCAGACCAATTAACCCCCGCGTCTGGGACAGGTCTAGAACATGTCATCAGGCCGATTAACCCCGGGCCTGGGTCGCGTCCAGAACATATCATCAGACTTATTAACCCCGGGTCCAGAACGGGTCCATAACATATCATGTAATCAGACCTATTAACCCCAGGTTTGGCTCGGGTTATGAGCATGCTTAGCCGGCGAGGAAGTCATAGAGCATTTCTTTTGAAAATCATGGGACCATACATAACTTACTTGCATAAAGAAAACTTGCTTACTTGAAAAGAACTTGCTTGCATAAGGAAAACTTAGAGAAAAATCAGATTCGTAATGCACGTGGTCATGCATGATACATGGGATGAAATGCAATGAGAGTCATGGCATGAATCATCTTAAAAATCCCTTGGCACATGACATAGGTACAATCCCATAGGCTGAAAATAGCTTTCCAGCAGATCGCACTCACTTTCCTTGACTCAAAATGCAATCAAAACAACTTATTCCCGGAACCTTTTTATATGACTTGCACATTAGGGTCTTAGCTATCAACCATAAAATTTCGTAACAATTCAATAGACGTAAGGGGTTCAAATTTGGGTTCCAACATAACATGGCACAACCAAACTTTCTGTTGTGTGGTACCTGTTCCATTCTGCTTTCATGACCCTTAAATCATCAATTATTCACATATGTCACGTAGAAAATAAATCTAACATACTAGAAAATAATTGTTTTAAAGCCCAAACACCTTCTTTACGTCTAAACAATTAAGGATAAGCCCAAACATTATGACCCAACATTCTGTCCAGATTTCCAGAAACGTTCATTCCGACTTCTCTTCAGTCATTAACCCCTTAAATGAATACTTTTAGCCAATTTATTTACATATACATCTGTCCCAATCCTTTAAATGACTCCCATAAAAATTTCAAGGCAATCAGAAGACCTTTAAGTGGTTTAAACAATTATTTTTCCAGAACATATACGCCTAGAATTCTGTTTTGCACAAGTTCACCTTAAGGTTCCTTTAAGATTATAAAACTAGTCTTTTTATAAATTTACCACTACACACACTTAATATGCATAATGGCATACCAGCACACCAAATTTGAGGTTATTTGCACAATCACAAGGTTCATTTCAAGGCCAATCATTATGGCACTCACAAGTTCTGTTTTCTGGAATTTCTCTTAAACCACTCCTTGTCTCTTGTCACACGCATTATTTACCCCTTCATCCTTTAATCCTACTTATTAACCATAATACCACATATCCAAAAATATTTGTTCTTAGATTATAAGGTCATTATTAGGGATACCCATGGTGATGAAACCAAACGGTTCTACAAATACCAACACCATGACTAATTTTCATTTTTAACCCCTATAGCACAACTTGAAACACATAGATTTCACTTAGCACACGGTGTCCACATTTTCCAGCCATAAATCATTATGAAAATAGGTCCTAAACATACTCCTAAATAAGTAAAAATAAACACCATCCATTTCCCTATTAGACCCTATTAAGGCCGAAGTAGAACATACCAACATACTCATCCACGACTCATGGTTTAACACTATTCTCAACATAGTTCATCGAGGGTGATTAGGCCAACATTCTTATGGACCATAGTACCTTACTTTATCACCCATTAATACCTTCAAATGTCTTCTAAGGCTGTTTTTCGAAAGACCCGAAAACAGTCCATTTGTCTTGTCATTTTTGCTATTTCAAGCATCATGGAACACGCAACATACAAGATTCATACCATTCCTTGTTATGTTGCCATTTCAGCCCACGTATGAGAATTATGTAACACACTACATGCTAAAAAGAGGGGGCTTAACATATTCATCAAGTAACACGAGCCAAAGAATAAACTTTCATACTAATATTTCATCAAAGTTCACAAATTTACTATTTCATGCTTATCATGTCATCTAAAAATCATACCTTACTATGACTAAACATTCAAGTCATTAACTTCTTAAATAGATCATGAAAGTCTAGAGTATACTTGCCTTTTGTTGAGTCCGAAATTCTTCTTAGCTTAGAGTGGGTCAAATAGCTTGCAATCTCCTCCTACTTCACCGTGGTGTACACGATTCTGAAGTCAAAGATAGAGGTTAGCATTGTCCTTAAATCCAAATGTAAATGAACTATATTCAAGATAGATTTTCTTACCTAAATAGCTTAGTGTTGCAATCCTAGCCACCAACTATCACCATTTCTTGAGAGCTTGAAGATATCACCTCCCTTTTTCTTCCTAAGACTCACGGTTTTGTAGGATTAGGGAAACACCCAATTTTTAAGCTTCATGGAAGTTAGAATGGACATATAAAGGTTTAAAATCCTTACCAATATAGGACTTGTGTTGGAATGGCTCACTTGAGGGACTCCTACGCCAAGGAGCTTGAAGATTCCTCACCTAGGGGCACATGAAGGCCACGGGTTTTTGGGGAGGAATGTAGAATAAAGTGAGCTTCACAAGTTGAGATCTTAGGATTAAAGGAGATGTTTAAGAGACTTGCTTACCTAGCTTGAAGCTTGAGAGTTGAATGAGATGGTCTTGGAGTACTTCTAAGAACACCTTTGGTCAAGAGTTTTCTTGAGTGTTTGAATCTCTTGAAGTGTTTGGATATTGTCTTGAGAGAAATTTAGAGGATGGAATGTGGACGGAATGTAGCTTGCTTGTTATGAGGTTGAAGAAGAATCCATGGGGTTTCAAGGGGGCAGGCAGCCGGATGGTTAAAAAGGAGGTAGGGGAAGACTCTCCAAGGGTTCTTGAGACATAATCATTATAGTGGGATGAATGTAGGTTGGCTACTTAATGGAAGTTATGCTTTTGAGGGTTCATCAATGAAGGACTCCTTTTAGTTGGTTAGTTGGATCATTAAGGGTAGATGGTTCTAGACCCTTAAGGGTGTGCCGATTTTATTTTTTTAAATTTTTTTCGGAATGCTGTGAGGGCATAATTGGTATTTCACCATGAAGCAATATCCATACTTATAATTTAGATATTTACTCATATAATATCATTTATCTCAAGAGACCTATATAAACGAAAGAAAATAATTGGAATGTAGAAAATTGTAATTGGGAAATAGGATTTTTATTAAGCCACTTCTTATACATCGGGGGTATATAATAGTTTTACGATGAGTACAACATGTACCTAGACACTTTTTACACATCTAAGACACATTGGAGTATTCTAGAAAAATAACTTAAGTGTTGATTGAAATTTACCATATGTATGAATATGCTACACCATTATTTGTCAAAATGCAAAAATTGATTTTCAGCACATGGAGCTGATGTTGCACGCCATTTTCATCATATGAGGAGGTTAGGTGGAGTTTGTCTGGAACTTTGATTGGAAGAGGATGAGCCACAAATGGATGGTGACATTGAAGAAGACCTAGACACACATGGAAAGAATTCAAAATTAAACAAATGTTGAAGTTTTCAGCACATGCTTGGTGTGGCCGAATTTTGTTTGATTTTGTCTTCAAATTTCTTCCAAAAATGAGGGGCAATCACATTTTGATTGATTGGCTATTAACACATTTGATTTTGACATGTGTTTCAGATTTTTATGATAAACTTCCAAGTCATATGGTTAGTGCCAAGGTGGAAAATGAAAGCCCTTTTATGGAATGACAACTAGACAAAGACACATCGTTTGTCCAATCGCATTTCGCCAAGTAAGCAAGGGTGTGTCACAAAGCTACACAAGTCATCTTCCAAGGGTATTGAAGACGATTTTCGAGGAAAATTTCAGCCAAGAGGGCGTCCATCACACCTATAAAAATGGCCAAGATGTTCAAGACAATGCAAGCCTCATTTCATATTCAATCGAGTACAAAGCAAGACTTCTCTCTTCTCATATTATCTTCTCTTACTCATAGCCTCAAGCCTATTATACTGACATTCTAAATTCTGTATGGGCTTCGATTTTACCACCCATATACATCCCATTCTTATACAAGGTTGATCAAGGTGTGATCATACCTTCATTAGTGCGGTGATGGTATTTGTGTTGGTTGTTTATGTTTGTTCATTGTAAGAAGGGTGGATATTGAAGGAGTTGGTGTATAACTTCAGCCACCCTTGTCCTAAGGTGTTTTTGTGTTTAGTGAATACCGAAGAAGGTGTCCTCGAAGACTGAAGTAGGTCGATTTGACCGACCTAGTATAAAAATCTGGGTGTTTTTACTTTTCAGCACTTTTACTTTCAGTTTCTGTTTTCTGTATCATTTTACAACCATGGTAAAAATAGCAAATCCTTTTTGAAAAATCATAAAACTTTTCAGAAACATAGCCAAATGTCTTAGGTTTCATTTGGGACAAGTTTTATCGAATTTAGATAACTATAAGTCATCCAAACATTCATAGTTATGAGACTAGTGCAATGTGATTTTCAGATCAGCAAAGGTTGAGAACATCAACGTGGTTGATATACTTACCAAAGGAATTTTGAAAAAAATGTTCCAACCCTTTAAATTATACATCCTAAGGGTCATTCCATAAGATTTTCAGATCATTTAGAGCTTTCATTAAATAGGAATAAATTTTTCATTTTAAAGAACAGTTTCTGGCAGATTCACAGAGCCAGAGTAAAAACGGTTTTTCAAGACCATACACTTTGAATTTTAATCAGAAATTTTTAGACACATTCATAACATCTAAGAGTACATTGTCACCAAATTTAATGATTTGTGGAGGTCTATAATCGGATAATCTAGTTCATCAAAAATAGGATATAAAAACAGAATCTGTTTTCAGAAGTGAGTAATTGGTAACAAAAAGTTTTAATAACCAATTTTTCCGCACTCACTATTTAACCTCCCCCCTCTAGTGGTGCTATACAGGTCCTACAAGTGGTATCAGAGCCCAGTACACTCACTACAAGAAGATACAACAATCTTTGTGAGATGGCATCCACTAGTCATAAAACCGAGCAAGAAGGTATCTCAAGCCAAAGGTCTCCCCTCTTCGACAGTGAGTCTTTTATTCAATGGAAACTTCGTATGGAACCTTTTCTTATGGCTATTGATATAGACTTATGGTCCATCATAGAAGACGATCTGTTTGTTCTGTCTAAGATATCTACGATTGATGGTGTCTGTGGCGCCCCGCACCCCGGCCCCGCCGTACTTCACTAAGGAGAGTACTAGGCGTCATCCATACGCGTCGTGATCCATGATAGCATTGCATGGATTTCCGTGCTTACGCGCAACAAATAAGCGAAACCGTGGCAGAATTTAAGACTTCAAATTAAAACATCATCACAACCACTTAAAGTTTACAACCCACATCAATGTAGCAGAAAGCGACAAAAGTAAATTGTTTTCAAACTCCATTACACAACTCAGTCATTTCCTTAAAGCTGACAAGTTCGGTCTTCTAATCCTGGCCATCCTCCAGTGCACTCACGGATAAGGAACCCTAGGTTCGTCATCAATCCACTCTACTTTGTCTCCTGCCACCTCTGGAGAGAAACACCCTTCACCAACAGCCACATTCTTTGGTGCATGCAAGAAAATGATATAACTTCATGAAGATGAAACTCATGGTGTACCTCTTTTTTTTTCCCAAACCGTGACCCTTAATGGTCTCTAGGCTCAAGGATCTCAAGCTTTCAAGGGCTCTAGCTTAGAGAAGCTTGGACACTACTCAAACTCCTTTTTGGTAAGCCATTTAGCTTTCTTTTTAAAGGGATGTTAAGTTAAAAATATAGACTAACTATGTTCCTTTCTTTCTCCCCACCACCGTGGGAATGCTTGTGTAGAGGAGAGAAAGACTTCAACTTTTTCACCTTTCCAAGAAGAGTAAGCAAATAAGGCAAGTACACTATACTCTTTATGGTTTAGATGTGAAAGTGTGTGCATGAATAGCTAGATATGTTTAAGATCTAATCTTAGTTGTAAAATAACAAGTTGAAGTCATTTTGGGTATGTAGGAGTGAGATCTTGTTCCAAAGATGTGTTCTTTGGGGACTATAAGCATATTTATGTGCTAATCTAGGTTGGATGTGTTACAGATTCCTCCTTTCATGAAGAAAGGCTCACGGTGGAAGAGCCAAAAGAGACATGAGTGATTTACATAAAAATGTCAACTTAGTAATGAAGTAGAGACAAGCTTTGTTGGCCGTGGGGTTGGAAGAGAAGGGAAGAGAAGGAGCTCACTTGAGTTTCTTTGGAAGGTTTGAAAAACTTAGAATGTTCTCAAGTATGTCTTGGAGGGAATTATTGCTATTTTGGCTAGGTTTAGCCGTTGGGGTATAAGGGTGGGGTGAGGGTTTTGCCTTAGCCTTCTCAAATTAGGTGCCTTAACCTTGGTTACCTTTGGTTAACCAAGGTTACTTTACTACTAACTCCGGTTACTTTAGGATAACCATAGTTACTTTTGACTAACCCTACTTTCTTTCAAGTCTAGTTAGGTTACATCTCATTAACTTCTAGCCACCCTTCTCTTAATTAGCCTCCCCCCTTCCCTCTTAATCCGGCCGGCGGTTGGGGTCTTTAATGACCCCAACTAAGCCATACTAAGTCCTTTGTTTTCTTTTTTTTTTCTAAAAACACATTTCTATTTCATTATTTGTTTCTTAAATTATGATTTAAGATGTAGCCTTTCTTGGCTAGTGGCCGAAACCCTAATAGGCCATGGGAAAATTGGATCCTTTCTTGTAATGCACATAGTACTCTTCATGATATACTTATAATGATCATTGACTTAATCAATTTCAACGCAAGCGTATATTGTCACATGTTCACTAACTCAACCTTAGGTACAAGAAGGATTCTCTTATTGGGTTACAACATTCTCCCCCCTTATTATAAGTTTCGTCCTCAAAACTTGAAAGTGCTAACCAAAGAGGTGGGGGTACAAATTCTTCATGTTCTCTTCTAGTTCCCAGGTAGACTCATCCACAGAATGGTTCTTCCATTGCACCTTAACCATTGGTATAGTGCGTTTCCTTAGCACCTTTTCCTTACGATCGACTATCTTTTCTGGTTCTTCCTCATAGGTCGTGTCGGCGTCTAGCTTCAAAGGTTGATCTTTTATGACATGACTAGGATCGTGTACGTATCGTCACAGTTGAGAGACATGAAACACGTCATGTATTTGAGATAGGGTGGGTGGTAGAGCGAGTCGATAGGCCACTTTCCCAATTCTTTCAAGAACCTCGTATGGCCCAATATATCTTGGGCTTAGCTTCCCTTTAATACCAAATCTTTTAACTCCTTTCGTTGGCGACACTTTTAGAAACACCTTTTCCCCATCTTGAAATTCCAAGGGTTGCCGCTTCTCATCTGCCCAAACCTTACTTCTATCTTGGGCCGCTTGTAATTTTTGCTTTATGACTTTTATTTTCTCTCGGGTCTGCTCTACTAGGTCAGGTCCGGTGAGAACCCTATCTCCTATTTCATCCCAGTAAAGGGGAGATTGGCATTTTCTTCCATAGAGTGCCTCGTACGGAGCCATTCCTATAGATCGATGGTAGCTGTTGTTATATGAAAATTCTACTAGCTTGAGACTTCGATCCCAGCTTTTCCCAAAGTCGAGTGTGCAAGATCGCAACATGTGTTCCAGTGTCTGAATAGTTCTTTCTGATTGACCATCCGTTTGGGGATGAAATGCCGAGCTCATGTGAATTTCAGTACACATTGTTTTCTGAAAAGCTGTCCAGAATCGTGATGTGAAACGAGGGTCGCGATCACACACGATGCTTAGGGGTACTCCATGAAGACTTACAATTTGATCCACGTACATCGTAGCCAACTTTTCCATTGGAGCCCTGATTGTCATAGCCATGAAATGGGCAGACTTGGTTAGGCGATCAACAACCACCCAAATGGCATCATAACCGTTTTTCGTTCTAGGCAGGTCAGTAACAAAATTCATGGAAATGTGGTCCCACTTCCATTCGGGGACTTCGAGAGGCTGCAGCGACCCTGCGGGTTTCTGGTGTTTTGCTTTCACCTTCTGGCACACGAGGCATTTTTCCACAAATTCTGCAATCTGTCTTTTCATGCCGCGCCACCAGAATTGTCGTCTCAAATCTTGGTACATTTTATTCGCTCCAGGGTGGATGGATAGTCGCGAGGTATGTGCCTCCTTAAGAACTTCGTTCAAAATGTCTTCGTTATTGGGTACGCACAATCTTTCTTGAAACCACAGACTGTTGTCGTCTCGAACCTTAAATTCTCCAATGGGTTTCGTCTGTATTTGGTCCTTTATCTTCCTTAGGGTTTCATCCTTTTCTTGCTCCTCTTTAATTCTGTCTATTAGTGAAGGAATCATCATTAACTTCGCGAGCATGCCCTCAATTGAATTGACTTCTTCTATATCAAATTCTTCCATGTCACGCTGCAAAGGTGGTTGGCGTGGATGGCTTGTTTTTCTACTTAATGCGTCTGCCACCTTATTGGCTTTTCCCGAGTGATATTGAATTGATAGGTCATAGTCCTTTATTAATTCTAGCCATCTTCGTTGTCGCATGTTCAGCTCTTTTTGGGTGAATAGGTATTTGAGACTTTTGTGGTCCGTGAAAATCTCGCACTTTTCGCTGTATAAATAGTGCCTCCATGTTTTTAGTGCGAAGACCACAGCTGCCAACTCAAGGTCGTGTACATGATAGTTTTGTTCAAAGGGTTTTAACTATCGGGATGCATATGCAATTACTCGATCTTTTTGCATTAGTACACATCCTAACCCGTTCTTAGAGGCATCACTATACACAACAAAGTTTTCTCCGGGAATGGGCTGTGCTAGGACTGGGGCGGAGGTCAGTTTCTTCTTCAATTCAGTAAAGCTATCCTCGCAGTCTGAGGTCCATTCGAACTTGGTTTTCTTCTGGGTTAAGCGGGTCATGGGCATAGCAATCCGAGAGAATCCTTCTACGAACTTTCGATAGTAACCCGCGAGACCGAGAAAACTTCGTACCTCCGTAACATTTGTCGGTCTGGGCCACTCCGTGATTGCTTCGATTTTCTTGGGATCTACTGATATCCCTTCTTCGGATATCACATGCCCTAGGAAGGCTACACTTCGTAACCAAAATTCGCACTTATTGAACTTCACATATAGTTGCTCCCTTCGTAGAATGTCCAGATCAATCCTTAGATGGGCTACATGGGTCTCTTCATCTGGTGAATATATCAAGATGTCGTCTATGAAGACTACGACGAATTTGTCTAATTGATCTTGAAAAACTCGGTTCATTAGATCCATGAATGCAGCAGGCGCATTGGTCAGTCCGAACGGCATTACTAGGAATTCGTAATGTCCGTAACGGGTTCTGAATGTAGTTTTGTGGACGTCTTCAGCCTTGATCTTTAACTGGAAGTATCCTGAGCGAAGATCAATCTTGCTGAAAATTCTTGCCCCCTGCATCATGATACCTTTAGGTAGGGTTCATGAGAAACTTATTACTAAAATAAAATGTGTTGTTCGCTTACCCGAAGCTGATCGAACAAGTCGTCGATCCTTGGCAAGGGGTACTTATTCTTTATAGTGATCTTATTGAGTTCTCTATAGTCAATACATAATCGCATACTTCCGTCCTTCTTTTTGACGAACAGTACCGGAGCTCCCCAAGGTGAAACACTTGGGCGTATCAGCTTCTTTTCCAATAACTCACGTAGCTGCTCCTTCAGCTCTTTCAGTTCTGCGGGGGCCATTCTATAGGGAGCTTTCGATAATGGCTCAGCTCCTGGAATCAGGCTGATCTCAAAAGATATTTCCCGCTCAGGGGGAAGGCCTGGCAATTCTTCTGGAAAAACTTCCGGATATTCTCGGACTACTGGAACTTGGGTTAGGTCTGTGGGTGCTTGATCAGTGTTTATGGCGTAGACGAGATATCCTTGTTGTCCTTTCTTTAAAGATTTACTGGCGCGATTGCATTTACATAAATGTTCTTAGGATTCTTTCGTAACTTTGGTCCCCCTTGAAAGGTTACGTCTTTTTGTGTGGGGTCCTTAAAGGTAACTTGTTTTTCACTACAATCGATGTTGGCATAGTTCTTGGAGAGCCAGTCCATTCCAAGAATTACATCGAAGTCCGTCATGGGTATAGAAATGAAATCGGCGTCAAACCGATGGTTATTAAACTCAAGTTCACAATTTTTGAACACATGGTGAGCTACAAGCATCTGCTCCCCAGCTGCTTGGATTCTATAAGGTGTATCACTATGGGTTGGGCCTTTCTCAATATTCTTTGTGAATCTCTTGGATATGAAAGAGTGGATGGCGCCACTGTCAAATAGTACGTTGGCAGGTATTGAACATACTAGTATAACTCCTGTATCATATAGTTCTTACTAAGCAACCATAAGATAACGATGTTGTAAAAGAAAAGTAGTACGGTTTCCGGAATATACCTGTTACCACATTGTCGGCTTCCTCAGCAGCTGCGTCAGTCATAGCGTGGACTCATGCGTTGGTACGCTGACGCTGTGGTTTTGGTGGCTGTTGTTGTTGCTGGGCTCCCTTCTCAGGACACTCTCTGGCCATATGTCCTGTTTTCCCGCATCCAAAGCAGGTGGTCCCTTTGTTTTGACAGTCCTTTTGGATGTTCCCAGTCTGACCGCATCCGAAACATTTTCCAGCCTGGATATAACAATCTCCTACATGGAACTTACCACAATGAACGCATTTTGGAATGGCAGATTGTCGTTCCTGATTTTGTGATTGGTTTTTCTGGGAGCGGCGTTGGAATCGGTTCTTTCCTTGACGCCCTGGCCCTCTTGTGTTTTGCTTGGCGGTCTTACGGGGTCCTGCGCTTCCGGATGTCTCCCTTCCCCTCTTTTGGCTAAACTCGTCCCGGCGGATGATATCTCTTTCAATTCTATAACAGGCATCTAGAAGGGCACCAAAGTTTGCTCGGTTGGCATTAACCAGCCATGTTCG
Source organism: Eustoma russellianum (assembly GCA_036186865.1). Lineage (NCBI taxonomy): Eukaryota > Viridiplantae > Streptophyta > Magnoliopsida > Gentianales > Gentianaceae > Eustoma > Eustoma russellianum. Next base: position 8,772,547 of record AP025072.1, on the reverse strand, counting down.
GATTCTAGGGTTCAGTCCTCTCTCGAATTTCAACATCTTTGTTTCTTCATCGTTCATAGTGGATGGTTGGAATCTTCCCAGAGCTATAAATTTGTTGGCGTAGTCGGCAACCGTCATTCCAAACTCTTGTATCAGGGATTCGAATTCATGTCTTTTTTGTAGTTTGACTGAAAGGGGTATGTAGAACTTGTTAAATTCCTGGAGGAACCTTTCCCAGGGAATTGGTCTTGGTAAAGCTGGTAGATTAGCCTTCCACCATTTGTTGGCCTCTCCTAACAGAAAGGGTCTAACTACTTGAGTCTTCAATTCTTCTGGGGCTCTAATTAGTTCGAAGCAATTTTCTACCTCATCAAGCCATTTTTCAGCCATATCAGAATCTGACTTTCCTTCGAACGGCGGAACATTGGCTCTTTTCAACTTTTCAAAGTAATACTGAGCATCTCTAATCAGCTCGTGAGGTTGAGGATTATTCTGCTGGAGCATCACTTGCCCAATTTGTGTAACCGTTTGGCAAAAGTTCTGAAAAGCGTTGATGTCTGGCATCATAGGTGGAAAAGGTCCTTGTGGTGGAGGGACGTTCTGAACTGGCGGTGGATTTTGGCCTTGAGGCGGTGGAGGTGGAGGGGCCTGAGCGGGTGGAGGTGGGATAGGCTCTTGCACTCGGGCCTAGCTCTGGCTGGTCTCCCTCTGGGTCGCACCATCTGCAGCACGCAGTGTCGACTTTATTCAGTACAGGAACGTCACAACTAGTAACAAAATTTAACTTGGCATATCGGAAGAACATATGCGTACATACATTATTGTTCAAATTTACGATAGGTCCTTAGTTGGGGTCTATCACTGGGCCGTGCCCTAATTTGTTGGTCGAAGTCGTTCTGTTCTAAGGTCAACTCTCATCTAAGATCAATTCTTAGGTCTAAGATCAAACTTAGTCGACTATAGTCATAACTTAGTTCTATATTCTGCCCGGATCTGGAGCCTTCGCTCTGATACCACCTGTGGCGCCCCGCACCCCGGCCCCGCCGAAGTCGGTGCACCCGCCGTACTTCACTAAGGAGAGTACTAGGCGTCATCCATTCACATCGTGATCCATGATAGCATTGCATGGATTTCCGTGCTTACGCGCAAAAAATAAGCGAAACCGTGGCAGAATTTAAGACTTCAAATTAAAACGTCATCACAACCACTTAAAGTTTACAATATGTAGCAGAAAGCGACAAAAGTAAATTGTTTTCCAACTCCATTACACAACTCAGTCATTTCCTTAAAGCTGACAAGTTCGGTCTTCTAATCCTGGCCATCCTCCAGTGCACTCACAGGTAGGGAACCCTAGGTTCGTCATCAAAACACTCTACTTTGTCTCCTGCCACCTCTGGAGAGAAAAATAGGGTGAGTGACAATGTCACCAGCAAGTATACTATAATAATCATGGGTTAAATGGAAAGTGCGAACAAGAACCGATTCCCAAAAGAGTTTGGTTTAGAAGCATACCTGTCCTTCGACCAATATTCGATAAAGATCATCGCTTAATGTAACAAGATCATAACTTAAGTAAAAATCACCACGCGAAGCAGAATATAACAAAGAGACTGTAACTTGTACTGAATAACCCAAAAAGAATCGTCACTTAGGGTCTACAGAGTCGTCACAACTTGAATCTCACGAGTCGCTACATGAAGGTAATAGGCATGCATGTGTACGTGTAAATGCGTCGAGATAAAATGAAATGTGATCTTTCATGCTTTCTTTAAAATCATCATCATCGTAAAACAATAGAGTGTTCAGATCTATCTTCCCGGATTTGAGGTGGTAACTTCTTCCCTTCGAATCTCTTATTCCCGGATTCAGAACGGTAACGTCATCATACTTGCCGGGTCTATTCTTTTCCGGGCCCGCACGGTCATCATCATCATTCTCATCATCGGGCCTATTATTTTCCGAGCCTGTACGGTCATACTGTCAGATCGCTTAACCCGGATCTGATCGGGTTCATACTGGCCAAGTTCATACTCACACACAGTACCGGTGGGGAATCTTTCAAAATAAAATCATCCTTTGAAAACGCTTTTCATCTTTCTTTCTTATAAAAAGACATGCTGTAAATCATGTATGTGACTATGATGCAATGCGATGACATGTAACGTGCAAATGACGGCATAATGCATGACGTAAATGAATAGACATGTCTGGTTGCCGTGCTGGAATTTTCTAGCTTAGTAGCGTCTACTTCTCCTTAGGAATTTCCTACTAAAATGCACGTTTTAGGCCCATTGGTTCACATGTTCTTCTCCGTAAATGTCATAAGTGAATGCCATGCATGCATTGTGGAATTACAATGTCGATAAGGGCTCGTTTGCTCTTTTCCATGAGACGGTGTAATCTGAATTCTTGAATGACCATATTTTATTATAAAATTCATTGTGACCAATCCATTAATCTTTTTCTGGAAATTACAACTCTCCAATTTAATAAACTCATTGGGCTAGCCTCCTGTCGAAATTTAGCCCAATTACAATTTCCTAAAGCCCTGTTCCAGATCATGCAACTTGACACACAAATTCTGTCCATCCAGCACATTTCAATTTGACCTGTCTTACTAGAAAATTTATTAAAAATAAACCACAACTTATTTTCACAAACTTCTAACTGCCACCTTTTCTTTATTCAAGAGGTTAGTATCATACCGAAAATTAGTGGATTTTCACACCTCTAAGACCCATTTTTAGACCACCAAACACGTTACTTAAATTCTGTCCAGTACAACTTTTCCCAGCAGGACCAATCTCAATAGAAAATTCATTAAAAACAAACCATGGCTCTTTTTAAGGTGATTCCAACTCTCACATCTAACAAACACATAAAACTAATAGCACACCAAAAATCAATGGAATTGAAGGTTCCTAAGGTCCCTTTTCTGGCCTCGCATTACAGTCCAAATTCCAGTCCAGCTCCAGAAACTTTTCTATTGGTCATATATACTTCTTAAATGTCCTTAGCTTACATTTTATCACCACCAATTAGCCACTATTAGGAGATGAACACACGCACCCTTCACCAACAGCCACATTCTTTGGTGCATTCAAGAAAATGATATAACCAAGAGCATATTAAACTTAAAAGATCAAAGCTTGTCTCCACTTCATTACTAAGTTGACATTTTTATGTAAATCACTCATGTCTCCTTTGGATCTTCCACCGTGAGCCTTTCTTCCTGAAAGGAGGAATCTTTAACACATCCAACCTAGATTAACACATAAATATGCTTATAGTCCCCAAAGAACACATCTTTGGAACAAGATCTCACTCCTACAAACCCAAAATGACTTAGGCCGAAAGTTGTGGGCATTCAACTTGTTATTTTACAACTAAGATTAGATCTTAAACATATCTAGCCATTCATGCACACACTTTCACATCTAAACCATAAAGAGTATAGTGTACTTGCCTTCTTTGCTTACTCTTCTTGGAAAGGTGAAAAAGTTGAAGTCTTTCTCTCCTCTACACAAGCATTCCCACAGTGGTGGGGAGAAAGAAAGGAACATATTTAGTCTATATTTTTAACTTAACATCCCCTTAAAAAGAAAGCTAAATGGCTTACCAAAAAGGAGTTTGAGTAGTGTCCAAGCTTCTCTAAGCTAGAGCCCTTGAAAGCTTGAGATCCTTGAGCCTAGAGACCATTAAGGGTCACGATTTGGGCAAAAAAAGAGGTACACCATGAGTTTCATCTTCATGAAAGTATAAATGTCTTCTCAAGAGGCTAAGAATACTTACCTAATGTCACTTAGCTTTGGAGGAACCTAATCCTTCTTGGTGGTACTCTTGGCCGTGGGGTTGGAAGAGAAGGGAAGAGAAGGAGCTCACTTGAGTTTCTTTGGAAGGTTTGAAAAACTTAGAAAGTTCTCAAGTATGTCTTGGAGGGAATTCTTGTTATTTTGGCTGGGTTTTGCCGTTGGGGTATAAGGGTGGGGTGAGGGTTTTGCCTTAGCCTTCTCAAATTAGGTGCCTTAACCTTGGTTACCTTTGGTTAACCAAGGTTACTTTACTACTAACTCTGGTTACTTTAGGCTAACCATAGTTACTTTTGACTAACCCTAGTTTCTTTCAAGTCTAGTTAGGTTACATCTCATTAACTTCTAGCCACCCTTCTCTTAATTAGCCTCCCCCCTTCCCTCCTAATCCGGCCGGCGATTGGGGTCTTTAATCACCCCAACTAAGCCCTAATAAGTCCTTTGTTTTCTTCTTTTTCTTCATTAAAAAAACATTTCCATTTCATTATTTGTTTCTTAAATTATGATTTAAGATGTAGCCTTTCTTGGCTAGTGGCCGAAACCCTAATAGGCCATGGGGGAAATTGGATCCTTTCTTGTAATGCACATAGTACTCTTCATGATATACTTATAATGATCATTGACTTAATCAATTTCAACGCAAGCGTATATTGTCACATGTTCACTAACTCAACCTTAGTTACAAGAAGGATTCTCTTATTGGGTTACAATAGTGTCACTTTAGAAGTTTCAAAACCTAAGAAAGAATATACTATGAAAGACAAAAAAAGAGTAAGCATGAATGCTAAGGCTATGCAACTTCTCCTAAATGGTTTAAGTGAAAGTGAATCGAGCTATGTGTCAAATTGTTCTAGTGCCCAAGAAATATGGAGTTGTCTTGAAATGAAACATGAAGGTACTAGTCAAGTTAAAGAGTCCAAGATAAACATACTTATGTCTACTCTTGAATCCTTCAAGTTGTTACCAATGAAATCTATTGTCGGTATGGATTTAAGATTGACTGACATCTACAGTTCTCTTGAGCCTCTTGACAAGATATTTTCTTCACAAGAAAAGGTGCAGAAGGTATTGAGAACTCTCCCATTCGAACGAGGTCCTAAAGTCACCGCAATTGAAGAAAGTAAGGAAACCAAGTCAATAAAGATGGAGGAATTAATTGGATCACTAAAGGTATACGAAAACAAACTCACTCTAAGGAAATCGGAATCAACGTCAAAACAAGGTAACTATAGCATTTAAATCAAATGAATACGTCTCTACTTCTTTCGATCATGTACATGATAGTGACAAAGATTCAAATAATGAAGATCTAATTCTATTGGCTAAAGGTTTAAGGAAGTTTATGAGAAAGTCATTTAAAAACACACCTAAGGTTACTTCAATTAAGAAAAATAAAAAATAAGAATAATGATAAAGATATAAAATGCTATGGCTGTGGAAGACTTGGACATATATCATATGACTGCCCAAACAAGGACAAACCAATGAAAAAAAAACCGTGACAAGGATTGGACAAAAAACTAGACCTGTCTCAGAACCAAAGCAAAGGAATAGAAGAAGAGCTCCCAAAGCCTCACATGGAGTGACTCATCCGATTCTGAGACTGAAGAAACCAAAGAGGAAATGACACAAGTATGCTTTGCAGCCAAGGCATCAAATGAGGTACATTCTGACTCCGATTCTGATTCTGAACCCTCTTATGATGATTAATTTAGTCAATATCTTGAGGTGCATAAATTCATTAAGACTCTTACAAAAGAAAAGAAACGGTTAATTGAAGACAATAAATTGTTAGGATCTTCTAACACAAATCTTGTATCTCAATTAAATGATTCAAAAGAGTAGTCGTCTTGCATGATCAATTCATTAAAATCTGAAATTTCATCCGTAATATCCGAGAATAATGAGATGAAAGCCAAGATTTCAAATTTGAAATCAAGAAATGCAGACTTAGAACAGACGGTAAAGCAATTCGATACAGGTACTTGCATGCTAGATCGTCTTATTTCTTCTCAAAAGCAAGAAAATGATAAAACCGAATTAGCATATGTTGAAGATAATGAAGTACAAAACAATTTTACAAACTTTGTTCTATCCTCATCTAAACAACCGCATGCATATAAGACGATTGTACAATCTAAGAAGACAACTAGCGTGCCACCTATTATATCTCATCGTACTCTTTCCTTTTCATCACATACAAAGTATAATCATGTACTATATAGATACGAAAGAAAACCTTTGATGCATATGCGACATTCATACCATACCAATGCATCATGCACCATGCATACTAACAGAAATGCATATCAAAGACCATATTGTGGTGGATTCGGCCATAGGCAACATAGGAATGATCATTGTTAGGTGCAGCACTTGTCCTGTGGCGTAGGCCGGTGGGCGTAGGCCGTGTGGGCCAAGTCACAGTCGAATGCCGTGGGCGCTTGTGTGCTGAATGCACTATAAGGCTAGGGTATGCGCATCTCCTGTCATCAATTGGTTTTGGGAGAGATGGTAGCGCCTGAGGTCCTACAAGTGGTATCAGAGCGCAGGAACACTCACAACAAAAGGATCCAACGATCTACGTGAGATGGCATCCACTAGCTATAACACCGTGCAAGAAGGAATGTCAACCATAAGGCCTCCTCTCTTTGACGGTGAGTCTTTCGTTCAATAGAAGGTAAGAATGAAACTTTTCTTTATGGCAATAGACATTGATCTTTGGTCGATTATAGAAGATGGTCCGTTTCTTCCATCTAAGTTATCCACCGTAGATGGAGTCACTCTAGAAGTTGTTAAACCTAGACAAGAATATACAAGTGATGATAAAAAAAACTTATGCAATTACTCTTAAATGGTTTAAGTAAGAGTGAGTCTAGTTATGTTTCAAATTGTTCTAGTGCACAAGAAATGTGGAGAATACTCGAAATGAAACATGAAGGCACTAGTCAAGTAAAAGAGTCCAAGATAAACATGCTTATGTCCACACTCGAGTCGTTCAAATTATTGCCTAAAGAATCTATTGTTGATATGGATCTTCGCTTGACTAACATCTACAATTCTCTTGAGTCTCTTGGTAAAGCCTTTACTGTGCAGGAAAAGGTACAAAAGGTCTTGAGAAGCCTTCCATCCGAGTGGGACTCTAAAGTAAAGGCCATAGAAGAAAGCAAAGAGACTAAATCGATTAAGATGGAAGAACTAATTGGATCACTTAAGGTATATGAAAACAAACTTGCTTTAAGACATTCTGAGTCTATTTCCAATAATGATAGGGCTATAGCATTTAAATCAAATGAATACGTCGTAGATGATAGTGACATAGATTTCGATGATGAGGACTTAATCACAATGGCTAAAAGATTAAGAAAAATATTGAGAAAATCGATTAAATATAAGTCTACCTCATCTAAGTATCATAAAAATAAAAATAAGGAAATAAAGTGCTATGAATGCGGCAAACTTGGACATCTATCATATGACTGCCCTAATAAAGAAAAGCAAACAAACAAATACCCTGACAAGGATCAGAACAAGAATAGACTCGTCTCAGAACCTAAGCAAAGGAGAAGAGCCTTCAAAGCCTCCACTTGGAGTGACACATCCAACTCTGAGACTGATGATACGGAAGAACACAAGGCACACGTATGCTTTACATCTAAAGCATCAAATGAGGTATCTTCCGACTCTGATTCCGATTTTGAATGTTCTTATGATGATTTATTTAGTCAATATTTAGAATTGCATAAGTTTTCAAAGACTCTTGCAAAAGAAAAGAAGCGATTAATTGAAGACAAGAAATTGTTAGAATCTTCTGACAAAGATCTTGTGTCTCAATTAAACGATTCAAAAGAAGAGTCGTCATGCATTATAAATTCATTAAAGTCTGAAATTTTATCATTGACATCCGAGAACACTGAATTGAAATCCGAGATTTCAAACTTGAAATCAAGGAATGCGGATGTAGAAAAGGTGAAAAAATTTGACACGGGAACAAACATGCTAGATCACATCATTTTTCACAAAAGAATGATAGTGAGAAAACTGGACTAGGATACATTGAGAAAAGTAAGTCACTAAATAAACCAACCAAATTCATTCCATCTAAGAAAATAGATGCATCAAAGACATATGTGGCATCTAAGAAGACGCATAGACCTTTTCATATGACATCTTATCGTACTTCTTCTTCACATCATGCAAAATATAACTATGTGCCATATAGATATGAGAAGAAACAAGTGATGCATACGCCACACTCATATCACAAAAATGCATCTAGATCACGTCCTGTGCATGCAAACCGAAATGCATATCAAAAACAGAAACCATACTATATGCATGATGGGATTCTTGGCCAAAGGCCAAACACATTTGCCCCTAACATATATTATGTTGCGTTCTCATCACCTTTCTCACCTTTTGGAAGACCTAGAAAGGTCACCCAAATTTGGGTACCAAAAGGGACATTTTCTAAGGGTTGAATAAATAACCCTTACGAACGCACGTTATATGAAATGCATGATTTTTTTCTTCTTCATCTTTACAGGCATCTTTTGATTTACTTTTCAAAATAAAGGGGGAGAGATAGCATGATTTAAGGGGGAGAGATATACTGATTGCATAAATCAAGGGGGAGCGGTTTTTGAAATTTGAAATTCAAATTTTGATTTTATGCATGATTGTAAGGGGAGCGATATGATTTAAATCATGAATACAGGTTATTTTGAAAATCATCAAAAGGGGGAGATTGTAGAGAAAAAGGGGTTTGAGTGATTTTCAAATACATGATTTAAATGTGCTTAAAAACGTGCATGGCATAAATGTGTATGATATATTGCATATTACTTGCCTTATATAATTCACATATAATGTTGCCGTACTAACGAGCCATGAAGCTTTAAAGCTTACATCAAATGGCAAATATTTGTTGTGTTTATACTATTTTCAGGTGCCACTATTAATGAACTAAACTAGTTCATTAAGTGAAGTACTTAGTTAATTAAACTAAGTAGTTCATTAAAAGAAGCAACATTTGGACAAGGCACAAAGGCAACAAGACTAAGAAAGGAAAGTCTCCTCCTCCTCTCTTCACCACATATACACGCCTACATACATATATAAATATATATTTTCAGATTTTTTGAAAAAGGCACATACACATTTATTCCAAACGTACTACCGACACGTTATATATTTTACGTACGTACATTAACGTCACACCACCATACTTAACTCATATTTATGAGTATATTCAGGTCTTATATCATATGATATAAGTCATGGTGATGACAAATTAAATACGACACGTTAAAAGGTTCTAAACCGAAAATTGTCATATCGGGCGAATACCGAAACTTTGCCAACGTGTCACGTACTTGACATAAATAGATGGCCAGCCCCTACACCTCAAAAATCATTAAAATTTTCGTGCCTATGATGATAATTCCATCCAGAAACTCATTCCATGTTGGCACACACAAATCACCCCACATTAAGGCCAAGTTGTGGAGATTCCAATTTCAATTTTGTCACTTGTCAAGGCGCCACTTTAATCAGCCTTATGAGCTGAATATTAAAGTTTATATTATGTATATTATGTGTAACATAATATATATAACATGTGCAAAAAGTTGGAATTTAATTAGAAAAAAATCGGGTAATCGATAAACATCGAAAATTCGGTTTTCTACGTACACAATACATGGAACATTTTTGGCACATCATACGACACGTATCTAGACACATTTTACATATGTCATACATCTTAAAGTGTTCTAGAAAATTAAATTAAGGGCTGATTGGAATATAACATGTGTGTATTATTAAATGTGCACTATTTTACAAAGTTTGCAAAAATAAAATTCAGCACATGTATATACA
>AP025072.1:8599061-8762869 GCA_036186865.1 Eustoma russellianum | reverse complement strand
ATGCACTATTTTACAAAGTTTGCAAAAATAAAATTCAGCACATGTATATACATATCATACACGCCTATACAGCTGAGATGGAGCATATGTGGAGCCTTTTTGGCATATTGATTGGTCAAGAATCAATCATACAATGTTGGTGATTTAAAGAAAGAAGCTGCAAAAGGTAATGTTTCAAATTTCATCTCATTTGAATCACATGCTGAAAATTTCAGCATGTGTAGTTTGAGTGGCCGATTTTTTCACTAAAAAATGCCATATTTTACTATCTTGAATCATGAGGATTAATTGAGGATGTTATGGTAATGTTTTGAATTAATTATGAAATTAAAATGGTGATATTTTTAATATCACACATGCTGAAAATTTCAGCATGTGTAGTAATGTATCTTGGCCGAAATATTGGCCATGTTGGTGCCCAATTTCATTTCCAAAATTGCTAAGAATATTTGCTACTAATTGGTGATTTATTTTTAGAGAAAAATCAAAGAAAATTTGGAAATAATTTGAATAAAATCACCATGTATCACATGCTAAAATTTCAGCATGTCAAGTGTAGTTATGGCCGAATTTTTACTTATTTTTGTGAAGAAATTATCTTGCTTGATTTGGGTGATAATCTTATGAGTTATGACAACTATTTTATGATGATTTTGGAACATGTTTTTAGTGGAATTCTCAGATTTTCCAAGTCATCAAATGATGACAACATTCAACCAATCAATGAGTGCCAAGTAAGCAAAGGTTAAATGATCATCCAATGAGAAGGTGCCAAGTAAGCAAGATCATGTCACAATGATGCTACACATTCTCCCAAGGACTTAGAAGACAATTTTAAAGAGGGGGAGAGCACCAAGGGGACGGCCAAAACAATTAAAAAGGAAGGAAGAAGAGCAAAACAAGGATAAGAACAAGAGTTGAAAATTCAAAGATCAAAAGTGTTCTAGCCTTCTTCTATACTCTCTTTCTTTCTTCTTTCTAAAATCCTATTGTACTTACATTCATATTCTTGAATAGGCTTATCTTAGACCACCACACATTCTCTATCTTTGTAAAAGATTGATCAAGGTGTGATCAGTCTTCAATCTTGCAAGGTGGTGGTGTTCGTGCGTAATTGTATTCATCATACAAGGTTTGTAAAGGGTTGAAGTTGGTGTGTAACTCCATCAATCCTGTAGTAAGGTGTATTTGTGTTGTGTGACTAGTGTGAACCGAGGAAGGTGTACCTCGAAGACCGGAGTAGGTTGTTTATAACCGAACCAGTATAAAATTCTCGGTGTCATTTACTTTCAGCACTTATATTCTGTTTCAGCACTGTTTACTCTTTTTGATTACGTTCGTAAAAATAGTAAAGGTTTTTCAAAAATTAAGAAACTTTCCAAAAACATAGTCACACGTCTTAGGGTTAATTTGGCAAAAGTTTCAACCCTTTAGGATAAGTATAATTCAATCAAATATCCAAAGTTCTGAAACTAGTGCAGTCAATCAAACATCCAAAGGTTGAGACTTTGAGTGTATTTGACTAACTTCCTGAAAGAATTTTTCAAAACTGTTTCAACCCATTTAAATAAAACATATAAGGGGTTAGTGGTTAAAATTTCTGAGTATTTGGAGTTAAGTACAAATAGGAATAAATTTTTCAAAACAGTCTACTGTTTCTGGCAGATTCGTGCAATCTGACCACCAACGATTTTTGAAGGGGTTAAAGGTTGAATTTAAATCTGAAATTTTTAGGAGACACTCATAACATCTGAGGATAAGTTCTCTCAAAATTTCAGAATTTTTGAAGACCTACAACCTAGTTTCAAAACGTTTTAAAACTAGTCCTGAAAAAGAAACTGTTTTCAGAAGTTGGGTTTTTGGTTTAAAACTATTTTAAAAACCACATTTTCCACACCCACTATTCAACCCCCCTTCTAGTGGTGCCTTGCAGATCCTACAATTGGTATCAGAGCGAGGTCACGGGTTCGATTCCCAGCAGGAGCAATTGCTGTGGGGGAGATTGTTAAGTGCAGCACTTGTCCTGTGGCGTAGGCCGGTGGGTGTAGGCCGTGTGGGCCAAGTCACAGTCGAATGCCGTGGGCGCTTGTGTGCTGAATGCACTATAAGGCTAGGGTATGCGCATCTCCTGTCACCAATTGGTTTTGGGAGAGATGGTAGCGCCTGAGGCCCTACAATCATAACACATATTATATTGCTTCTTCATCTTTCTTCTCACCTTTTGTAAGACCAAGAAAGGTCACCCAATTTTGGGTACCAAAAGGCACTCTTGCAAGGGTTGAGCGACTAACCCTTAAGGACCCAAAATAAAGGGTACCTAAATTGTTGTTACACATTGCAGGGATGACATAAGCCGAAAGATACATCAAATAAGTGGTTCCTTGGCAGTGGTTGCTCGAGGCACATGACGGGTGACCCGAGCGTGTTCTCAAAATTGAAGAAAGTTAGGTAAGGTGGATCTGTATCCTTTAGAGATAACAATGAAGAAAAGATCATTGGAAAGGGAACAATCGAAAACCCAAGCACTCTTCGAATCACCATCGTGTTCCTGGTAAGTAACATATCCTACATCTTGCTTGGCATTTTACAATTTCCTGATAGTGGTTTTCATGTATGTTTTCTCATCCATATTGCAACATTGTTAATAAAAATGGAGAAATAGTATTAAAAGAAAAAAAGAGAAGGAAATATATTTACATTATCTGTGGATGACATGTTAGATGCTAAAGTAAAATGTTTTATGTCAAATGAACCAAATGTAAACTTATGGCATACACGTTTCGGACACATTGGCATCTCAACTCTTGGAAAACTTCAACGTAAGAATCTATTACGAGGATTGCCTAAACTTGATTTGGACAACTTTAAGTTGTGTGAATCTTGTATTAAAGGCAAACAAACACATGAATCACTTGAGTCTAAGCATGAAATTAGCACATCTAGAGTCTTAGAATTATTACATATTGATTTGTCTGATCATATTCGCACTAGAAGTCTTGGTGGGCGACACTATGCATATGTCATCGTTGATGATTTTTCTTGCTATACATGGACTTTATTTCTTGCAACTAAAGATGATAGTGTCGTTGAGATTGCAAAATTAATTAAACAACTTGAAAATTAATATGGTTTAAATGTGAAAAAGATTAGGAGCGATAGAGGCGGCGGATTTAAAATTAAAGATATGAGTGCATTTTGTGATGAAAAGGGTACTAAGCACGAGTTTTCACCACCTAGAATGGCACAATTAAACGAAGTAGTAGAAATAAAGAATAGGACATTACAAGAAATTGTAATAACTATTCTATGTGAAAATAAATTGCCTAAATTTTTTGGGCAGAAGCCGTAAATTGTGCACGTTATATAGTTAACCGTTTATCGATTAGAAATAAATAAACAAACACCTTATGAGATTTTAAATGATTGCATGCCAAAAATTTATTATTTTCGTGCGTTTGGTTGTAAATGTTTTGTATTAAAAAAAAGATAATCTAGATAAATTTGAGTCTAAATCAATTGAATGCATCTTTGTTGGATATTCTGTGAATTCTAAAGCATATCGATGCTATGATCCTGTCAATAGACAAACTTAGAATCTACTCATGTGAAATTCAATGAATTTGGTGAACTTGAAACAACTAAAGATTATGATGATGATTTTGAAGTAAAACCCGTAATTGATAATATAGAAGAAAATATAGTGCATGATAAACGCGACACGACACATTAGAAATGCATGATCACTTATAAATACATGAGAACTTAGAAAATAATCAACCAAGATGGCATAGAGATTACCCACATGACCTCATAATTGGAGACATATCACAAGGTGTACGACCACATAGAAGAATAGATCAACATGAAATAAATCAATTCCATGCTATGATTTTTGAAATAGAACCCAAGAATGTGCTTGACGCTTTGAATGGTTCTTCTTGGAGTAATGATATGCATGATGAATTAAATCAATTTACAAGAAACGATGTGTGGGATTTAGTACCCTGACCACAACGTAAAACGATAATATGCACAAAATGGGTGTTTAGAAATAAAATGAATGAGGATGGTAAAGTCTTTAGAAAAATAAAGCAAGACTTGTATCACAAGGATATAATCAAGAAGAGGGAATAGATTAGAAGCAACATTTGCACCCGTAGCACATTCAAAACCTATACGATTATTACTTGTTATTGCTTTCATAAAGAATTTTAAACTTTATCAAATGGATGTAAAAAGTGCAATCTTAAACAGTTTTATACAAGAAGGAGTCTATGTACAACAACCACCCAGCTTTGAAGATATAAAATATCCTAATCATGTGTATAAGTTAAAGAAAGCACTATATGGTTTAAAACAAGCACGTAGAGCTTGTTACAATCGATTTGCTACTTTCTTTTATAAAATAGATTTAAAAGAGGAACCATAGACAGTACTTTATTCTTAAAACAAGAAAATCGGATTTTCTTATTATTCAAATTTATGTTGATGATATTGTTTTTGACCTACATGTCATAAGTTAGTAAAAGAATTTGAAACTTGCATGAAATCCGGTTTAAGATGTCTATGGTAGGTGAACTAATTATTTTCTTGGATTGCGAATTAAGCAAACTAGTAAAGGAATACACATAAGTCAAGCAAAATATGTAAACGACATGATTAAGAAGTTTAATTTTGAAAACTTGAAATCATCTATCACCCCTATAAGTGAAGCCACTGAACTTTATAAATATGAAAATGGAAAAGATTTTGATAATGGATCGTATAGATCTATGATTGGTTCTTTCCTTTATCTTACTGCAAGTAGACCTGATATCATGTTTAGTGTTTGTATGTGTGCTCGTTTTCAAAGTAATCCTAAAGTCTCACACTTAAATGTTGTAAAAAGGAAATTTCGATACATTAAGCACACTCCCACATTAGGACTTTGGTATGATAAAAAATGTGAATTTAACTTGTATGCTTATACTGATGCAGACTATGGCGGATATAAAATAGATCAAAAAAACAAGTGGTACATGTCAATTTATTGGTAACTCATTAATGTCATGGTTTTCGAAAAAAACAAGCTAATAGCATTATCCACCACTGAAGCGGAATACATGGTTCTTAGTCTTTGCTGCACACAACTACTATGGCTAAAACAACAAATCTCAGATTTTTGTATAGTTGTAAATTGAATTCCCATATACTGTGATAGTATGATTGCTATTAACTTGTCTAAGAACCTTGTTTTACATTCTAAGGCAAAACATATAGACGTAAGATATCATTTTCTTCGTGATCATGTGAATAATAGTGATATCATTATAGAGCATGTTCGTACTGAATAATTAATAGCCGACCTATTCACCAAAGCACTTAATCAAGCCACGTATGAAAATTCATGTTCTAAATTGGACATAATTTCTGTTGATATGTTATAAATTGATCTTTCTTTCCATTGCTACTAACTCTTTTGATGTGATTTATAAAATAAAGGGGAGAGAAAAGCATGATTAAGGGGGGGAGAGAGAGATTAATTTAAAGGGGAGCAGGACGTGAAATACGAATTTTGAATTTAAAAATTTATACATTATTGTAGGGGGAGCGATCATGACACATTTAAATCATGTATAAAAGTTATTTTGCAAATCATCAAAAAGGAGAGATTGTTGAGAAACCAAGGTTTGAGTGATTTGAAAATGCATGATTTAAATGTTACGTGTTTTTGAAATGCATGATTTAAGTATTACATGACACGTGTAAGTGATAAATATGCTTCACATGTGTATATATATTGTTGCCGTACTAACATGTCATGAAGCGTTAAGACTTACATCAAATGGCAAACATTTGTTGTCTTTATACTTTTTTCAAGTGCCATGTTAAATGAACTAAACTAGTTCATTTAATGAAGTGCTTAATGATATGAACTAACTAGTTCATTAAATGAAGAGCTTAAGGAGATATATTTGGAGATAACTACTTGGCAACAAATTGGGAATGGAAAGTCCTCCCATTATTTCTATCCTGACGTTTCACCGACACATTATACACATCATAAACATACGTCGACATCACACTACCATATACACATCATATTTGTAAGTATATATAGGTTCCATATCATACATTACATGTCATCAAGTTACCGAAATTATGCCGACATGTCACGAGTCCACAAACCAAAAATTGCCACATCGGATGACTACCGAACCGTCAACGACATGTCGCATACTTACCATATAAAGATGGCCAGACTATATACACTCTAAACACTCAAATATTTTGTGTACCACATGTCCATTTCAGCCTCAAAGTCATACCATGTTTACATACATCAATTATCTATAATTTGCCTTGATTTGTTGGAAATTCAAATTCAAAAATTTTCCAACACATGGCCGATTTTTATCTCAGCTTTTGGAGCTGAAATTACACTTTATATTATGTATATTATGTGTGACATAACATATTTTGCATGTCTAAGATGTTCAAAACTAATTGGAGAAAAACGTGTAATCGAGAAAAGTCAAAAATTCATTTTTCTACACACTTACATGGGACGTTTTTCTTATCTTGTTTTGACATATATCTAGATACTTTTTACACATCGAAGACACATTGGAGTATTCTAGAAAAATAACTCCAGCCACCCTTGTCCTAAGGTGTTTTTGTGTTTAGTGTATATCGAGGAAGATATCCTCGAAGACTGGAGTAGGTCAATTTGACCGAACCTTTATAAAAATCTCGGTGTTATTACTTTTCAACACTTTTACTTTCAGTTCCTGTTTTCTGTATCATTTTTATAGCCATGGTAAAAATAGCAAATGTTTTTTAAAAATCATGAAACTTTGCAAAAACATAGCCGAAGATCTTAGGTTTCATTTGAGACTAGTTTCATTGAATTTGGATAAGTATAAGTCATCCAAACATTCATAGTTCTGAGACTATTGCAATCTGATTTTAGATCTGCAAAGGTTGAGAACATCCAAGTGGTTGATATACTTACGAAAGGAATTTTAAAAAACTGGTCCAACCCTTTAAATTATACATCCTAAGGGTCATTCCATAAAATTTTCAGATCATTTAGAGTTTTCATGAAATAGGAATAAAATTTTCATTTTAAGGAATAGTTTCTGGCACATTAATAGAGTCTGAGTAAAACAGTTTTTCAAGGCCTTATACTTTGAATTTTAATCTGAAATTTTTATGACACATTCATAACATCTTACGTTGCCACAAAATTTCACAATTTTCAGAGTTCTATAATCTGGTCATCTAGTTAATCAAAAATAGGATCTAAAAACGGAATCTATTTTCAGAAGTGAGTAATTGGCAACAAAAAGTTTTAAAAACAAAATTTTCCGCACTCACTATTCAACCCCCATTCTAGTGCTGCTATACAGGTCCTACACACCATGTGTGTTAGTACCAAATTAGAAAAGGATGAAATGGAAAACCTTTTGATGATACACTATACAGGTCAATGATTGGATGACTGTTGTAATTAACCGCATCAAGACAAGATATAATGTTTAGTGGTGTGCATGTGTGCTAAGTTTCAAATTGTCCCAAGGTGTCACACTATAATGCGGTGAAAAAGATATTTAGGTATATTAAACATAAACCTCATTTAGGACTTTGTTATGATAGAAACTCTTGTAGGACCTGTATAGCACCACTAGAAGGGGGTTTGAATAGTAGGTGTGGAAAAATTTGGTTTTGAAAAAGTTCTGACCCAAAAACCTAACTTCTGAAAACAGTTGCTGTTGTCATATTCTGATTTGCAACGATTGAAAAACCTGGTTAAAGACCTCCAAAAATTGTGAAATTTGGAGAGATTCTACTCTCAGATATTATGAGTATCTCCTAAAAATTTAGATTAAAATTCAACTCCTAACTCTTTGAAAATACGTTCTTGATCACATTGCGCAAATCTGCCAGAAAAAACTACTCCGATTTGAAAATTTTATTCCAATTGATTGGGGACTCCAATGGTCTGAAATTTAATGACCACACCCTTACTATATTTATTTAAATGGTTTGAAACAGTCTTGAAAAATTCCTTTGGAAAGTTTGTCATATACGTTATGTTCTTGACCTTAGCAAGTCTGAAAATCAGATTGCACTAGTCTCAAATCTATTAATGTTTGATTGACTTATACTTCTCCAAATGGGTTTAGACTTGCTCCAAATGAAACTTAAGAGGTTAAGCTATGTTTCTGCAAAGTTTTGTAATTTTTTGAAAATTGTTTACTATTTTTACGATTGTAATAAAATCAACGCAGAAACTGAAAAAACTGAAAGTAAAATGCTGAAAGTAAAGACACCAAAGATTTTATACTGGTTCGGTTAAATCAACCTACTCCAGTCTTCGAGAACACCTTCATCGGTTATCATTAAACACAAAATAACACCTTACCATAAAGGTTTCTGGAGTTACACACCAACTCCACCCTTTGACAAACGATACAAGCAATCACACCAATCACGAACACTACCATCGAACGGATGAAGGTTTGATCACACATTGATCAACCTTTTACAACAATTGAAACATGTATGGTGGTCTAATCAAAGCCTATTCAATATATTGAATATAAAACAATAGGCTTGAGAGAAGTAGAAGAAGAAAGAAATGTAGAAGAAGAGAGTAGAGGCTTCTTTGCACTTGATAGAATATGAGAGTTGTCTTGACTTGGTTTGCTCTATTCTCTTCTTTTTATTTAATCTTGGCCGCCCCCCCTAGGGTCTTCCATCACCTTGAGAATTCTCTTTAATGCCCTTGGAAGATTACCTTGTGTAGAGATGACACCATCTTGCTTACTTGGCACAACATGATTGGATGAATTCTTGGCTTTGCTTACTTGGCACTCTATGATTGGATGAATCTTGTCACCATTTAGTAGCTGTAAAATCTGAGATTAAAGTGTAAAAACATGTGCCAAATAAAGTTTAAAAATGTTTCCAAATAATTTTGCAATTAATCCCTTCAATTTGGGAAGTCAATTAGTCACATATTCTACGCAAAAATTGGCCAGCTCAATGTTGTCACATGCTGAATTTTCAGCATATATTAAATTTGCCAAATGTTTCAATTGTTACCTTGTGTAGCTCCCTCCTTTATGTCACTAACCTTGTGTGTCATGTTCTCCATGAACCAAGATGCCAACTAAGCTCCACATAGGCTCCACCAAGGTTGAGACTGGCGTGCACATAGTCTCCAACATGTGCTGAATTTCACTTTTGTAAACTTTGTCAAATATTGCATAATAATTACACATCCATGGTATATTCCAATCAGCCCTAATTTGAATATTCAAGTACACTTTAACATGTATTGAATATGTAAAAAGTGTCTAGATACATGTTACATATCATGCTAAAAACGTTCCATGTGTTGTGTTCGTAGAAAACCGAATTTTCGACTTTTGTCGATTACGCGATTTTTCTCCAATTAAATTCAAACTTTTTGCACATGTTATATATATTATGTCACACATAATATACATAAAATAAATTAAATATTCAGCTCATAAGGCTGTTTAAAATGGCGCCCACATGTTCTTAAAAAGATGAGTTTGGAATCTCCACAATTTGGCCTT
Organism: Eustoma russellianum; assembly: GCA_036186865.1. Classification (NCBI taxonomy): domain Eukaryota; kingdom Viridiplantae; phylum Streptophyta; class Magnoliopsida; order Gentianales; family Gentianaceae; genus Eustoma; species Eustoma russellianum. The sequence continues at coordinate 8,753,279 of AP025072.1, read as the reverse complement.
AATTAGGGGTGATTTGTGTGTACCAACATGGAATGATTTCATGGCTGAATATACCATGTGAGCCACAAAAGTTTTGGCTCTTTTTAGAGTATATTGGCTGGCCATCTATATATGGCAAGTACGTGACACGTTGGTGAAGTTTCGGTAGTCACCCGATACGACAACTTTTGGTTTATAACCTTATAACGTGTCATTATAATTTTTTCATCACCATGACTTATATCATATGATATAAGACATGAATGTACTCATAAATATGAGGCAAGAATAGTGGTTGTGACGTTGATGTACGTTGTAATATATGTAATGTGTCAGACGTCGGAATATATGTGTATTGTGCCTTTAAGAAATTTGAATATATATATATATATATATAACGTGTATGACCAAGTGGAGGAGGAGACTTTCCATGTTTCAATTTGTTGTCGTCATGCCTTCTCCAAATATGTTTCATTTAATTAACTAGTTAGTTCATTAACTTAAGTACTTCACTTAATGAACTAATTTAGTTCATTAATGGTGGCACATGAAAATAGTTCAAACACAACAAATGTTTGCCATTTGATGTAAGCTTTAAAGCTTCATGGCTTGTTAGTGGGCAACATTATATATAAAGTATGTAAGGCAAGTTTGTCCAAAAACGTGTCAAGTAATAAATTTTGTCATGCATTTCTTAAACATGTTGTATTTAAATCATGTATTCGTAAATCACTCAAACTCTTTTTCACAACAACCTCCCCCTTTTGATGATTTACAAAATAATATTATTTCATGATTTAAATTAACCACTCCCCCTCTAATTGTTCACAAATTCGAATTTTGAATTTTGAATTTTCTTCCCCTTGATTTGTGCAATCATACTCTCTTACCTCCTTAAATCACTCAAATCACTCTCACTCTCCCTTAAATCATGCGCTCTCTCTCCCCCTTTATTTTGGAAATAATCCAAAGGTTGCATGTAAAGATGGAAAGAAATATCAATCTATAGCAAATCAGCAGAAATCTTGCATAATTTTGAGCGTAGATTTTCATACGTGGCTTGATTTAGTGCTTTGGTGAATATGTCGGCTACTTGTGCTTCAATGCGTACACGTTCTATAACAATATCACCATTATTCACGTGATCACGAAGAAAGTGATATCGTACTTCTATGTGTTTTGCCTTAGAATGGAGTACGGGGTTCTTAGACAAATTAATAGCACTCATACTATCACAATAAATGGGGAATGCGATTTACCGTGATTCCAAAATTAGATAATTGTTGTTTTAACCATAAGAGTTTTGTGCAGCAAAGACTAAGTGCCATGTATTCAGCTTTGGTAGTAGATAATGCCACACTTGTTTGCTTTTTCGAAACCAAGAAATTAATGAATTTCTTATAAATTGACAAGTGTCACTTGTGCTTTTTCTATCTATTTTGCATCCCCCATAATCCGCATCGATATAAGCATGAAAATCAAATTCACAATTCTTATCATACCAAATTCCTAAAGTTGGAGTGTGCTTAATGTATCGAAAAATTCGTTTTAACAGAATTATAATGAGACTCTTTAGGTTGTCTTTGAAAACGTGCGCACATACAAACACTAAACATGATATTGGGTATACTTGCGGTAAGATAAAGCAAAGAACCAATCATAGACCTATATAAACCATTATCAAAGTCTTTTCCATTTTCATCTTTATCTAGTTTAGTGGTGACACTCATAGGGGTGGAGGATGGTTTCAAGTTCTCAAAATTGAACTTTTTAATCATGTTATTCACATATTTGACTTGACTTATATGGATGCCTTTACTAGTTTGTTTAATTTTCAAGCTAAGAAAGTAATTCAATTCACCAACCATAGACATTTCAAACTCGGATTTCATACAAATTTCAAATTCTTCAACAAGTTTATGAGATGTAGATCCAAAAATGATGTCATTAACATAAATTTGAATGATTAGAAAGTCTGATTTATATTGTTTCAAGAATAAGGTGCTATCTATGGTGTCTCTTTTAAATCCATTTTCAAAAAGAAAAGTAGCAAAATGATCATACCAAGCCCTAGGTGCTTATTTTAAACCATCTAATGCCTTCTTTAACTTGTACACGTGATGAGGATATTTCAAATCTTTAAAACCGGGTGGTTGCTTCACGTATATTTTTTCTTGTATAAAGCCATTTAAAAATGTACTTTTTACGTCCATTTGATAGACTTAAAATCTTTCATGCAAGCAATAGCAAGTAATAATCGTATAGCTTTTAAACGTGCTATGGGTGCAAATGTTTCTTAGTAGTCTATTCCTTCTTCTTGATTGCATCCTTGTGCTACAAGTCTCGCTTTGTTTCTAACAACTTTACTTTCTTCATTCATTTTATATCTAAAGACCCACTTTGTGCCTATCATTGTCTTATCTTGTGGTCGTGGCACTAAATCACATACATCATTTCTTATGAATTGATTTAATTCATCATGCATAGCATTAATCCAAGAAGAATCATTCAAGGCATCCAAAACGTTCTTAGGTTCAATTTCAGATATCATAGCATGAAATTTGTTTTATTTCGTCCGAAGTTATTCTTCTACGTGGTCAGACACCTTGAGTTATATCGCCTGTGATAAGGTCGTGTGGGTGATTCCTATGCCATCTTAGTTGATTATTCTCTAAGTTTTCATGCATTTCTAAGTGATCATGCATTTCTAGTGTGTTGGATTCATCATGTACGACATTCTCTTCTACATCATCTAACATGGGCTTTAGTTCAAAATCATCGTCATATTCTTTATCTTTTTTCAAACTTGCCAAATTCATTAAACTTCACATGAATAGATTTGAAAATTTGTCTAGTGATAGGATCATAAGATCTGTATGCTTTAGAATTCACAGAATATCCAACAAAGATGCATTCAATTGATTTAGATTCAAATTTATCTAAATTATCTTTTGTATTCAAAACAAATCATTTACAACCAACACACGAAAGTAATCCATTTTAGGCATGCTATCATTTACTATTTCATAATGAGTTTTATTTATTTCTTTCTAATCGACAAACGATTAATTATATAGCATGCATAATTTACTGCTTCCGCCCACAAAAATCTAGGCAAATTCTTTTCACACAACATGGTTCTAGCGATTTCTTTTGTAGTGTCCCTATTTTTTCTTTCTACTACTCCATTTAATTGTGGTGTCCTAGGCGGCGAAAACTCGTGTTATAATACTTTCTCTTCGCAAAACGCAATCATGTCCTTGTTCTTAAATTCATTGCCTCTATCGCTTCTAATCTTTTTCACATTCAAACCATATTCATTTCAAGTTGTTTTATTAGTTAACAATCTCACGGTACTATCATCTTTATTCGAAAGAAATAAAATCCATGTATAGCGAGAAAAATCGTCAACGATAACACATGTATAATGACGTCCACCAAGACTCCTAGTACGACTAGGACCAACCAATCAATGTGTAGTAATTCTAAAACTCTAGACGTGCTAATTTAATTTTTAGATTGAAGTGACTCGCATGTTGTTTGCCTTAAATACAAGATTCACACAATGAAAGTTGTCTAAATCATGGTTAGGCAATCCTCGTACTACATTCTTTCGTTGAAGTTTTCAAGCGTTGAGATGCCAATGTGTCCTAATCGCCTATGCCACAAATTTATGTTAGGTTCATTGACATAAAACAATTTAACTTAGCGTCTAACATGTCTACCATAGAAAATGTCAAATATTTTCCTTCTCCTTTTCCTTTTAATATCGTTTCGCTCTGTTTTTATTTACTATGTTGCAATATGGGTGAGTGAAACACACATCAAAGCCATTGTCAAGAAACTGTGAGATGCTAAGAATGTTATAGAAACATTACTTACCAAGAAGACGTTGGAGATTTGAAGAGTACTTGGGCTCCCGATTGTACCTTTTTCCGATGATACTTCCTTCATTGTTGTCTCCAAAGGTCACCGATCCACCCTTTGTAACCTTCTTCAACTTTGAGAACAAGCTCAGGTCACCCGTCATGTGCCTCGAGCAACCACTGTCAAGGAACACTTGATTGATGTACCTTTAGATGTATGGGTTCCCTGCAATGTACAACAACGATTTAGGTACCATTTATGTTTGGTCCTTACGAGTTAGTTCTTTCACCCCTTTGTAAGAGTACCTTTTGGTACCCATACTTGAGTGACCTTTCTCGGTCTAACAAATGGTGAGAATGTAGATGAAGAAGCAATATAGTAAACATGAGGTGAGAAACATATGGCCTTTGGCCGAGAATTCCCTTATGAATATTATATGGTTGTCGTTTTTGATATGTTATGTGTGCATGGAGTGTAATCTAAATGTAAATGAATGCCGTGTATACATTAATGGTTTCTTTTCATATTTGTATGACACATAATTATATCTCGTATGATATGAAGATGAAGCACGATGAGATGTCATAGGGGGATCTAAACGTCTTCTTAGGCGCCACATATGTCCTGGTTGCATCCATTTTCTTAGACGGAATGAATTTGGTTGATTTACTTAATATCTCGTTTTTCTCAACATATCCTAATCCGGTTTTGTCACTATCATGCTTTTGTGAAGAAATGATGTGATCTAGCATGTTTGTACCTGTGTCAACTGTTTCATCATTGTTTCTAGATCTATATTCCTTGATTTCATGTTTGAAATCTCGGATTTCATTTCATGTTTTTGTGTTGTTACTGATGTGACCTCTGATTTTAATGCATTAGTTATGCAGGACGACTCTTCTTTTGAATCGTTTAATGAGCAACAATGTTTGTGTTAAACGATTCTAACAACTTCTTATCTTCAATTAACCGTTTCTTTTCTTTTGCGAGAGTCTTTGTGAATTTATGCAATTCTAAATATTGACTAAATAAATCATCATATGAAGGTTCAGAATTAGAGTCAGAATCAGAAGATACCTCGTTTGATGCTTTTGAGGCAAAGCATACTTGTGCTGTTTCTTCTTCCGTATCATCAGTCTCAGAGTCAGATGAATCACTCCAAGTGGAGGCTTTGATGGCTCTTCTCCTTTGTTTAGGTTCTGAGACGAGTCTAGTTTTGATCTGATCCTTGTCAAGGTGTTTGTACGTTTTGTTTGTCCTTGTTAGGGCAGTCATATGACAAGTGTCCAAGTTTCCCGCATTCATAGTGTATAGAAAAGGGGTTGAGTGATTACAAAATACATGATTTAAATAACGTGTACCAATGAAATGCGTGACACGTTTTAGACTTGACATGTTTTTGCATAAAACCTGCCTTATATACTTCATATATAATATTGCCGTACTAACAAGCCATGAAGATTTAAAGTTTACATCAAATGGCGAACATTTGTTGTGTTTGAAACTATTTTCAGGTGCCACCATTAATGAACTAAACTAGTTCACTAAGTGAAGTACTTAGTTAAATGAACTAAGTAGTTCATTAAATGGTGATATATTTGGATAAGGCACAAAGGCAACAAATTGAAGAATGGAAAGTCTTCTCTTCTTCTTTACACACGCCTTTTAACATATATATGTATATATATATATATATATTCAGATTTTTTTTTAAAAGGCAATATACACATATATTCCAACGTACTACCGACACGTTATAAACGTACGTTAACGTCACACCACTATATTTACCTCATATTTATGAGTATATTCAGGTCTTATATCGTATGATATAAGTCACGGTGATGACAAAATTATTACGACACGTTAAAAGGTTTTAAACCAAAAATTGTCGTATTGGATGAATACCGAAACTTCGCCAACGTGTCACGTACTTGCCATACATAGTGGCCAGCCCCTACACTTCAAAAATGGTCACAAATTTCGTGGCTTACATGGTATATACAGCCATAAAATCATTCCATGTTGGTACACAAAAATCACCCCCAATTAAGGCCAAATTGTGAAGATTTCAAATTCAACATTTTTGACACATGGGGCGCCACTTACTTCAACCATTAGAGCTGAATTTTCAATTTATTCTATCTATATTATTTGTGACATAATATATATAACATGTGCAAAAATTTTGAATTCAATCGGAGAAAAATCGCGTAATCGACAAAAGTCAAAAATTTGGTTTTCTACGAACACGACACATGGAACATTTTTGGCATGACATATAGCATGTATTTAGACACTTTTTACATATTCTGTACATTCTAAAGTGTTATAGAAAATCAACTAAGAGCTGATTGGAATATACCATATGTGTATCATTATTGTGCACTATTTTACAAAGTTGGCAAAATAAAATTCAGCACATGTACAAGCTACATCACACACCTACTACTGCCTTGTTGGAGCATATGTGGAGCTTTGTTGTCATCTTGATTGGCCAAAAATGAAGTATACAAGGTTGGTGACATAAAGGAAGGAGCTACACAAGGTAACATTTCAAACTATGTCACATTTGTAACACATGCTGAAAATTTCAGCAAGTGTGCCTTGAGTTTTTTCAGCATGTGTGACTTGAGTTGGCCGAAATTATTAGGCTAAATTGTGCCATATTTACTTCTTTACATTGAATGGATCGATTGGAAGATAAAATGACAATGTTTTAAAAATGTTATGGAAATAATGTGGTGATATTTTTAAATATCACACATGCTGAAAATTTCAGCATATGTTGGAATGTATGTGGCCAAATTTGTGTCTCGAAATTAAGCATAATTGATTTTATATTTTCAAGGGAATAATCTATACCAATATGGCAACAATTTGAATGAGTCTTGGATAGTGCACATGCTGAAAATCTCAGCATGTGTTAAACAAGGTGTCCGAATTTTTGGAAGAAAATATGATGAATTATCTTGCAAATTTTATAGAATTTAATATGAGACTTATGGCAACATTTTTATGACTAATTGGCACTTGTTTTTAAGTGTTATTTTCAGATTTATCTAGTCATCAAATGATGACAACTTTCATCCAATCAATGAGTGCCAAGTAAGCAAGGTCTTAATGATCATCCAATGAGGAGTTGCCAAGTAAGCAAGTGAATGTCACAATGATGCAAGATATTCTTCCAAGGACTTAAGAGATAATTTTAAAGAGGAATAAAAAGCATAGGAGGGGCGGCCACATGTTGATAAAAGAGAAGAAGGAGAGCAAACAAAATACAAGATAAAGGCTTACACTTCCAAGAGCAAAAACCGCACTCATCTCCTTCTCCTTCTACACTTCTTTCTTTCTTTTCTCTTAAAGCCTATTGTATTCATATTCATACATCTTGAATAGGCTTCACATATACCACCATATACTCTATATTGTTCTAAAAGATTGATCAAGGTATGATCAATCTTGAATCTACTAGGTGGTGGTGTTCGTGATCGTTTGTAATCACTTACAAGGTTTGTAAAGGATTGGAGTTGGTGTGAAAATCCATCAACCCTGCGTGGTAAGGTGTTTTTTATTGTTTTGTGATTAGCGATAACCGAGGAAGGTGTCCTCGAAGACTGGAGTAGGTTGATTTAATCGAACCAGTATAAAATTCCTCGTGTTCTTTACTTTTCAGCACTTACTTTCAGTTTTCAGCACAGTGTATCATTTCATCACGTTCTTAAAATAGTAAACAAACTTCAAAAATCACAAGACTTTCCAGAAACATAGCCACACGTCTTAAGGTTCTTTTGGCGCAAGTTTCAACCCTTTTGGACAAGTATAAGTCATCCAAACGTCAAAAGTTCTGAGACTAGTGCAGTCTGATTTTCAAGCTTGCAAAGGTTGATTGAACATATTTGACTAACTTCCCAAGAGAATTTTTCAAAACTGTTTCAACCCAATTAATTAAACATAATAAGGGGTGTGTCATTAAAGTTTCATAGCATTTGGAGTCACGGTTAATTGGAATTAATTTTTCAAATCAGACTGCCGTTTCTGGCAGATTTGTGAAATCTGACCGCCAACAAATTTTAAATGGGTTAAAGGTTGAATTTTTAATCTGAAATTTTTAGGAGATACTCAAAACATCTTATAATAACATCTCTCCGAATTTCAGAATTTTTGAAGACCTGTAACTTAGTTTCCAAAACATTTCAAAACAGGTCCTGAAAACATAAACTGTTTTCAGAAGTTGGGTTTTTGGTCTATAACAATTTTTAAAAACCAAATTTTTTTGCACCCACTATTCAACCCCCCCTTCTAGTAGTGCCTTGAAGATCCTACACATAGCACTTTACGTCCTTGTCATTAATTTTATTTTATTTATTTTAGTCGAAATAGCCTTAGGTTTGTTCTCAAATGACTTTCTCATAAATTTTCTCAACCTTTAGCCAATAGTATTAGTTCATTATTGTCTAATTCGAAATCACTATCATCTACGTGATCCGAAAAAGTGGAGACGTATTCATTTGATTTAAAAACTTGTTTTGACGCTGATTCCGATTTTCTTAATGTAAGTTTGTTTTCATATGCCTTTAGAGATCCGATTAGTTCCTCCATTTTAATTGATCTCATTTCTTTACTCTCCTCAATTGCCGTGACTTCGGGCTCCATTCAGATGGGAGGCTTCTTAGTACATTTTGGACCTTTTCCTGTGCAGAAAAAGATTTGCCAAGAGACTTAAGAGAATTATAGATGTTAGTCAATTGTAAATCTATATCAACAATAGATCCATTTGGCAATAATTTGAAAGACTCAAGAGTGGACATAAGCATATTTATTTTAGACTCCTTAACTTGGCTAGTCCCCTTCATGTTTCATCTCAAGAATTCTCCACATCGCTTGGGCACTAGAACAATTAGACACATATCTTGATTCACTTTTACTTAGCCCGTTTAACAGTAATTGCATGGCTCTAGCATTCATGCTCAACTTCTTTTTGTCATCACTAGTATATTCTTGTTTCGGTTTTACAACCTCTAGTGTGACACCATCAACAATAGATAACTTAGAGGGAACGAAAGGACCGTCTTCTATTATCGACCACAAATCAATATCAATAGCCATAAGAAAGAGTTACATTCTAAGTTTCAATTGGATAAAAGACTCACCATCAAAAAGAGGAGGCCTTTGACTCGACATACCTTTTTGCTCGGTTTTGAAGCTAGTGGTTGCCATCTCACTAAGATCGTTGGATCTCCTTGTCATGAGTGTGTCTGTGCTTTGTTATCCCTTGTAGGACCTGTATAGCACCACTAGAAGAAGGGGTTGAATAGTAGGTCTGGAAAAATTTGGTTTTTAAAAAGTTTTGACCCAAAAACCTAACTTCTGAAAACAGTTTCTCTTTTCAGATTCTGATTTGCAATGTTTGAAAAACCTGGTTACTGACCTCCAAAAAATGTGAATTCAGAAAGATTCTACTCTCAGATATTCTGAGTATCTCCTAAAAATTTCAGATTAAAATTCAATCCTAACCCTTTGAAAATACGTTCTTGGTCAGATTGCGCCAAATCTGCCGGAAACAGTACTCCGATTTGAAAATTTTATTCCAAGTGATTGGGGACTCCAAATGGTCTGAAAATTTAATGACAACACCCTTACTATATTTATTTAAATGGGTTGAAACAGGTTTGAAAATGCCTTTGGGAAGTATGTCATATACGTTATGTGCTCAACCCTTGCAAGTCTAAAAATCAGATTGCACTAGTCTCAGAACTATTAACATTTATTGACTTATCTTGTCCAAATGGGTTCAGACTTGCTCCAAATAAAACTTAAGAGGTGTGTCTATATTTCTGCAAAGTTTTGTAATTTTTGAAAGTCGTTTACTATTTTTACGATTGCAATGAAATCAATGCAGAAACTGAAAAACTGAAAGTAAAGCGCTGAAAGTAAAGACACCAAGGATTTTATACTGGTTCGGTTAAATCAACCTACTCCAATCTTCGAGGAAAACTTCTTCGGTTATCACTAAATACAACATAACCCCTTAACACAAGGGTTTCTGGAGTTACACACCAACTCCACCCTTTGACAAACGATACAAGCAATCACACCAATCACGAACACCACCACCGAACGAATGAAGGTTTGATCACAAATTGATCAACCTTTTACAGCAATTCAAATGTGTATGGTGGTCTAATCAAAGCCTATTAAATATATTGAATATAAGAACAATAGGCTTGAGAGATGTAGAAGAAGAAAGAAATGTAGAAGAAGAGAATAGAGGCTTTTTTGCACTTGATAGAATACGAGAGTTGTCTTGACTTGGTTTGCTCTCTTCTCTTCCTTTTATTTAATCTTGGCCGCCCCCCTAGGGTCTTCCATCACCTTGAGAATTCTCTTTAATGCCCTTGAAAGATTACCTTGTGTAGAGATGACACCATCTTGCTTAGTTGGCACAACATGATTGGATGAATGTCTTGGCTTCGCTTACTTGGCACTCTATGACTGGATGAATCTTGTCATTATTTAGTAGCGTAAATATGAGATTAAAGTTTAAAAACATGTGCCAAATGAAGTTTAAAATGTTTCCAAATAATTTACAATTAATCCCTTCAATTTGGGAAGTCAATTAGTCACATATTCTAGGCAAAAATAGGCCAGCTCAATGTTGTCACATGCTGAATTTTCAGCATGTGTTAAATTTGCCAAATGTTTAAATTGTTACCTAGTGTAGCTCTCTCCTTTATGTCACTAACCTTGTGTGGCATGTTCTTCACCAATCAAGATGTCAACTAAGCTCCACATAGGCTCCATCAAGGTTGAGAACGGCGTGCACATGGTCTCCAACATATGCTAAACTTCACTTTTGTAAACTTTGTCAAATATTGCACAATAATTACACATATATGGTATATTCCAATCAGCCCTAATTTGAATATTCTAGTACACTTTAACATGTATTGAATATGTAAAAAGTGTCTAGATACATGTTATATGTCATGCCAAAAACGTTCCATGTGTTGTGTTCGTAGAAAACAGAATTTTTGACTTTTGTCGATTACGAGATTTTTCTCTGATTAAATTCAAATTTTTTGCACATGTTATATATATTATGTCACACATAATATACATAAAATCAATTAAATATTCAGCTCACAAGGCTTTTTAAAATGACGCTCACATGTGCTTAAAAAGATGAATTTGGAATCTCCACAATTTGCCTTGATTGGGGGTGATTTATGTGTGCCAACATGTAATGATTTCATGACTGAATATACCATGTGAGCCACGAAATTTTTGGCTCTTTTTATAGTATACAGGCTGGTTCTATATATGGCAAGTATGTGACACGTTAACGAAGTTTTGGTAGTCACCCGATATGACAATTTTTGGTTTATAACCTTGTAACGTGTCGTTACAATTTTGTCATCACCATGACTTATATCATATGACATAAGACCTAAATGTACTCATAAATATGAGGTAAGTATAGTGGTGTGGCGTTGACATACATTTGTAACATATGTAATGTGTCGGTAGTACGTCGAAATATATGTGTGTTGTGCTTTTTAAAAAAATCTGAATATATATAATATATATATTTTTTTAAAAAAAGAGAGATTTTATTAGCATAAGGCCTCACTTATGGCGGAGGAATACCTTATTACATCGTATGAAAGTATGACGCACAAAGAAGGAGATGATTATCAACATCCAAGTCATATATGATATGCCGCATTAAAACCTTGCCAAGTAAAACCACCCTTGTGGATAAAACCTTGGCGAAGGGAAAAGCGTACATATTTATATACTTGGAGTATTGATAGGTGTTACAGTGTAAAATGAAAAATATGACAATCCACATATAACATATAGGAAACGGATGATAGGGAAGCCGCAGAAAATCCCAAACTTGATGGTTCCGCCTCATTCCATAGAAAAATGCACCAGCGTCAGTGATGAAGGCAAGCCGAAAGTGTGACCCCGTCCATGCACAAAAGAAATAAGATATTGGGTCAATCAGGCAAATGAGACATAAGAAAAGGCAGAAGACTGAGTGAATGCAAATCATACCGAGTCTGCCTATACCCACCAAGGTACAGGAAGATAAATCGAAAGAATGCCAATCCATATGGAAGGCCAGATAAACCGAAGCGCGATGGTTTAAATAGTGAAAAAGGAAACGAATGTCAGCCAACAAAGTTAGTAGCCATATGCAACAATATCTCCTGTGCAGGTGTTGCCATATCCTTCTGTGACTGGAAAACATTATGATGCGCAAGATGTTGGCGATATGAATACTCTCGGTCGTCCATGGACATGCGAAAGTAAATGTGAGATTAGACCAATAGTCTGTCAAGAATAGAAACTCCAAAGGAATACAAAGCGTACCGATGCTGCCTGTATCGCGCAGGATGTAGGCAGAATGAAAAATTGTATGCCAACTCATATGGAAGACGAAATACTCGAAAGGTATCTGCAGTTGTAGGAGGCATGCATCGCCAAGCCTTAAAGATTGTCGTCTGATGAACACTCTCAGAGATTGCAAATGGACTCCACGATGAAGATGGCAATGTGATGTAGTCTCATGGTCGCCCCAGTACATGCGCAGGAAAAGGAACAAGCAAACCAATAGTCTATCCAAGACAAAAGAAATAAGATCAAAGGAATGCATAGCGTACCGAGGCTGCCTGCATCCCGCAGGATACAGGCAAAGCAGAAAAATGTATGTCAATCCATATGGAAGACCGAAATTGCTTAAGCTAGGCGCACGTGCACTGATGAGAGATCCAAAGCAACCGCAGCACGAACTAGCGATGGAAGATTGTGGGAATTGTAATGTTGCGTCTGCGGAAATAGCATTTCATGTTGGGAAAGATAGTGAGCCGCCATGTTTGCTTCTCTGTAAACATGTATTAACTCTAAGCGATGGTGACGAAGGAGGTTCTGCAGAAGACCAAAATGATAATTGCCAAAATCCCTCTGGTGTTGATGGTGGCGTTGTATTATTTGTTCACAATTAGTCTCCAAAATGATAGATCGATGTAGTGGGAGAAAGTATAGGAGGCCAAACAACGCTGCCTGTATCTTTGCAATAAGAGGTGGACTCATAGGCAAGCGAAAGGAGACTTCTCCTACACAGTTACCTGAGAAGTCTCGTAAAATAGCCCCCCTGAAGCATAATGTCGACCAACAGCAGTATCCACATTCAATTTCAACCGGCCTGAAGGAGGTGTTCGCCAGTGAACAACTTGAGGACATGGGGAGCGAAAGGGTGGGATCCAGGAAAGATGTAGTGGTGGTCCTGCTGCAAGCTTCGATCCATGCAGTGTTTTAAGCCACACTGCAATGTCATAGTGAATAGAGGCCCGAAAGGCAGAAGGAACAAAAGAAGTCGACTCCCCATATATCAGTGAGGCATAGGCGCGCCAGATATTAGATATGACAATACCTGGGATGAAAATTTTTAAGACCCCAAAGAGTGTTGAGAATGAGGATCGGTACCACCATGACAACAGATATTGTCGAAGATGCAATGATATGGGCGCTAAACCGTGGAGCTCCGAGGCAAAAAAATCCCATACAGATCGAATGGTAACGTAGTATAAGAAGACATGATAAACAGTGGCAGAGGCTTGTCTGCAAAAAGGACACTGTGTTGGACGAGCTACTGAGTACTTCCCAATGTAATCCTGAAAAGGCATAGCGGAATGGAAAAGGCGCCATAACAGTATCTTTGTGGCTGGCGTGTGATGCTTGTACCAAATAAATTGAGCAGATAATATCTTGGGGCTTGCGTCCGGTATATGTCATAAGCAGTGCGTAAGGAAAACCCTCCCAAAGTAGACGGCGTCCAAGTGAGGAAAGATCCGTGACCTACGGAATGAGGTAAACATGTAGGATGAATTCGATATATAAGTCGCCATACGGGTGAATCCTGTAAACGTGGCATATAGTCTCCCATGCGCCCGTATTTTAGATGCATATATTGACTCCAAAGCATGTCACACTTCTGATATGTCCACCATATCCTACAATGATATGCTTGTTGTAACTGGGTAAGATCACGAAGGCCTAAGCCTCCTTCCTCCAAAGGAGTCGTAATAGTAGACCAGACAACCCAATGATGCCGATGTCCCCAGTAGAAAGCTACCATTTTCCTTTCGATGGTTTTGATGATGGATTTAGGAAATCCCCCTACTGCAAGAACATGTAATGGCAAAGCGGAGATCACAGAACAAAGTAATACTAAACGTCCTGCGGTGGTAAGGAACCGAGAGTGCCATCCATTCAATCAGGCATCAATATGTTGGAGTAGAGAAGTGCAATATCGAGAGCGATTGATACCCTTACATAAATAGGATCCTAGATATCGAAATGGTAACGTAGAGCTACACATGCCCAACACAGTTTCAAAAACATGCCGTCGGTGTGAAGTTATGCAAGCGGATGGAATAAAGCTGCTCTTGTGAAAATTTACCTTCTGACAGAAGCAGATTCATAGGATGCTAAGAATGTATGACATCTATGTAAATTACGTTGTGTCCCTCTCAAGAATACCAGAAGGTCATCCGCATATGCCAAGTGATTAATAGTAAAGGAGACTCTGCCAACCCGAAAAGGATGCAGTGCACTAGAGGCAACCATGGATTTTAAGCCTCTGCTGAAACCCTCAGACGATAGAATAAAAAGTAGAGGAGAGAGGGGATCACCTTGCTTGACTCCTCTATAGGGCTGAAAGGGCATAGATGGCTGGCCATTTATCAATACGGATAATGTGGTGGCACTTGAGTGGTTCAAGAAAAGCCGAATGAAGAAATTAGAGAAACCAAATTTTCGTAGCAGTAATTCCAGATATTCCCAGCTAACTCTGTCGAATGTCTTCATCATGTCCAGCTTTAAACATAACTGAGAGCCTCCCTTGTCAAGCATATGAATCATCTCGCGCACCATTAGGACTTGTGTGGAAATATCATGAACTGGCAAAAACCCTGTCTGTTTTGGAGATATCAACTTGGGTAGCAAGCTACTTAAGCGTGAGGCGATGATTCTAGTACAAACTTTACTCAGGAAATTAGTAAGACAAATGGTCAAAAATCACCAAATGTTTGAGGAGATGATGTCTTTGGAATCAACGTGATGAGTGCACTAGCCATCGTTGATGGCTGCGGAATTCCAAGAAAAAATTCCTGTACTGCTTTAACAACATCCGAATGAATAAAGTGCCAACAAGAACGATAAAACTCACCATGAAATCCATCTGGCCCTGCTGCACTATGTGGGTCTAGATGCCACACTGCAGCCTTGACCTGCGTCTCCGTAGGCAACTGTGTAAACATGGTATTGTCTTCATCTGTGATCAGAGTAGGTATGTTTGCTAAAATAGCAGTGTGATTATGCGTTTCCTCCTTAGCAAACAAAGATGTATAGAAAGAGACTGCTTCGGACATGATATCTATAGAGGTCGTGCATAACTCCCCAGAGGACATTCGGATTTGTTGAATCTGCAACTGAGATCGTCTGCCTTTTACGGTAGAGTGAAAATAACGTGTATTGGCATCCCCTTCTTTGAGCCATTTTACTCGTGCCTTTTGTTTCCAAAAATGATGTTCATACTTGGAGGCACGTAGATAATCAGCCTTAGCCCTATAATATGTCTCACGTGTCCCTTTATTTGGACCCGCAAGCCAAGATGTTTCCGCTGTGTTAAGGAGGGATTTCGCATGCATAAGATTGGTAAAGATATTACCAAAGATGTCCTTATTCCATCGCCGAATGTCTCGCTTGAATCAAAATAATTTAGAATAGAATCCATACATTCCGCCAGTGGTGGGATACGTTGACTAAACATCCTGTGCATAAGAGTGGAAATCCGGATGCAATAACCAAGACTCTAGAAACCGGAATGATCTTGTACCCCCAGTCGGATTTTTTTCTACATATGAAAAATAATAGCGTGTGGTCTGAAGTTACGCGCGGGAGATGTGTAAGCTGCATTGCATCAAATACATCTTGAAAAGCTGAATTTATAAAAAGCTAATCCAATCTGCGACAAACCCGCCCTAATCCCCTTCCATCAATCCAAGTGAATCTAGGGCCATGATATTGTGGAGCCATAAGAAAGCAAGACTATATACAATCATGCCTTCTCCAAATATATTTTCATTTAATGAACTAGTTAGTTCATTAATTTAAGTACTTCACTTGATGAACTAGTTTAGTTCATTAATGATGGTACCTGAAAATAGTTCAAACACAACAAATGTTTGCCATTTGATGTAAGCTTTAAAGATTCATGGTTTGTTAGTGCGGCAACATTATACATAAATTATATAAGGCAAGTTTGTCGCAAAAAACGTGTCAAGTAATAAATTTTGTCATGCATTTCTTAAACACGTTGTATTTAAATCAGGTATTCGTAAATCACTCAAACTCTTTTTCTCAACAACTTTAAGTTAGAGTCACATGCCTATAGTGATGCTGATTACGGTGGTTGTAAGATAGATAGTAAATCCACTAGTAGAACCTGTCAATTCATAGGAACCAACCTAATATCTTGGTTTTCTAAGAAACAAGCTAATGTAGCTCTTTCTACCATCGGAACCTGTCAATTCATAGGAACCAACCTAGTTTCTTGGTTTTCTAAGAAACAAGCTAGTGTAGTTCTTTCTACCATCGGAGTTGAATATATAGCCTTAAGCTTATATACCACCCAAATATTCTAGTTAAAATAACAACTTAGTGATTTTGGCATTTTCATGAGCCAGATTCAAATTTCCTACAATAGCACGAGGGCAATCAATATTTCACGAATATGGTACTTCATTCTAAAGCAAAGCACATAGACGGTAGATACCATTTTCTACGCGACAATGTCCAAAATGGAAGTATAACCATAGACCACGCAAAAACTGATAGTCAAGTTGCTGATATATTTACCAAGCCCCTAAGTCAAGACACTTTCGACGCCTTATGAGACAAGTTAGGCATATTGTCCTATGACAATATAGCATGATTTTGTCTTTTTCATGATTTGCAAAATAAAGGGGGAGAAAGAGGAATCATGATGATTTTTAAACAAGTGGTTAGTCATGTTTCTAAACAATTGGTTCGATCAATGTACATTATGCCCTCTTATCGATTGATCCATGTAAGGCAAAATAAAACTAAAACCTTACTGTGAACATTGATCTCTAAACTTAAGGCACATCTATCGATCGATGTACATCAGTCTTTCACATCGATCGATCGATGTAAGACAGATTCAAAAACAGAACCTCACTGTGAGACATCAATCTCTCAAACAGAGGAACATCGATCGGTCGACGTTAACACAATTTTGGAAAATTTCTTTAACGTGTGACAAAAGTATAGTTTTGATTGATGAATATGTTCTTAATGTTTCGTACATCGTTGTTATGATTTTTTTACTTGAATTTAATGGATATACATGTGTTTTGTAACTAAAATGCCTCGGAAGTTTGTATAACTTGCTAAAAATGGCAAAAATGGTATTTTGAGCTTTTGTAGCTACATGACACAAGAAAACCATTCGAGGACTTATTTACGATATATTTATCATTGTAAAGATTTTTATATGTTTATTTATGGACAGCAAAGATATTCTCGTTGTTTTCTATCTTTAGGGATATTTTTGCCATTTACCCTTTAAGGGCATTATGGGTCATTTTACTCGAGCTCATCTGTCGAGTACATGATTATCATCTTTATAGAGCTTCTGCATAGTATTCTTGAATATTATCATGCGTCTATATGTTTTAATTTTAAGATTGAAGACTTTGTCGGCATCGACTAAATAAGTGATGGTTTTCGTGTCATGTCATATTTTTATCTTGAAGACACTTATATGTATTATTATTGGAGCTTCTCATCTATATGTGTGCAAAGATTTTGAGGGTATTCTTGGAACAAAATTCATCACAACTTACCAGGAGAAAAATGTAGGAATTTTGAATTATATGTTGACTAAGTCTTGTCTCTACACATTTCTCTTCATCAATTTTGTTTACCTACATGGTTTTAGACTTGGGATTTGTTCTAAATATGTGTAAATGATGATCCAATCATTTTGTGACTTGTGTACAAGATTATGCACATGGACCAACCAAAACACAACTAGGTGGCAAAAGTTGCCAACATGGCAACCAAGGAAAAAGGAAACGGCTACTAGCCATTTGGATTCAAAAGTTGGGTAGCCCTCACATGCCTATGATTGTGCTAGGAGTTGAGGTAATCTTGGGAGGAATATCTCATCCTATATTCTTCATATTATCTTCATGTTTTCATGAATTTAAAAGTCATTTTCAAGGTGTTAAAAATCAGCCAACTCAAGTGGCCAAGGTGGACAAATCATGTTGCTTGAAGATGCCAAGTGTGCAAGATCTTAAAGTGGCCATCCAATAAAATGAAGACACACTACCACTGGCAATGATGAAAGTGACAAAGTGGTACTCTTATCTTCAAGGGGTGCCTCACACTATAAATAGGAGGCTAAGTAAAGAGAAGAAGAACACAACATCCACACACAACTCAAGAATATCTCTTGTTCTCTTCTTATATCTTCTCTTCTTTCTTGTTCATGCTTTGTGTAGCTAAGGTGCTTTGTTGTTGAAATTTATTATAGAGCTACGCTATACACCTCTTGTGTTGAATTTGTAATATTGATTAGCCATTTTCTAAGGCTAGATCAATAGGTGATTGAGGTGGTGATATATAAGTTGCATAGAGGTGATAAACCAAGCCTTGATTAGGGTCGATGTATAACCCCAAGATCAAGCCTGGTATTTGTTATATCCATAATCATTTAGAATGAAAATGCAAGGAAAAATTTTCATTGGGACTGGAGGAGGTCACATTGATCGAAACATGATAAATTCTTTGCGTCCTTGTTCTTATTTTGTTCTTCTACTTTCTGCCCTTTTTATTGTTTTTACACTCAAATTTACACAACCAGTAGAAATAGAAAAACATTTTCAAAATTATTGATGTTTGGTGGAGATAATCATACTATTAGCTTTCATTTTCAACAAGAATCACTCGATTTGAGCAAAGAAAAGTTAGTCTTTTAGTCTTTGAAAGATTACTACTCCATTCTGGCAACAATTTGACCAGTTTCAAAGAAACGTGCCTTTTCACTTTATTATGCTTATTTTCTGGTCAAGGACTTTTGAAGTATAAACTAGACATCCTAAGGGGCATTTTGACACAAAAATCAATCTTTTGACCGAGTAAACAAAAAGTTCAGCCTTTCAAAATGTGCTAACATTGTGTTCAAATTAGTTCAGACTGACCATCTAAAATTTTGCATTTGTTTGAAAGGTCAAACAATCTTATTGTTAGCTCATTTCTGGACAGAGTATACTTAAGTATTCGAAGTTAATTTTTGAAAAAATTCATTATTTTTGGAGTTGTATACTGAGAACTTTGAATTTTATAAAAAGTGGTACTGGTTGTGCACATTCTCAGAATCAGTTTTGAGAGGAAATTTTTAAAGGGTTTTAAAAATAGTGTTATTTCCGCTAACCACTATTCACCCTTCCTTTACCCCTTCTATTGGTGTCTATTGCAGATGTTGCGGTCCAACACTATATACAATAACTACTGTACACGCTCTGAAAACTATATACTCATCAAAAACGTTGTAATGCATTCCCCATTAATATCAATCCGCATCATTGATGGTAAAATTAGAATAAAGTGTCACTTAACGTATCCTGCTGAAAGCCCTCGAAAACTGTATCTTCTACGCAATTTCAACGATCCTAAGTGTAGTTTGAGCCTTGGAGGCAATTCGTCCTTGTATGTAATTTTTTTTGAAAGATGTATTAATTTATTTTATTTGATCATTTGATGTATATATGTAAATAAAGATGTAAATATATTTTAATATCACATATATATAAATTTTTGAATATTTATTATTATATAAATATTATTATCTTATTAATGCAGCTGATCACCTGGTTCAACCGGTGATCGCTAATCCGATGCCTTTATTAAATTATTCTCATGAAAAACTAGGAAATATGTTCTGACAGAGGGGGGATTAAGTACCATGGCTTGTTGACAACATAAATTGTTTCCGTATAAAAGTTGTTTCCCTTTTTTTTTACTTTGATTGATTATCTTCTTGAAATTCCTTTTTTCTTTTTTCTTCTAAAATAAAGCTTAGTGCCATTTGGGTTGGGGGGGGGGGGGGGGGGGGAGGGAGGAATTATCGATTCCATTCCCAGAAATAAAAGCTCATATGCCAAAATTTTGTCGAACAGCTAGCTTGTCCAAAAAACTTCTACTTTGATTATGTTTAAGAGGTTATTACTTTGAGAAGAAAAAAACCCTTTAACTTTCAATTCAGCTATAGGTTTTCACATTTTTACATGTTAGAATATTAAAGAACCATGTTGCATCTTTTGTTTTGCGACTGTGATTTTTTGGTGTACTGAATTCAGCATGGCTGCTGAAGAGCATCATTGCTTCCTTTTGTATAGTTTGGCCAGGCAATGCATATTGAACCGCTGTAGAGGAGTGTCGAGCGTTATATCTTACTTGTGCATGATTACCATATGTTGCCAAGTGTTGAGTTGCATGGCTAAATTGCTTACGTGGCAGGTACCTGCTCAGTCAGATGATTGCTTTACTGAGCTGAGAAGACTAAGTTGCGGATGGCCGGGTCCATGGCCATCCTGCAGGGAATGACTGAGGTGCTTGATAGTGCGAGGTGACTAAGTTGAAGTGACGCTTGTAGTCGAAGTGTTCAACCATTAACGTCTCTGGTCAGACTGTACTGATGCTGACTTTAGATCCTAGTGGACGTCGAAGAGCGTCCTGCACCTCTTGGGCGCGCTTACTTGTATGTGCTCTTTAAATCTATATAGATGATGTAAATCTACAGCGACATGTGCCTTTACAAGATCAGATGTGTTGACTATGACAGAACGGCTTGATAATACTTGTAGTTATTTAAGATGGTAGTTTTTTCATGCTCGCATGATCATACGATCGTGGATATGGTGACTCCTTACACTTGGGGCTACATGAAATGAATACAGGGGGACTGTTTATGAATCTTCTTTCAAGGCTAAGGTCAATTCGTTTGTGATGGAGATTGGGTTTGACTACTGATCTCAACTTGCGAATATATTTTGTGATCCGTTCTCACTTCCTATAATCGGGATATAAAATGTTAGCTTTTTATTTAATTATGTCAAATGTGAAATAATAGATATGCTTTAATAATGAAGCTACATGTGAAATTAAGTATTTGTTTGCACATATTGCTTAATTATGTTTACATAAAGCTAAGACTTTAAAGTTTAGTGTCAATAATTTTAAGACACATACTGATAGGACAATATGACATACACTGGATCAGGGTTAGGAGCCAATTGTGTTGGACTATACACTTGTAGTAAACACCACTATGAGGCTGAATAGTGGTTAGCGGAAATTACACTACTACCCTTGAATAAAATCCCTTTTGAAAACAGAATTTGAGACCTCCTCAGATTCAGTACCCGTTTTTAAAAAATTTACAACTCAGTGTACACAACTCCAAAAATTATGAAAATTTTTAGAAATTAATTTTAATGTCTTGACTAGACTCTGTCTAAAAATGAGATAAAAATAAGTCTTTTTGGCCATTGAACCAAATAAAAAGATTCAGATGATCAATATGGACAGAATTGGACATAATAATGTTGAACTTTGAAAATGTGTTTCTATTTAATTACTTAACCAAAAAGGTTGATCTTTATTGTCGAAACACTACTTAGGATGTCTAGTTTATGTTTCAAAAAGACCCTGACCTGAAACTATCCTTGATGAAATCAGAATTCAAATTTCCTTGAGACTGGTTAGATTGCAGCCAGAATAGAGCAGTTATATTGCCATGACTGAAAGACTAATTTTTTTTGCTCAAATCAAGTGATTCTTATTGCAAATGAAAGCGAATAGTCTGAAGTATAACTCACAAAAAATCACGAATTTTGAAAGTGCTTGCTATTTTTTTCAAGACATGTGAAGTTGTGCGAAATCTGTAGTGAAAGCGGGCAGAAAACAGAAAAGTAGAAAGAAGAAAAGAACACCGAAGATTTATCCTAGTTTGGTCAATGTGACCAAAAAACACCTTCCTTGGATTTCACTATGGAATGAACAAAAATACAACAAGAACCAAGCTTGATGCTTGGGTTAAACACCAACTCTATTCAATACTTGGATGAATACCTCTATGCAACTCTTGGTTGCAGCACCTTTATCACCTATTCATGTGGCCATATAGATTTGGCTAATCAACCTTACAAAAATACCAAGAGAGGCTTGTATAATGTAGCTCAACAACAACAAGAAGTGAAATACCTTAGCTACAAAGAATGAATTAAGAACAAGAAGAGAATAACAAGAATGATCTTCAACTTTAGGTTTCAAGTGTGTGTTCTCTTCTTTACCTTTGCCTCCTATTTATAATGCGAAATAGGCCTTGAAGATAATAATGCATGTGTCGCCATGTTCTCATCAAGTCTTAGTTGTCTTCACATCATTGGTTGACCACAATCACCTTGTACACTTGGCAACATAGAAGAACATGATTGGTCCACCTTAGACACTTAGTTGGCCGATTTTTTGTCTTGAAAAATAACATAGCAATTGTGTAGATAATACCCAACGATAAGATGGAATACTCCCTCAACTTCTTGGCACAAGAATAGGCATGTGAATTGCTGAAAATTTGACTCCAAAATCAGCTCCCAACAGCCCCTTTTAGCCGTTGCCTTTGAATTAAAAATTTCCGAGTTAGCAATTTTGCCAACTAGCTTGTTTTTTGTTGGTCCACTTGTCCCCAAGTCATAAAATAAATACACCATCATTTCTACCTGTTTCTGGACGTATTGGAGCTGTATATACATGTACAACTTCAGATTTAAGGAAGAGAAAATAACACATAGGAGTTGACAAGATTATGTCAACATATGATATCAAAATTCCCACCATTTCTCCTTGTATGTCGTGATGAATTTTGCACAAATAAATCTATTGAAATCTCTGCAAAAATATGATTAGGAACCTCCAACAACATATCCATAAGAGTCTTCCAGAAGAAAATAAAGTATGACACGAAAACCGTCACATATATCGTCGATGTCGATAATATCACCAAATAAAGAAATATAATAGAAAACCACCAAATAATCTTCAAGAACACCATAAATAAACTCTATAATGAAGATAATAAGATACTCAAGAGAATTCCTTGAGTAAAAATACCGAAACTGCCCTTGGGGGTAAATGACCAAAATAATCATGGTCAGAGAAAACTCCAGAAATGACCCCAATGATCAGAAATAGATATAATAACACCTTTGTGATGATAAATAAGATGAGAATAGGTCCTTGAATCATATTCACCAAGTCAAGTACTTACAAAACTCAAAATACCACTTTTGTCCTTTTTGGTAAGTTGTAGAAACTTTCAAGGCACATTAGTCATAAGACATTTATATTCATAAAAAACACATAATAACAACATGATAAACATATATAAATCATGTAAAAATTAAAATAACCATTTTATTACATTTTAGAAAAATATTTCTAAAAGCCTCAGACATCGATCGATCGATGTGCCTCTGCTTGAGAGATCGATGTCTCACGGTGAAGTTCAGAGTTTGTCTCTGACCTTACATGGATCGATCGATGTTGGGGTTTGATGTACATAGATCGATCGAAGTGCAATAACCTGAGAGATTAATGTCATTTTTCTTCACTTATTCAACTTTTTTATTGTTTATAACATTATGTGTGACATTTTTAAGTATTCACCACTTAAAATCATGACCTTGAAAATTATTCAAACATATTTCTCAACATCTTCCCCTTTTGGATGATTTTCAAAATAACCCTACATGATTTAAATTTCACTACTCTTTACCAATTGTTTATCAAATATTTTCAATTTTATGCCAATTGAATTGTTTTGAAACCTCACCAATTCTATACCAATTGTTTTCAAACTTTCAAAACTTTTTTTAGATACATGTTTTTAACAATCATGGTCCCCCTCAACTTACACTCTCCCCCTTAACCTATGCTCTAAACCAATTGAACACCAATTGAAACTTAACTTATTATTCAACCTTCAAATCATAACTTACAATCTAAAATCATGTTCTTATTCTATGTCCCCCTTTATTTTGCAAATCATGCTAAAGATAGAATTATGCAATTGTATCATAAGTCATCATACCTAACTTGACTAATAAAGTTCCAAAAGTGGCTTGATTTAGGGGTTTGGTGAAAAAATCAGCAACCTGATGATAAGTTCTTATATGGTTTATGACTATATCGTCATTTTGAACATGGTCACGAAGAAAATGATATCTTACCTCAATGTGTTTGGCCTTAGAATGAAGTACAGGATTCTGAGAAAGATTGATCGTATTTATGCTATTGCAGAAAATTGAAATCCTATTCATTTAATGCCAAAATCACTAAGTTGTTGTTTAAGCCAATGTATTTGGGTAGTACATAAACTTAAGGATATATACTCGGCTTCGGTGGTAGAGAGAGCTACACTAGCTTGTTTATTAGAGAACCACGAAATCAGGTTGGTTCCTATGAATTGGCATGTACCGCTAGTGGATTTTCTATCTAACTTGCAACCACCATAATCAGCATCACTAAATGCATATAATTCCAACTTAGAATTTCTATTGTATCAAAGTTCCAAATGAGGTGTGTGTTTAAGATATCTAAATATCTTTTTCGTTACATTATAATGTGATATTTTAGGAAAAGATTGAAACCTAGCACTCATACATACACAAAACATTATATCTGGTCTAGATGCAGTTAACTATAACAATGATTGGTGTGTCATCAAAAGGTTTACCATTTTCATTCTTGTCTAATTTGGTACTAACCCTCATATGGGTAGGAGTTGGTTTCAACTCTTCAAATCTAAACTTTTTAATCATATCATTGACATACTTATATTGGCTAATGTGTTTTTTCTAGAGGGCTTTGTTTGATTTGTAACCCTAAGAAGTAATTCAACTATCCTACCATTGACATTTCAAATTCTGACTTCATACGTTCTTCGAAGTCCTTTACTAGGGTAGGGTTGATTGAATAAAAGATAATATCGTCTTCATATATTTGAACTATTAATAAGTCATTATCTTTTCTTCTTAGGAATAATGTGTTGTCTATGGTCCCCCTTTTATAATTATTTGCAATAAGGAAGTTTGCAAATCTATCGTACCAAGCTATTGGAGCTTGTTTCAAACCATATAAAGCTTTCTTAAGTTTGTATACATGGTTAGGATTCTTTGGATCTTCGAATCCAGGGGTTTATTTGACAAACACTTCTTCTTGGATGAATCCATTCAAGAATGCACTTTTGACATCCATTTGGAAGGGTTTTATGTTACTTAAACTTGCAATATCAAGTAATAATCTAATTTCTTCTAGTCGTGCAACGGGTACAAACGTTTCTTCATAATCTATTCCTTCTTGTTGATTATAACCTTGTGCGAATAGCCTAGCCTTATTTCTTGTATTGTTTCCTTGTTCATCCATTTTAATTCTAAAGACCTATTTTGTGCCTATTATGGATTTATGTTCGGGTTTAGGTACTAAATCCTACATGTTGTTTTGGGTAAATTGGTTTAACTCTTCATGGATGGCATCTACCCATGATATATCACCTAAGGTTTCCTTAACATTCTTAGGTTCTAAGTGTGAGATTAAGGCATGCTCTTCGGCTTGACTTATGTTTCTATGTGTTCTCACCCCAACACTTGATCCCCAATGATTAACTCTTTTAGGTGTTTATGTTTAGCTTTTATAAGCCACCAATTCCTAGGTTGACTAGATTTACCTTCAGATTGGAGCATCTTGTAAATTAGATGGATTATCTTCTAATTGCAAAATTTCTTCATTTACTTCACCTAAGGGTTCATGCACGTCTTGTTCAGGGGGAGTTGGTTCTGGATGATTACATACTGGCTCAAGTAATACATCATCATCATCAAACATATTTTCAACATTATCCTCTTGTTTATTTTTATCACTTACTTTAAAACATGCATTCTCATTGAATTTAACATGTATGGATTCAATTATCTTTCTAGATGCATGATTATAACACCTATATGCTCTAGAATTAGTTGAATAACCAACAAATATGCATTCAATAGACTTTTGTTCAAATTTGTCTAGATTATCTTTAGTATTCAGTACAAAACATTTACAACCAAAAACTCTAAGATAATCTACCTTAGGTTGTCTATTGTTTAACAATTCGTAAGGTGTTTTATATAATTTATTTCTAATAAAAAGCCTATTTATAATATAACAAGCACAACTGACAGCTTCACCCCATAAACATTTGCGTCCTTTGTTTTCGCACAACATTGTCCTTGCTATTTCTTGTATGGTTCTACTTTTACGTTCAACAACTCCATTGAGTTGTGGTGTTCTAGGTGGTGAAAATTCACGTTTTATTTCATATAATTCACAAAACTTAACTACATCTTTGTTTTTAAATTCTCCACCTCTATCACTTCCAATTCTTTTAACATTTTCTTCGTAAAGATTTTTGAGTTGCTTGATAAGAGTTTCGATTGCTAATGGAGCATCGTCTTTGTGTGTTAAGAACAATGTCCATGTGTATCGTGAGTAATCACCTACTATGACACACACATTGTAGTGTCCACCTAGACTTCTTGTCTTACCTGGACCAAATAAGTCTAAGTGAAGCAATTCTAGTACAGGACTAGTACTCGCTTCATGTTTTGGTTTTAACGTTTCTTTTATGTGTTTTCCTTGAATACATGTTTCACATAGTTGAAAATTGTCTAAGTCTAACTTAGGCATACCTCTAATTAGGTTCTTCTTAGATAACTTTTCAAAAGTCGAAATCTCTATATGGCCTAGTCGTCTATGCCATAAGTTCACATCTAAGTCATGTGATATTAAACACTTAACCTTAGCATCTAACATGTTATTTAACGATATAGTGTAAATATTACAATCCCTAGTTCATTTTAGCATAATGTTTCCAGTTTTATTAATTATATCACAACAATTTGAGAGAAAAGAAGCATGATAATCAGGATCTATAAGTTGCAAACCACTTAATAAATTTTAGGAAAGATTGCTTAATAACAACACATTTAGTATTTGAAATGTGTTAGGGTCCCTGATTGTTCCTTTTCCAACAATCGTGCCTTGGTTGTTGTCACCGAATGTCAGCTTTCCTGCATTCTCGATTTTCTCAAGCTTGGTGAATAACTTGGAGTTGTCCGTCATGTGCTTGAACACCCACTATCTAAAAAGCACTTGGTTTTTAGATTCTTTGGCTTTGTCTTCTTTTTGCCTTCTTTGCAATTTACCTATATTGGAGACAAAGTTTTAAGAACCCTTTACTTGGGTCCTTGAATATTAGGGGCACCACCCTTGTTTATATACCCTTTGGGTATCTAAACTTGGATGTACCTTTTGGGCATATATTTGACATTATTATAAGTTGAATAGTACAAAAGATTTTCATGTACTTGTCCATTCCATTTAAAAAATGATGCATTGTCCTACATGTTATATCTTGGTTTATATGTATTATGTTATGGCCATTTTCAATAGCTAAAATAAGGCATATGATTTTGTTTCTTATATGGTGCTAAGTATGTCTGGTCATATACATTCCTATAGTCTTATATGAATGTTGCCTATACTTAGGTTCACAATAGTTGGATGCATTTGATTTTGTCTAGATACATTTGTATACATATATTAAGTTGTCTAGATGCAAAGTTCTGCCTAGTTGCTTTCGTGGTTGCGTGTTGTATTTTTACCTTAGAATGGGTAGAAGGAGTAACAGGCAAAGTTAAATTTATTTTAGTTGCCTTATAAGGTTGTTTAGTATTTGACGAAACAAACTTAGTCTTTTTATTTGCTTTGACATTTTTTTCTTTATATCCTAACCATGTTTTATCGTTTCCATATTTTTGTGGCGATATTAGTGTGTCTAACATATTAGTTCCTGACTTAAATTGTTCTAACATTTTTTCTAAGTCTAGTTTAGAAGATTTAAGTTGCGCTATTTCATTTTCACAACTTTCTACTTTACTTTTTAACATACTATTTTCAGTTTTTAATGCATGTTCATTTTTCCTATATGATTCAATTTTAATCTCTAAAGAATCAAGAGTATTAGTAGACTCTTGTTTAAAAGATTTTAATTGATCAGAAAATTCCAAGTTGGGCGTCTTCAACTTGTCATTTTCTTCAATTACTTTCTTCTTTTCTTTAGATAATCGTTTACAGTGAGCATGCATCTTTAAGAACTCTTCATACATTTCATCAAACGTCATTTCATTATTAGAATCTTCATAGGAAGAAGAAATTACCTCGTTGGATACGAAGCAGACTTGAGCTTCTTCATTGTCACATTTTGAGGACGAGTCGCTCCATGTGCTCGCCTTCATTGCTCTTTTGTCTTTTCTCGACTTGGACTCCTTTGCCTTAGGTTTTTGCGCCTCCTTGTCTTGTTTATTGTTATTATTATTCTTGTTGTTGTTATTTTTATTTGTCGGACAATCATAAGAAATCTGTCCTTTTTGTCCATATTCGTAGCATTTTAACTCTTTATTATACCACTTGTTATTATTAGAGTGATTCGAATTATTTTTTCCTAAGTTGAGAAGAAGTAGAAAAATAAGATGTTTTTCCATTCCTATTTAGTCGTTTGTAAAACTTTCTAAGTTTTCTAGCTATTAATATTAAATCATCGTCTAATTCATTATCGCTATTACTTTCATCATTATTTGACTCAGTTGATTTAAAAGCAATAGACTTACCGGATGGTTTAGATGATTCGGACTTTCGTTTGTTCAGTTTTACCTCGTAAACTATAAGTGAACCGATCAATTCATTCATTTTAGTGACTGACTTTGTTTCCTCAATTCCTGTCACCTTCAAATCCTATTCAGCAGGAAGACTCCGTAGCACTTTTTGAACTTTCTCGTTGTTTTTAACGATTTACTTAAAACTTCAAGTGCATTAAAAATGTTAGTAATCCTTAAATATATAGATGTTATGGATTCGTTCGGCAACATTTTAAAAGATTCAAGTTCAGTCATAAGCATATTTATTTTTGACTCTTTTACACCACTAGTACCTTCATGCTTTAATTGTAGTGATTTCCACATATCGTGTGCACTTGTGCAGTTTGAAACATATCTTGCTCCAGAGGTTGTTAGTCCATTCAAAAGTAATTGCATAGCTTTAACATTCATAGACAATTTCTTTTTATCTTCACTTGTTCATTCACTTTTATAGTTTTCTACTTCTTGTGTTACACCATTTACTTCTACAACTTTCATTGAATGTACGACCCATCTTCAACTATAGACTATAAATGGATGCCTATAGCCATTAAGGATATCCTCATTCTAAGTTTTCAATGAACAAAATTATTTCCATCAAAAAAGAGGAGGGCGTTGTGTAGACATACCTTCCAACTCATCTTTGTGAGAAGCAATGGTCATTTTATGTACCTTAGATTTGAGATAACCAGGCTACTATGGATTGTTGTTTCTTGGCCTTATCTTCTTCGTATTGTGTTGAATCTTGTTTCTTAGAGTGGTGTTGGCCTCGCTCTGATACCAATTATTGGACCATACACCTGCAATAAACACCACTAGAGGGGGTGAATAGTGGTTAGCAGAAATTACACTACTACCCTTGAATAAAATCCCCTTTGAAAACAGAATCTGAGACATCCTCACATTCAGTATCCGTTTTTAAAAAATTCACAACTCAGTATACACAACTCCAAAAATTATGAAACTTTCCAAAAATTAATTTCAATGTCTTGAATAGACTCTGTTCAAAAATGAGACAAAAATAATATTTTTTGGCCCTTCAACCAAATAAAAAGATTCATATGGTCAATCTGGACAAAATAATGATGAACTTTGAAAACGTGTTTCTCTTTAATTACTCAACCAAAAAGGTTGATCTTTATGTCCAAACACTCCTTAGGATGTGTAGTTTATGTCTCAAAAGGCCTTGACCTGAAACTATCCTTGATGAAATCAGAATTCAAGTTTCCTTGACACTGGTCAGATTCCAGCCAGAATGGAGCAGTTATTTTGCAATGACTGAGATACTAACTTTCTTTTGTTCCAATCAAGTGATTCTTATTGAAAATGAAAGATAACAATCTGAAGTATAACTCAACCAAAAATCAGAAATTTTGAAAGTGTTTTGCTATTTTTTTTGCAAGATGTGTGAAGTTGTATGAAATCAGTAGTGAAAACAGGCAGAGAACAGAAAAGTAGAAAGAAAACAAGAACAACGAAGATTTATCCTAGTTCGGTCAATGTGACTAAGGAACACCTTTACTTGATTTAACTATGGAGTGAACACAAATACAACAAGAACCAAGCTTGATCCTTGGTTTTTAACACCAACCCTATTCAAGACTTGGATGAACACCTCTACGCAACTCCTGGTTGCAACACCTTTATCACCTATTGATGTAGCCTTATGGATTTGGCTAATCAATCTTACAAAAACACCAAGAGAGACGTGTATAACGTAGCTAAATAACAACAATAAATGAAACACCTTAGCTACAAAGAATGAATCAAGAACAAGAAGAGAATAGCAAGAATGATCTTCAACTTTAGCTTTCAAGTGTGTGTTCTCTTCTTTACCTTTGTATCCTATTTATAGTGTGAAATGGGCCTTAAAGATAAGAGTGCACATGTGTCACCATCTTTATCATCAAGTCTTAGTTGTCTTCACATCATTGGTTGGCCACAATCACCTTGTACACTTGGCAACATAGAAGAACATGATTGGTCCACCTTGGACACTTAGTTGGCCGTTTTTGGTCTTGAAAATTAACATAGCAATTATGAAGATAATACCAAAGGATAAGATGACATATATCAAATTCTTGGGACAATATAGGCATGTGAATGGATGAAAGTTTGACTTAAAAATCAGCTCCCAACAGCCCCTTTTAGCCGTTGCCTTTGAATTCAAAATTTCCAAGTTCGCAATTTTGGCAACTAGCTTGTTTTTGGTTGGTCCACTTGTCACCAAGTCATAAAATGAATACGCCATTATTTTCACCTGTTTATGGACATTTTGGATCTGTATATGCATGTACAACTTCAAATTTAATGAAGAGAAAATAACACATAAGAGTTGACAAGATTATGTCAACATATAATATCAAAATTCCCATAATTTCTCCTTGTATGTCGTGATGAGTTTTGCATCAATAACTCCATTAAAATCTCTGCAAAAGTATGATTAGGAACCTCCAGCAACATATCCATAAGAGTCTTCAACAAGAAAATAAAGTGTGATACGAAAACCGTCACATATATCATCAATGTCATATCACCAAATAAAGAAATATATTAGACAACCACCAAATAATCTTCAATAACACCATAAATAAACTACAGAATGAAAATAATAATATACCCAAGAGATTCCTTGAGAAAAATACCAAAATTTCCCTTGGAGGTAAAATGACCAAAATACCCCTAGCGTGAGAAAACTCCAGAAATGACCCCGATGGTAAGAAACAGATATAATAACACCTTTGTGATGATAATTAAGATGCAAATAGGTCCTTGATTCATATTCACCATGTCAAGTTCCTACAAAACTCAAAATACCACTTTTGCCCTTTTTGGTAAGTTGTAGAAACTTCCCGGACACATTAGTCAGAAGATATTTATATTCATAAAAAACACATAATAACAACATGATAAACATATATAAATCATTTAAAAATGAAAACGACCATTTTATCATATTTTAGAAAAATATTTCTAAAAACCCTAGACATCGATCGATCGAAGTGCCTCTGCTTGAGAGATCGATGTCTTACACTGATGTTCAGAGTTTGTCTTTGACCTACATCGATCGATCGAAGTGAGAGATCAATGTGTACATCATCGATGTATCTCAGGTTTAGAGATCGATGTCTCAAAGTAAGCTGTTGGTTTTTTCTGCATTACATGGATCGATCGATGTCAGGGTTCGATGTACATCGATCGATCCAAGTGCAATAACCTGAGCGATCGATGTCATTTTTCTTCACTTATTCAACTTTTTATCATTTATAACATTATGTGTGACATTTTTAAGCATTCACCACTTACAATCATGACCTTGAAAATTATTCGAACATTTTCTCAATATTCTTCCCCTTTTGGATGATTTTCAAAATAACTCTATATGATTTTAATGTCACAACTCTTTACAAATTGTTTATCACATATTTCTAATTTTATGCCAATTGAATTGTTTTGAAAACCTCACAAATTCTATACAAATTGTTTTCAAACTTTCAAAACACTTTTTATATAAATGTTTTTAACAATCATGCTCCCCCTCAACTTATACTCTCCCCCTTAACCTATGCTCCAAGCCAATTGAAAACCAATTGAACCTTAACTTATTATTCAACCTTCTAATCATAACTTACAATCTAAAATCATGTTCTTATTCTATCTCCCCCTTTATTTTGCAAATCATGCAAAAGATAGAATTATGCAATTGTATCATATGTCATCATACCTAACTTGGCTCGTAAAGTTTCAAAAGTGGCTTGATTTAGGGGTTTGGTGAAAATATCAGGAACCTGATGATCGGTTCTTATATGTTTTATGACTATATCATCATTTTGAACACGTTTACGGGGAAAATGATATCTTACCTCAATGTGTTTGGCCTTAGAATGAAGTGCCGGATTCCGAGAAAGATTGATCGCACTTGTGCTATCGTAGAAAATTGGAATCTTATTCATTTTAATGCCAAAATCACTAAGTTGTTGTTTAAGCCAAAGTATTTGGGTAGTACATGTTGGAATATGAAATGTTTTGACTAATATTAAAAGATGTTTTGAATGGGTTAAAATGGAAATTCACATTTGGAGTTTGAAGCAAAATGAGAAAAACACACTGTGAGACATCAATCTCTCACACGGATCGATTGATGTGTACATTAGTCTCTCAGGAAGAGACATGGATCGATCCATGTTGAGATTGGTTAAGTTTGGAACTTTTGTCCAACGTCGATATCTCAGCCTAAAGGACATCGATCGATCGCCGTCATGTGAGTCTCTCAAGAAAAGACGTCGATCGATCGACTTCAGGCAGTTTCAAATCCAGAAAGTTTCTGGAATACATCGATCTCTCAGGGTAGGGGACATCGATCGATCGATATACATCAGTCTCTCAAAGGAGAGACATCGATCGATCGGTGTACTACAGTTTCAAAATTACAAACTTTCTTGAGGATGTCGATCTCTCAGCACAGTGAAAATGTGAACCCTACTATTTCCTTCAACCCACTTGTGAAAGTTCTTGAGAGAACTTTGTTGAAGTTGTGAGGTAGCAAGAAATTGTTCTTGTTTAGAGCTGTAGTTGTTGTAGTTGCACAAAGGTATTTTGTGCAAGAAGTTGTTATTGTGGTTGCTTACACTAAGGTGTTAGTGTAAGTATTGTTGTGATTGTTCTTATTAGCTTTAATAAGAAGATTGAAAATTCACTTTGGCAACGAAGTGGTAGTGGAGTAGAATCATTTACGGTTCGAACCACTCTATATCCTGTGTACTCATTCATTGCCTCTCATCTCCCATTCTTGCTTTGATTTTGAATTCCATTTTGAGTTAAGTCACAAAAGAAAATTCCGCGAAATTGCCAAACACTCTATTCATCCCCCCTCTAGAGTGTGTTACGGACCTAACAATTGGTATCCAAGCCTAACCTTGGTTGCTTGGCCTATCTTTGCAAGTAGCAAGGTTAAAGATCATGGCAATTACAGCCTCTTCATGTCACACCTCAGCTTCCAAGCCAACTGCACTATTTTCAGGATCAAACAGTAAAGCACCTATGTTTGATGCCCAAAATTATTCTTTGTGGAAATTTCAAATGATCAATCATTTGAAAGGCTGTGGATTTGATATATGGAGAATCGTTGCCAAAGGAATCGAAGTTCCTATGATTACCAACTCAAAAGGAGAATCAATGTTCAAAGATGAGGATGACTACATCGATGAAGAAAAGATAAACTTCACCATAAATGGCAAAGCATTCGATATTCTTTCAAGTACTCTTACCACCACCGAGCTCATAAGACTCCAAGGTCTTGAAACAGCCCATGAAGCATGGAAAAGGCTTGAAATGATACACGAAGGGACTGAGCAATAATGGCCAAAAGACTTATGCTCATGAAGGAATATGAAATGTTGGGGATGAAGAACGGTAAAAAGGTTGAGGAGAAAATCGACCGATTCACATGAATAGTGAATCAACTTTCTATGGTGGACAAGAAAATCTCAAATGAAGACCTTGTCTCAAAACTCCTCAACTCTTTTCCAAGAGAATGGACACATAAAGTCACCACCATCACCGAATCAAAGAATCTTAAGACTCTTACTCTTGATGAGCTATCCGATAATCTTCTTACTCATGAAATCCTTATTGATGAACAAAATAGGATGAACCCTATCAAGCCCACTCAAGCATCACACAAAGGATTGGTGGTAGATTCTGATGAATCGGATGAGGAAGTCGCTTTTCTTGTGAGAAAATTTAGAAGAATGACCACAAGAAACAAGGCTCAAGCAAGGAAGTTTTTCAGAAGACCAACCAAGGACAAAGAAGCAAGCAAAAATTGCTATAGGTGTGGTCGACCTAGTCACTTCATTGCTGATTGCCACGTCAAGGAGCCGTAAAAGCAAGAAAAGATGGTCTTTCCTCAAAAGAAGAAAGCCCTTAATTCAGAGGTAACACGTGGGATGATTTC
This sequence comes from Eustoma russellianum, assembly GCA_036186865.1. Classification (NCBI taxonomy): domain Eukaryota; kingdom Viridiplantae; phylum Streptophyta; class Magnoliopsida; order Gentianales; family Gentianaceae; genus Eustoma; species Eustoma russellianum. Next base: position 8,718,584 of record AP025072.1, on the reverse strand, counting down.
CTCTCCGAGTTGGAAGGAGAAGAAAGTAAAGACCAAGATGTTTGACTTGTTGCAACAGTTGAGAATCCAAAAGCACAACATACTTGGCTCATGGCAATCGAAATGACCTTGAGGTAAACTCTAATTCTACTAATTTGCAAGAGGAGATTTGCAAGATGATTTTGAAAAACTGAATTTAAAATATAAACACTTGAAGAAAGAATTTAAAAAATGCATATTAGAAAACAAGAGCTTGCATGATAAGAATATTTTGCTGTTTCAAGATCATGACATCATACTCACCATGCATAAAACCGTAGCTCTTGAAAATGTGGAAATCAGGAAAGAATGTGAGAAACTAATGTTAGATTTAAAAAGACTAACCGATGGTAAAAATAATCTAGAAAAATTGCTTGGAAATCAAAGAATTAGAAATGATAAATCCGGTTTAGGATTTAATTCATCACATTCTTCCACTAAGCCTAAGTCATTAAGAAAAAGGCACATAAGAGAAAAACACAACATGACTCATCATCTCATAAACCAAGACATGTACCCACTTGTTTTCATTCTAACAAAGTAGCACATGTGAAGAGCGCATGTAAAGCTAGATTTGGTAGTATGTATGTTTGGAAGCCTAAGGGTCGACAAGCTAACCCTAAAGGACCCAACTATCAAAGGGTAACAATGCATAAATCTTTTGGTTTTGTAGGCTCTCAAGATAAATGGATTAGCCAAAGAAGAAGGAACTAAATGGCTCATGGACAGCAGATGTTCAACACACATGACCGGAGACAAAACTTTGTTCACCAAGATCAAGCTCCAAGATGGTGGAACGGTGCATTTCGGCAATGGGAGAGCCAAAATCCTTGGACATGGAGAAATTGGTAACTCTTTTTTTACTATTAATAATGATTATATGTAGAAGCGCTTAAATATAATTTTATAAGTGTTAGCCAACTATGTGATGCTAATTTTCAGGTTGAATTTGTGAAAAGAAAATGCATTGTGAAAAAGAATGATAAGATTATTTTTGAGGATATAAGGAAAAATGATGTTTATAAATTTGACTCAACTATGGCATAGACGACTTGGACATATTAGTTTTAAAATTTTCAAAGAGATTTGCAAAAATGAAAAGGTTCAAGGTCTTCCAAAATTGAATTTCGAAAACCATGGCTTATGTGACACTTGTAGGCAAAGCTTGTTAAAATAAGATTCAAGCCCAAAAGTGAAATCTCCACCACCAAACCTCTACAATTACTTCATATGGATTTGTGTAGGGATATTGGCACCGCAAGTCTATGTGGAAAACAATACATCTTTGTAGTGGTAGACGACTTTTCTAGGTACACTTGGGTCATGTTTTTAGCTAAAAAGAATGATGCATGTCAAGAGTTTATAAAACTTTGTAGAAGATTAGAAAGAAGACACAATTAAAAGTATTTGAAGTGATAGAGGTGGAGAGTTTGATGGTGAGTTTCAAGAATTTTGTGTATCCAAAGGGTATATATACAATTTTTCATCTCCGAGAACTCCTCAAAAAAATGGTGTTGCAGAAAGAAAAAATAGAACACTTCAAGAAATGAGTAGAGACATGCTAAATAAATTTGAGCTACCCAAGTATTTTTGGGCCGAAGCGGTAAACACCGCTTGTCATGTAATCAATAGAGTTTACTTGAGACCATCTCTCAAAAAGACTCCTTATGAGCTTTGGAAAGGTAGAGTACCAAATACTGGTTATTTCAAGGTATTTGGTTGTAAGTGTTTTATACTTAACACCAAAGATAACTTGGATAAACTCGATTTCAAAGTGGATGAAGGAATCTTTATGGGATATGTTCAAAATAGCAAGGCATTTAGAGTATATAATAAAAGGAGTACGAAAGTTGAAGAGTCAATTCAAGTTTAGGGTACTCCTTGAGGATGAACCATGCATACATGATGATGATAATGAGGAAATAATTGAAGTAAGTTACATAGAAAAATTTGAGAATTCAAAAGGGAATATTGTCATTGATCTTAGGATTGATCCACTTGAACCTAAGGTTGAAGATGAAAAAGTAGGAGGAGATGCTTCAAATTTATCAGATTTATATAAGAAAGATCATCCAAAATAACTAATACTAGGTGAAACAAGTCAAGCATAATAACAAGAAGAAAATTTAATGAAAATGTCTTCATTTCACAAGTCGAACCTAAAAATATAAAAGAGGCAATAAATGATGAAGATTGGGTATTAGCCATGCAAGAAGAGCTAAATCAATTTGGAAGAAGTGATGTTTGGGAATTAATGGCTAAACCTAGTGATCACCCTATAATCGGCACTAAATGGGTATTTAGAAACAAAATGGATGATAAAGAAAACATCACTAGAAACAAAGCTAGGTTAGTTGCTCAAGGATATCGACAAGAAGAACGCATAGACTATGATGAGACCTTTGCCCTCGTATCTAGGCTAGAAGCTATTAGGATGCTATTAGCATATGCATGCTATAAGGACTTCAAACTATATCAAATGGATGTGAAATTAGCATTCTTGAATGGAATAATTCAAGAAGAGGTATATGTAGCTCAACCACTAAGGTTTGAATATCATGATTATCCAAATCATGTATTTGAACTCAAAAAGGCCCTTTATGGACTTAAATAAGCTCGTATGGCATGGTATGAAAGATTAAGTAACTTCCTACTTGAAAATGAGTTTACAAGAGGAAAAGTCGACACTACTCTTTTTATTAAAGAACAAGGAAACCATCAATTGTTTGTTCAAATTTATGTGGATGATATTATATTTGGTGCTACTAATGATTCTCTTTGTGAGCATTTTGCTAAATTGATGGGAGGAGAATTTTAGATGAGCATGATGGGCGAACTCAATTACTTCCTTGATCTTCAAATCAAGCAAACTCAAGATGGAGTATATATCTCTCAAACAAAGTACACAAATGATCTACTCAAGAAATACAAGTTTGAGGATTGAAGAAGTGTGAGCACACCAATGAGCACAAGTATAAAGCTTGACAAAGACGAAAAAGGAAAGCCGGTTAAGATAACCAAATATAGGTGTATAATTGGTAGTTTACTTTATTTGACCGTTAGTAGACCGGATATTTTGCATGTTGTGTGTTTATGTGCTAGATTTCAAAGTATGCCTAAGGAATCGCATCTAGTTGCCATTAAACGTATATTTAGGTATTTGAAAGGAATCTTGAACTTTGGGTTGTTTTATCTTAAAAATGGTTGTTTTGATTTAGGAGGGTATAATGACTCCGACTATGCCGAAAATCTAGTCGACAGAAAAAACACCTCCGGAACATGCCAATTCCTTGGAGATTCATTAGTTTCTTGGTTCTCCAAAAAAACAAAATAGTATGTAACTTTCAACGGTGGAATCCGAATATGTATCGACTACTTTGTGTTGTGCACAATTACTTTGGATGATCAACACCTTAAATGATTACCATGTTAAGTTTGATAAAGTCCTCATCTTATGTGACAACACATCAGCCATAAGTATAGCACAAAACCCGGTTCACCATAGTAGGACCAAACATATTGAAGTAATGCATCACTTTATAAGGGATTGTATTCAAAAAGGATTGATATGCATTGAATTTGTTCCAACCAATGACCAACTAACGGATATATTTACCAAATTCCTTCCTACTGAGACATTTGAGTCTATTAGAACAAGATTAGGGATGATAAACAATGTTTAGAGGGTTAAAATTGCAAATTTCAAAAAGTAGCATACATGGATCGGTCCATGTATTAAAATGAGGGATCCATGTACGTCGATCGATCGATGTACGTCGATCTCTGACGTCGATCAATCGATGCATCGTTTTTTGCACATTTAAATTTCAGTCAGAAACGAGTTCGTTTCATTTCCAACCAACGAAAATCGATCGAAGCTCTCTAAAATACAACGCCTCCCTCTCCAAAAACCTTCCCTCTCTTCAATTTCATCTCTCAATCAAGATTTCATTATCACCACTCTTAACTCTTGCTTTCTACTCTTAAATTTCTTCATCTATCCTAAAATCCTCTCTCCCTCAAGCCCTAACTTTCTCCAACATGTTAACAAGAAGTAAAAACACCACAAAAAGGGCAAGCTCAACTAGGAGTGAAGAAGAAGGGTCAAGCAACCCTCCCCATGGACAATCCTCTCAAACCCAAAAAAGAACTCAACCCAGGAGGAAACAATCCATGGATCTAATCCAAGCACAAGTGTTGGCCGAAATAAGGAGTGGCCTATATTTCTCAAATTTTCCATGGATCAAGACTAGGGAAGCCAAAGATGCGTTGAAGGAACCATACCCACCCGATCATGTGAGGTACATTACTAGACATTCTCAAATGTTATTTGGCTTGAAAGGGAGATGTACAAAATGTCCACTAGATACACTAGACTTTTCTATGCAGACCTTTGGCTTCAATACATTACTGATCTTCCTCTAGCTTTGCACACTATCATTGATGGAAATCACGTTGAATGAGATGTTGAAAATATTTGTGAGTTGATTGGAGTATCAAATGAAGGGTTCTATGAATTTGATGTGTGGAAGTGAGATACATCACGATGGAAAGTTACTGAGGATGAATTAAAAACATTCCTAGGTTATCACCCAACCAAGAACACAAATGGCATGTCCTTGGTATACCGCACCCTCCTTGCCATAGTAACCTTTTGTATAAATGACAAGTCCGCTAAAGGTCCTAGCAATTTGGATTTCTATATTCCCTAACGTATAGCCAATCGTGAGAGTGTCAACTTTGGAGTGCTTTTTATAACGAATGTGATTGAGGCCGCAATGAAGCAAAACAAAGCTCTTCCCTACAGTAATCTCATCTATCGGATGCTTGTGAAGTTGGGATATATGTAGACGACACGGATCTTGACCAAATCACACATAAGGATTTTTATGATAAGTTCAACATCCAACAAATGCTAAAGGCTAGGAAAGAAGCTATGAAAGGCCAGCACAAGAAGAAGAAGCGGGTGAAGACGTGGGCGCTCCAGAAGAGTCACAAATTCCCGTACCCGACACTCAAGAAGAACATAGTGGCTTGAGCTCCAATGTTCTGGAACTCCAAGCTCAATTTACTAGTCTTCAACAGAAGGTCGGTGAGCTACGAGGCAAAGTAACAATGCACGAGTCAAGGTTTGCTATGTTCAAAACAAAAATGAAGGCATGCATCCCCGGAATCACATTTTCATCCGATGAAGACTAGGACTCTTCTTTTCATTCCCTGATTATCCTCATGTTTAGATTAAGGCTTAGAATTTATTGACTTATGTATTTGCTAAACTTGTTTGTGTTTCGAAGTTTTAATGATGCATTATTTTTCTATTCATTATTTTGATGCTTTCAAAAAGGGGAGAAATAATTATTGCTTAGTGCTTGCTTGCATATGAATCTTGACGGAAAAGTGTAATGCTTGCTTGCTTGATATTAATATTGATGGAAAAGTGATTGCTTGATATTAATCTTGATGGGTTTGAGGGCCTTGATATTAATCTTGATAATGGCTAGTGAAAATTTGGTAATTGATACATGTTTGGTTTGAGGGGGAGTCTTTTGGTGCATAATTGATTGAGGGGAAGCATTTTGATATTTTCAAAATATTTATTGTATTTATGAAGATCATGTTCATATGTGTTATTACGAAAAGTATAAAATACATATACTAAGGCGAAGATTGAAAATTTTAAGTTTGAAACACTTAGCTAGTTCAAATGTAAATGTTCAAACATCTTTTAAATCTTGGTTTTGAAATCATCAAAAAGGGGGAGATTGTTGGAATATGAAATGTTTTGATCACGTTAAAAGATGTTTTGAATGGGTTAAAATGGAAATTCACATTTGGAGTTTGAAGCAAAATGAGAAAAACACACTGTGAGACATCAATCTCTCACATGGATCGATTGATGTGTACATCAGTCTCTCAGGAAGAGACATGGATCGATCCATGTTGAGATTGGTTAAGTTTGGAACTTTCTGTCCAATGTGGATCTCTCAGCCTGAAGGAAATCAATCAATCGACGTCACGTGAGTCTCTCAGGAAGAGACATCGATCGATCAACATCAGGCAGTTTCAAATCCAGAAAGTTTCTGGAAGACATCGATCTCTCAGGTCAGGGGACATCGATCGATCTATGTACATCAGTCTCTCAAAGGAGAGACATCGATCGATCGATGTACTGCAGTTTCAAAACTGCAAACTTTCTTGAGGACGTCGATCTCTCAGCGCAGGAACATAGATCGATTGACGTCCCCCGGAATTCAAAATTTTATGACCGTTGGAACAAAATCCAAGGGAGATTTATGATGTTTTCTCTCTCTAATCTTGCTCAAATTTCTTGTGGACTTTACTCCAACATAATGCATACTTCCTTGACTATTTATCCATGTCTAAGATTCTTTAGGGTGGCTATTGAGGATCAAATCACTCCATAGGGTGGCTAAAGGCTATTTTCAATTTTTCAAGACTTGGGGATTTACTTGAAGACATGGTGAAGGCTTCAAAACATGGTGAACTCCTTCTATAAATGGATGAAGCTTGGATGAGGCAAATACACACTTTCATAATCATCAAGCTTCATTATTCATTGTTGTATATGTAGAGAAAAAGGGGGATTGAGTGATTTCAAAATGCATGATTTAAATAACGTGTATTAAAGAAATGTATGACATATTTCATGACATGACACATTGTTGCATAAAACTTGCCTTATATAGTTCATGTATAATGTTTTCGTACTAACGAGCCATGAAGCTTTAAAGCTTACATCAAATGGCAAGCATTTGTTACGTTTGAACTATTTTCAGGTGCCATCATTAATGAGCTAAACTAGTTCATTAAGTGAAGTACTTAGTTAAATAAACTAAGTAGTTCATTAAAGGAAGCCATACTTGGAAAAGGCACAAAGGCAACAAGTTGAAGAAAGGAAAGTCTTCCACTCCCTCTCCACATGCCAATTCCAACATATATATAAATTCAGATTTTTTTAAAAAGGCACATACACATATATTCCAACGTACTACCGACACGTTATATATTTTACGTACGTACGTTAACATCACACCACTATACTTAACTCATATTTATGAGTATATTCAGGTCTTATATCATATGATATAAGTCATGGTGATGACAAATTTATTACGACACGTTAAAAGGTTCTAAACCGAAAATTGTCGTATCGGGTGAATACCGAAACTTCGACAACGTGTCACGTAATTGCCACATATAGATGTCCAGCCCCTACACTTCAAAAATGGCCACAAATTTCGTGGCTTACATGGTATGTGCAGCCATAAAATCATTCCATGTTGGCACACACAAATCACCCTCAATTAAGGCCAAATTGTGGAGATTCTAAAATTCAATTTTGTCACATATTGGGCGCCACTTTAGATCAGCCTAAGTGCTTAATATTAAAGTTTAAATTATGTATATTATGTGTAACATAATATATATAACATGTGTAAATAGTTGGAATTTAATTAGAGAAAAATCGGGTAGTCGATAAATGTCGAAAATTCGGTTTTCTACGTACACGACACATGGAACATTTTTGGCATGGAATATAACATGTATCTAGACACTTTTTACATACTTCATAAATTCTAAAGTGTTCTAGAAAAATCAATTAAGGGCTGATTGGAATATACCATGTGTGTATAATTATATGTGCACTATTTTACAAAGTTTGCAAAAATAAAATTCAGCACATGTACAAGCATGTCACACGCATACTACAACCATGTTGGAGCATATATGGAGCTTTTTTGGTATATTGATTGGCCAAGAATGAAGCATACAATGTTGGTGACATAAAGGAAGAAGCTACACAAGGTAAAATTTCAAACTATGTCACATTTGTAACACATGCTGAACATTTCAGCATGTGTGCATGGCTGGCCGATTTTTTACTCTTAATGAGCCATATTTTACTATCTAGAATCATGTAGATTAATTGAAAGATGTTATGGCAATGTTTTGAATATTCTATGGAAATAAATAAAGTGATATTTTCAAATATCACACATGTTGAAAATTTCAGCATGTATGGGAATGTATGTTGGCCGAATTCTTGGGTCCATTGGTGATCCATTTTTATTCCAAAATTGATAAGAATGTTATGTATTAAATGATGATTGATTTCTTCTTTATTATCAAGGAATAAATCAAATACAAACTTGGCAACAATTTGAATAAAATACAAATGTTACGCATGCTGAAATTTCAGCATGTGGAGGAAGTTAATGGCCGAAATTTTGCTTGGAAATGTTGACAATTTGTCTTGCTAATTATATGGGATGATTATGTGACTTATGGTAATAAGTTTATGGCTAATTGGAACATGCTTTTTGAGGTTTAATTTCAGATTTATCTAGTCATCAAGTGATGACAACTTTCATCCAATCAATGAGTGCCAAGTAAGCAAGAGCTTAATGATCATCCAATGAGGAGTTGTCAAGTAAGCAAGGACATGTCACAATGATGCAATACAATCTTCCAAAGACTTAGAAGATAATTTTCAAGAGGAGAAGGGCATCATAGTGGGTGTCCATATGGTGATAAAAAGGAAAGAAGAGAGCAAACAAAAGACAAGAACAAGTCTTGCAAATTGAAGGATCAAAAACGTTTTCTAGCCTCTTCTCTCTACACTTCTTTCTTTCTTCTCTCTAAAAGCCTATTGTACTCATATTGTAGCGCCCCGTACTCGGCTACCCCTCGTACGGTGCACCCGTCGTACCTTCCCTTTCGGAAAAGTACAAAGCGTCGATACTTAACTCGTAAAACCCATGGATGAACATGGATTACAAAGTCACGATCTTAACAGGTAGATAAAAATACGGCGGAATTTGAACCTTAATCCGAAAGCGTCAAATCGCGAATACATAGCAAAATTATACAAACATTATCCGAAGAGAATCAGAAATAGCTAAGTCCCAAAATGTCCCAAAGGCCCATCAAAAGCTTCCATCATCATTCTCTTAGCGGCAATTTCAATAACCTACGGGTATGGCATCCTTGGCTCATCATCGATCCACTCGACTTCATTACCTGGTTCTGGGGGGAAAAATAAATGGGTGAGCGACAGAGTCGCCAGCAAGTATACAATAACACCTTACAATAAAGAGAAAACTGCATACAAGAATCAAACCCCAATTCCTTAAGTTAGAACATACCTGCCATTACCTTTCCGAAGCATCATACTTAAAGTCATATCAATACTTAGCTAAAATCTAAGTGTCATCACTTAGTTAGATTTTACATGCCATCGCCAAACCTTACTTCTATGAAAAGGGTATCATGCGTAATGCGTATGAAAATGTGAATGCGATGCAAATGCAACGGGAAAACATTCTTTCTTTCAAGTAGACATGCTCATGAAAATACTTGAACTTTCTTTCTTTCTTTCAAATCATGCTCATCGTAAAACAGGAGAGTGTGTCAGCCTATTATACCGGGCATGACTCGGTTCTTATAACATGATCACCTTCAGATCTATTATACCGGACCTGGCACGGTTCTTATACTCTTCAGACCTATTATACCGGGCCTGGATCGGTTCTTAAAATCTTCAGACCTATTATACCGGGCCTGGATCGGTTCTTATAATCGTGATCATCTTCAGACCTATTATACCGGGCCTGGATCGGTTCTTATAACTTTTCAGATCAATTAACCCCGGATCTGTGACGGGTTAAGCTGGCCAGAAGGGACGGAATTCTTTCAAAACAGAAACTTTATATAAAACATCAATAAAATCATGAGCATGGAACATATGAGCATGTCAATGCAAGTGCATGGGATGCGACATGGTAAAATGCACTTATAACATCATAAACAACTTTCTTCATGGGCTGGAAAACAACCAGCAGCATGTCCTGTATTGTCCGGCCTTAAAATCAACCTTTTTAGCCTACTTTCCAGAAACTAAAAATATGGACATGCACCACATGATCTTAACTACATTCTGTACAAATTTCATGCGATTTCGACAAGCGTAGATACCTCAATAAAAATAATTCCCAACAGGGGTACAACAGAAATTCTGCTGCACTCTCAACTCCATTCCTTACCTTGTCTCCATCCATAAACTCGTTATGGGGCTCACTTAGCACCTGGAAATCTTTCCTATTTCCTTTGTGAACAATATTCAAATGCCCCTTTCACCAAAACAGGTTAAAATAAATACGATACAATTTATACAAGCACAAAGGGTCAATCTGTCCTGTTTTCCAGAATGTTACACCGACTTTCCTTCAATGGTTTACCATCAAGATCAATAGATAAAATCAACTTCTTTACATGGATATTTAGCTCTAGGTCTTAAGTACTTCCTGTAAAAATTTCAGGTCAATCCAAGATGTTTAAGGTACTTAAATAATTTTTCTCCCTAAGGTGCTACGACCAGAAGCTGTTTCGACCCCTTGTTACTAAAAATTCATTTATGGCCAATCCACAAAGGATTTTCCAGAAATTCCAACGCCACAATAAACTAGACATAATAAGCTACGACCATACCAAAAATAAGCTCAATCCAACACTTAGAAGGTCCTTAACTAAGTCCATCAATTTGGCATAAAATCTGTCCAGAATTCTGTTTTCAGCCAACATGCATAGAAATATCCTTTCCTTCCTAATTTTGTTCTTTAGCCTATAATCCAAGTTAATGACCATTCAATATACATGATAAGGCTTTCCTATACTAAATTCAAGTCTCTTTTAGCATGCAAAAGTCATTCACATGGGCTGTTCATTCTTCCAAACAAAACAGTCCCTTAGTCCAACAAATTCAAAATATAAGAAAAAGGTAACAACTTAGGCATATTTTCACTAGAGTCATATCTTAGGCTTCTAGACATTCAAGTATGCACATAATCACATATATTGTAAGGGGTTGAAGTATACTTGCCTCTTCAACTAAAGCTTTTGCCTTTGTTTGGTTATGAAGTGAGATATGATGAGATCCTTCACCCTCTTCACCTTGAGCACACGGTTTTAGAGGGAGTGAAATGAAAATGTTAGTTCTTTATTCAAATGGAGGAACTAGGTCATCTTTAAAGTTAGAGCATCTTACCAAAATAATCTTGAAATGGAGATTCAAGCACCTCAATGTATCTCCACCTAAGAAAGTTGATAGCTTTCCCCTAATTTCACCATAAAGCCCACGGTTTTAGGCATGTAATAAGAGAGTTCATGTGAGTTTCATTCTTATCAAAAATGAGAATTCTCTTAAGGAAACTAAGAACAAGACTTACCTAGATGTCTCCTTGGGGTCTTGAAGTGAACTTGAAGTTCTAGCCCTCAAGATGAAAGGGCCGAAATTTCTTGATGAGGGAAAGGGAAACTTTGCTAAGTGTTTTTGCTCTTGCAATATGAGAGATAGATGCTTCTAGAATGGTTGAAGTTAAAACATGTTGGAGGCTTAGGGGAACACGGTTTTGGAGGGATTTTGGTGAGATTAGGGCTTCCTTGCATGTTAACCAAGGTTAATCTAACTTAACCTTGGTTACTTTGCTCAACCATAGTTACTTTTTGTGTTAACCAAAGTTACTTTATTAAATCATGGTTACATTAACCTTGGTTTAGAGAAAAGTAACCATGGTAGGATTTAAAATCCTCCATGTCTAGACATTAAGGGGGGGGCGGCTTTGGTTGGGGTCTTTATGACCTCAACTATACTATTTCCTTCTTTAATGAGTTGTCTCAACTTGCTCCTTAAATGCATGTCTATTTTATTTTCTATTTATTTCTTTGCATAGTAGTTTCTTATCTTATTATCTTAACCAATAAAATTGGCTAGAAATTCCTAGAGTGTCTCCATGTATAGGCCGAAATTTAGGCTTCTTGGCCAATTGATATTTCTTGTAACTTTAGTTCATGTACTATATTGTTTCACCTATTTTATTGTATTCTAAGATTAGCATATGTATGCATACATATCACATATACACGTGCACACATATATGTTAGTATGTATGGCTCATGTAATCCTATCTCTCATGTATTACTCTCTTGAAGTTTCCCTTATTTAATTTGGGCTTGGTATCACCTTAATAAGAATTAAGTAAAGAGACTTGAAAGGATTTAAGTAACATGCGCTAAAAGAAATCGTCTCTTTTATTCCATCTCATATTCATAGTTTTTACGTACCTAATTGTTGGGGTACAACACATATTCATATATTTGAATAGGCTTCATATAGACCACCACATACTCTCTTTATTGTTGTAAAAGATTGATCAAGGTGTGATCAATCTTGCACTTGCAAGGTTGTGGTGTTCGTGATCGTTGTATTCTCATACAAGGTTTGTAAAGGGTTGGAGTTGGTGTATAACTCCATCAACCCTGTGGTAAGGTGCTATTTTGTGTTTTGTGATTAGTGCTAACCGAGGAAGGTGTCCTCGAAGACTGGAGTAGGTTTTTTTAACCGAACCAGTATAAAATTCCTGTCACACACAAACTACAGCCATGTTGGAGCATATGTGGAGCTTTGTTGGCATCTTGATTGGCCAAGAATGAAGCATACAATGTTGGTGACATAAAGGAAGAAGCTACACAAGGTAACATTTCAAAGTATGTCACATTTGTAACACATGCTGAAAATTTCAGCATGTGTGCATGGCTGGCCGATTTTTTACTCTTAATGAGCTATATTTTACTATATTGAATCATGTGGATTAATTGAAAGATGTTATGGCAATGTTTTGAATATTCTATAGAAATAAATAAAGTGATATTTTCAAATATCACACATGCTGAAAATTTCAGCATGTGTGTGAATGTATGTCGGCCGAATTCTTGGGTCTATTGGTGATCAATTTTTATTCCAAAATTGATAAGAATATTATGTACTAAATGATGATTGATTTATTCTTTATTTTCAAGGAATAAATCAAATGCAAACTTGTCAACAATTTGAATAAAATACAAATGTTACACATGCTGAAATTTCAGCATGTGGAGGAAGTTAATGGCCGAATTTTTGGTTGGAAATGTTGACGATTTGTCTTGCTAATTATGTGGGATGATTATGTGACTTATGGTAATAAGTTTATGGCTAATTGGCACATGATTTTTGAGGTTTAATTTCAGATTTATCTAGTCATCAAGTGATGACAACTTCCATCCAATCAATGAGTGCCAAGTAAGCAAGAGCTTAATGATCGTCCAATGAGGAGTTGCCAAGTAAGTAAGGACATGTCACAATGATGAAATACACTCTTCCAAGGACTTAGAAGATAATTTTCAAGAGGAGAAGGGCATCATAGTGGGCGGCCATATGGTGATAAAAAGGAAAGAAGAGAGCAAACAAAAGACAAGAACAAGTCTTGCAAATTGAAGGATCAAAAACGTTTTCTAGCCTCTTCTCTCTACACTTCTTTCTTTCTTCTCTCTAAAAGCCTATTGTACTCATATTCATATATTTGAATAGGCTTCATATAGACCACCACATACTCTCTTTATTGTTGTAAAAGATTGATCAAGGTGTGATCAATCTTGCACTTGCAACGTGGTGGTGTTCGTGATCGTTGTATTCTCATACAAGGTTTGTAAAGGGTTGGAGTTGGAGTATAACTCCATCAACCCTGTGGTAAGGTGCTATTTTGTGTTTTGTGATTAGTGCTAACCGAGGAAGGTGTCCTCGAAGACTGGAGTATGTTGTTTTAACCGAACCAGTATAAAATTCCTGTCACACGCAAACTACAGCCATGTTGGAGCATATGTGGAGCTTTGTTGGCATCTTGATTGGCCAAGAATGAATCACACAATGTTGGTGACATAAAGGAAGAAGCTACACAAGGTAACATTTCAAACTATGTCACATTTTTAACACATGCTGAAAATTTCAGCATGTGTGTATGGCTGGCCGATTTTTTACTCTTAACGAGACATATTTTACTATCTTGAATCATGTGGATTAATTGAAAGATGTTATGGCAATGTTTTGAATATTATATGGAAACAAATAAAGTGATATTTTCAAATATCACACATGCTGAAAATTTCAGCATGTGTGGGAATGTATGTCTGCCGAATTCTTGGGTCTATTGGTGATCAATTTTTATTCCAAAATTGATAAGAATATTATGTACTAAATGATGATTGATTTCTTCTTTATTTTCAAGGAATAAATCAAATACAAACTTGGCAACAATTTGAATAAAATAGAAATGTTACAGATGCTGAAATTTCAGCATGTGGAGAAAGTTAATGGCTGAATTTTTTGTTGGAAATGTTGACAATTTGTCTTGCTAATTATGTGGGATGATTATGTGACTTATGGTAATAAGTTTGTGGCTAATTGGCACATGACTTTTGAGGTTTAATTTCAGATTTATCTAGTCATCAAGTGATGACAACTTTCATCCAATCAATGAGTGCCAAGTAAGCAAGAGCTTAATGATCGTCCAATGAGGAGTTGCCAAGTAAGCAAGGACATGTCACAATGATGAAATACACTCTTCCAAGGACTTAGAAGATAATTTTCAAGAGGAGAAGGGCATCATAGTGGGCGGCCATATGGTGATAAAAAGGAAAGAAGAGAGCAAACAAAAGACAAGAACAAGTCTTGCAAATTGAAGGATCAAAAACGTTTTCTAGCCTCTTCTCTCTACACTTCTTTCTTTCTTCTCTCTAAAAGCCTATTGTACTCATATTCATATATTTGAATAGGCTTCATATAGACCACCACATACTCTCTTTATTGTTGTAAAAGATTGATCAAGGTGTGATCAATCTTGCACTTGCAACGTGGTGGTGTTCGTGATCGTTGTATTCTCATACAAGGTTTGTAAAGGGTTGGAGTTGGTGTATAACTCCATCAACCCTGTGGTAAGGTGCTATTTTGTGTTTTGTGATTAGTGCTAACCGAGGAAGGTGTCCTTGAAGACTGGAGTAGGTTGTTTTAACCGAACCAGTATAAAATTCCTGTCACACGCAAACTACAGCCATGTTGGAGCATATGTGGAGCTTTGTTGGCATCTTGATTGGCCAAGAATGAAGCATACAATGTTGGCGACATAAAGGAAGAAGCTACACAAGGTAACATTTCAAACTATGTCACATTTGTAACACATGCTGAAAATTTCAGCATGTGTGCATGGCTGGCCGATTTTTTACTCTTAATGAGCCATATTTTACTATCTTGAATTATGTGGATTAATTGAAAGATGTTATGGCAATGTTTTGAATATTCTATGCAAATAAATAAAGTGATATTTTCAAATATCACACATGCTGAAAATTTCAGCATGTGTGGGAATGTATGTCGGCCGAATTCTTGGGTCTATTGGTGATCAATTTTTATTCCAAAATTGATAAGAATATTATGTACTAAATGATGATTGATTTCTTCTTTATTTTCAAGGAATAAATTAAATACAAACTTGGCAACAATTTGAATAAAATACAAATGTTACACATGCTGAAATTTCAGCATGTGGAGGAAGTTAATGGCCGAATTTTTGGTTGGAAATGTTGACAATTTGTCTTGCTAATTATGTGGGATGATTATGTGACTTATGGTAATAAGTTTATGGCTAATTGGCACATGATTTTTGAGGTTTAATTTCAGATTTATCTAGTCATCAAGTGATGACAGCTTCCATCCAATCAATGAGTGCCAAGTAAGCAAGAGCTTAATGATCGTCCAATGAGGAGTTGCCAAGTAAGCAAGGACATGTCACAATGATGAAATAAACTCTTCCAAGGACTTAGAAGATAATTTTCAAGAGGAAAAGGGCATCATAGTGGGCGGCCATATGGTGATAAAAACGAAAGAAGAGAGCAAACAAAAGACAAGAACAAGTCTTGCAAATTGAAGGATCAAAAACGTTTTCTAGCCTCTTCTCTCTACACTTATTTCTTTCTTCTCTCTAAAAGCCTATTGTACTCATATTTATATATTTGAATAGGCTTCATATAGACCACCACATACTCTCTTTATTGTTGTAAAAGATTGATCAAGGTGTGATCAATCTTGCACTTGCAACGTGGTGGTGTTCGTGATCGTTGTATTCTCATACAAGGTTTGTAAAGGGTTGGAGTTGGTGTATAACTCCATCAACCCTGTGGTAAGGTGCTATTTTGTGTTTTGTGATTAGTGCTAACCGAGGAAGGTGTCCTCGAAGACTGGAGTAGGTTTTTTTAACCGAACCAGTATAAAATTCCTGTCACACGCAAACTACAGCCATGTTGGAGCATATGTGGAGCTTTGTTGGCATCTTGATTGGCCAAGAATGAAGCATACAATGTTGGCGACATAAAGGAAGAAGCTACACAAGGTAACATTTCAAACTATGTCACATTTGTAACACATGCTGAAAATTTCAGCATGTGCATGGCTGGCCGATTTTTTACTCTTAATGAGCCATATTTTACTATCTTGAATCATGTGGATTAATTGAAAGATGTTATGGCAATGTTTTGAATATTCTATGGAAACAAATAAAGTGATATTTTCAAATATCACACATGCTGAAAATTTCAGCATGTGTGGGAATATATGTCGGCCGAATTCTTGGGTCTATTGGTGATCAATTTTTATTCCAAAATTGATAAGAATATTATGTATTAAATGATGATTTATTTCTTCTTTATTTTTAAGGAATAAATCAAATACAAACTTGGCAACAATTTGAATAAAATACAAATGTTACGCATGCTGAAATTTCAGCATGTGGAGGAAGTTAATGGCCGAAATTTTGCTTGGAAATGTTGACAATTTGTCTTGCTAATTATATGGGATGATTATGTGACTTATGGTAATAAGTTTATGGCTAATTGGCACATGCTTTTTGAGGTTTAATTTCAGATTTATCTAGTCATCAAGTGATGACAACTTCCATCCAATCAATGAGTGTCAAGTAAACAAGAGCTTAATGATCATCCAATGAGGAGTTGTCAAGTAAGCAAGGACATGTGACAATGATGCAATACAATCTTCCAAAGACTTAGAAGATAATTTTCAAGAGGAGAAGGGCATCATAGTGGGTGTCCATATGGTGATAAAAAGGAAAGAAGAGAGCAAACAAAAGACAAGAACAAGTCTTGCAAATTGAAGGATCAAAAACGTTTTCTAGCCTCTTCTCTCTACACTTCTTTCTTTCTTCTCTCTAAAAGCCTATTGTACTCATATTCATATATTTGAATAGGCTTCATATAGACCACCACATACTCTCTTTATTGTTGTAAAAGATTGATCAAGGTGTGATCAATCTTGCACTTGCAAGGTGGTGGTGTTCGTGATCGTTGTATTCTCATACAAGGTTTGTAAAGGGTTGGAGTTGGTGTATAACTCCATCAACCCTGTGGTAAGGTGCTATTTTGTGTTTTGTGATTAGTGCTAACTGAGGAAGGTGTCCTCGAAGACTGGAGTATGTTGTTTTAACCGAACCAGTATAAAATTCCTGTCACACGCAAACTACAGCCATGTTGGAGCATATGTGGAGCTTTGTTGGCATCTTGATTGGCCAAGAATGAAGCATACAATGTTGGTGACATAAAGGAAGAAGCTACACAAGGTAACATTTCAAACTATGTCACATTTGTAACACATGCTGAAAATTTCAGCATGTGTGCATGGCTGGCCGATTTTTTACTCTTAATGAGCCATATTTTGTAAAGATAAGGGGGTTTGAGTGATTTCAAAATAAATGTCTTGAATGTATACATATATATAAACATGCATAAACATATATAAATGTGTAAATGTATGCATGATAACTTGCCATTACTTGCCTTATTTAGCTTATATATTATGTTGCCGTACTAACGAGCCATGAAGCATTAAAGCTTACATCATATGGCAAACATTTGTCGTGTTTATACTATTTTCAGGTGCCACCATTAATGAACTAAATTAGTTCATTAAGTGAAGTACTTAGTTTAATAAACTAAGTAGTTCATTAAAGGAAGCTTCATTTGGAAAAGGCACAAAGGCAACAAGGCTAAGGAAGGAAAGTCTTCTCCTCCTCTCCATCTTTAATGTACACGCCACATATACATAAAAATTATATATTTTCAGATTTTTTTTGAAAAAGACACATACACATGTATTCCAACGTACTACCGACACGTTATATATTTTACGTACGTACGTTAATGTCACACCACTATACTTAACTCATATTTATGAGTATATTCAGGTCTTATATCATATGATATAAGATATGGTGATGACAAATTAAATACGACACGATTAAAAGTTCTAAACCGAAATTTGTCGTATCGGGCGAATACCGAAACTTCACTAACGTGTCACGTACTTGCCATAAATAAATGGCCAGCCCATATACATCAAAATATGATGTAAATTTCGTGATACACATGACATATTCAGCCAAAAATACTTTCCATGTTGGCACACACAAATTACTCCACATTAAGGCCAAAATGTGAAGATTCTAAGTTTAATTTTGTCACATGCTAATGGTACCACTTTAAACCAGCCAAGTGCTGAGATTTAAAGTATATATTATATATATTATGTATAACATAATATATATAACATGTGCAAAAGTTGGAATTTAAATTAGAAAAAATCGGGTAATCGATAAATATCGAAAATTCGGTTTTCTACGCACATAACATGGAACGTTTTTCTTGTACATCATGTGACACGTATCTAGACACTTTTTACATATGATATACATCTTAAAGTGTTCTAGTAAATTAAATTAAGGGCTGATTGGAATATTACATGTGTGTATTATTAAAGGTGCACTATTTTACAAAGTTAGCAAAAATAAATTTCAGCACATGTTACACATCATATAACGTTACATACAGCTAAGTTGGAGCACATGTGGAGCTTTGTTGGCATATTGATTGGTCAAGGATCAATCATACATTGTTGGTGAATTGAAGAGAGAAGCTACAAATGGTAAGAATTCAACATATATCTCTCTTATGTCACATGCTAAAAATTTCAGCATACTAACCTCAAGCTTGCCGATTTTATGGTGTTTTATGTGACATATTTTGTCATTTTTTATTAGGTGATTGATTAGAAGAAGATATGGTAAGGTTTTGAATAATAATTAAAAAGATAAATGGTGATATTTCACATATCACACATGCTGAAAATTTTTTTAGCATGTGTACATGGTGTGGCCGAATTTTAGTACTAAAATGTGTCCAAGTTCATCTTTTAATTGGTAGAAGTACTTACCATATATTATTGATTCATTTTTATGATGAAAATTTAAAGAAAAATGGTAATGATTTAAAGTTTATCCCCATGATGCACATGCTGAAAAATTCAGCATGGCAAGATTGTCTTGGCCGATTTTTTGGCATAGAAATGGAAGAATTTTTGGTCTTGCAATTTATGAGAAAATTCTTGATTTATGGTATGATTTTGTGATTGATTTTTGGCACATTTTAAAGTGAATATCTCAGAGTTTTTTCCATGTCATCTTGATGACAACATTGAGCCAATAAGGAGGTGCCAAGTAAGCGAAGACTAAATGATGATCCAATAGGAAGATGCCAAGTAAGCAAGGCATTGTCACAATGATGTCTTACACTCTCTCAAGGACTTAAAAGACAATTTTCAAGAGGGGAGAAGCCCTAAGGGGGGACGGCTGCAACTATAAGGAAAGAAGAGGAGAGCAAACAAAATACTACAACAAGCATTGCATTTCAAAGAGATCAAATTGCCAAGCTCTTCTTCTCCTACATTTTCTTTCTTTCTCTTTTCTTGTAAAAGCCTATTGTATTCATATTCTTTCAATCTTGAATAGGCTTGAGATAAACCACCATTCATACATCTTTGTAAAAGATTGATCAAGGTGTGATCAATCTTCATTCTAGCAAGGTGGTGGTGTTCGTGCGAATTGTACTTACAATACAAGGTTTGTAAAGGGTTGGAGTTATGTGTAACTCTATCAACCCTGAGGTAAGGTGCACTGCATGTGTGTGATTAGTGTGAACCAAGGAAGGTGTTCCTTGATGACTGGAGTAGGTTGTTTATAACCGAACCAGTATAAAATTCTTGGTGCCATTTACTTTCTGCATTTACTTTTCAGTTACTGCACTGTTTATCCTTCTTGTTCGCATCCGTAAAAATAGTAAACGATTTTCAAAAATTACGAAAATTTCCAGAAACATACTTACACGTTCTAGGATTAATTTGGAACAAGTTTCAATCCTTTTGGATAAGTATAAGTCAATCAAACATCAAAAGTCTGAGACTAGTGCAGTCTGATTTTCAGACTTGCAAAGGTTGAGACTTTGATTATATTTGACCTACTTCCCAAAAGAATTTTCCAAAAATTTTTCAACTCATTTAAATATAGTATATAAGGAGTTAGTGGTCAAATTTTCAGAGCATTTGGACGTTCACACAAATAGGAATTAAGTTTTCAAAACCATCTACCGTTTCTGGCAGATTTGCACAATCTGAGTACCAACGGTTTTTGAAGGGGTTAAAGGTTGAATTTTAATTTGAAATTTTTAGGGGACCCTCATAACATCTGAGGCTAAATTCTCTCAAAATTTCATAATTTTTGGAGACCTCTAACCTAGTTTTAAAAACGTTTTAAAACTGGTCCTGAAAACAGAATCTGTTTTCAGAACTTGAATTGTTCAAGTTTAAAGAAATTTTAAAAACCACACTTTCCGCACCATCTATTCAACCCTCCCCCCTTCTAGTGGTGCCTTGCAGATCCTACAAGTATTATCAGAGCGTAGGAACACTCACTTCAAGGAATCCAACGATTCAGTGAGATGGCAACCACAAATCTCAAAACCGAGCAAGAAGGTATGTCGAGCCAAAGGCCTCCACTTTTTGACGGTGAGTCGTTTATTCAGTGGAAACTTAGGATGAAGCTTTTTCTTATGGCTATAGATATAGATCTTTGGTCAATCATTGAAGATGGTCCTTATGTCCCATCTAATGTATCCATCGTAGACGGAGTCACTCTAGAGGTTATTAAAACTAGACAAGAATATACGAGTGATGATAAAAAGAAACTTAGTATGAATGCTAGGGCTATGCAATTGCTTTTAAACGGATTAAGTAAGAGTGAGTCTAGTTATGTGTCAAACTGTTCAAGTGCACAAGAAATGTGGAGGATTCTAGAAATGAAACATGAAGGCACGAGTCAAGTAAAAGAGTCAAAAATTAACATGCTCATGTCTACACTTGAGTCTTTTAAATTATTGCCCAATGAGTCTATTGTAGATATGGATCTTCGTTTGACTAACATCTACAACTCTCTTGAGTCTCTTGGTAAGGCTTTTACTACGTAGGAAAAGGTACAGAAAGTCCTACGAAGCCTTCCTTCTGAATGGGATCCTAAAGTGACTGCGATAGAGGAAAGCAAGGAGACTAAATCAATAAAGATGGAAGAACTAATCGGTTCACTTAAAGTTTATGAAAATAAACTCACCATTCGGAAATCGGAATCATCTAAACAAGGTAAAGCCATTGCTTTTAAATCAAATGAATACGTCTCCCCTCCCTCCGATCACGTAGATGATAGTGATTCCGAATCGGATAATGATGACCTAATTTTATTGGCTAAAGGACTAAGAAAATTTATGAGAAGGTCATTTAGAAATAAAAACAAGGGCACTACATCTAAGAGAAATAAAAACAAGTCAAATGATAAAGACATTAAATGTTATGAATGCGGCAAACTCGGACACCTATCATATGACTGCCCAAACAAAGAAAAACAAACTACTAAATACCCTGACAAGGAGCGAAACAAAAATAGACTCGTCTCAGAACCCAAACAAAGGAAACGTGCTCTAAAGGCCGCCACCTGGAGTGATTCATCAGATTCTGAAACTGAGACCGAAGAGGAGACCGCACAAGTATGCTTTGCCTCCAAAGCATCTAATGAGGTATCATCTGATTCTGACTCTGACTCTGAACCTTCTTATAATGATCTTTTTAGTCAGTATCTAGAATTGCACAAATTTACTAAGACTCTCGCTAAAGAAAAGAAACGATTAATTGAAGACAAGAAACTGTTAGAATCTTCTAACGAGAATCTTGTCGCTCAATTAAGCGATTCAAAGAAAGAGTCTTCATGTGTCATCACTGCATTGAAAACCGAGATTTCATCATTAACCTCTCAAAATAATGAAATGAAATCCGAGATTTCAAATTTGAAATCAAGGAATACCAATTTAGAGAAAATGATGAAACAGTTTGATACAAGGGTCAAACATGCTGCATCGCATCATATTATCACAAAAGCATGACAGTGACAAAACTGGACTGGGATACGTTGATACTAACGAAGTATCAACCAAACGAACCAAGTTTGTTGTGTCTAAGAAAGTAGACACCCCTAAGCCGCAAGTGGCGTCTAAGATGACGCAAAAAGCGCCCCCTTCCTCACGCCCCACTCCATCATATCATGTGAAATATAACGTTGTACCACATAGATATGAAAAGAGAAGAACAATGCATACACGAAATACATATCATCCACGCACTACGCACACACACAAGGACATATCAAAAGCGTCCTTCATTCAACGAGTATAGAGGAGTCCTTGGGCAAAGACCCAAAGTGCATGCACCACATGTCTATTATATTGCACCTTCATCTACATTCTTGCCATTTGATAGACCGAGAAGGATCACCCAAATATGGGTACCGAAAGGTACCTTTACCAAAAGGTGATTAACTAACTCGAAAGGACCCAAAATTAAAAGGGTACCTAAATCACCTTTTCACATTGCAGGGAGACCACACATCGAAAGACACATCAATAAAGTGGTTCCTTGACAGTGGTTGCTCGAGGCACATGACGGGTGACCTGAGCTTGTTCTCCAAATTAATGAAGGTCACAAAAGGAGGATCCGTGACCTTTGGAGACAACAATGAAGGCAAGATCATTGGAAAAGGTACTATTGGTAATCCGAACACACTCCAAATCTCCAACGTATTTTTGGTAAGCAACTTATCTTACAATCTTCTTAGTATTTCTCAATTTGTTGACAATGGTTTCAATGTGTGTTTTACTCACCCTTATTGCAATATAATAAATAAAAATGGAGAAACCGTTTTAAAAGGAAAACGAGAAGGGAATATTTTTACGCTATCTATGGATGATGTAGTAGACGCTAAAGTTAAGTGTTTTATGTCAAATGAACCCAATGTGAATTTATGGCATAGACGTTTAGGACACATTGGCATTTCCACACTAGAAAAACTTCAACGAAAGAACCTAGTACGAGGATTGCCTACGCATGATTTAGACAATTTTCAGTTGTGTGAATCTTGCATAAAAGGCAAACAAACACGTGAGGCACTTAAGCCGAAAAATGAAATAAGCACGACTAGAATATTAGAACTATTGTATATCGATTTGTTTGGTCCTAGTCGCACTACAAGCCTTGGTGGGCGTCACTATGCATGCATAATTGTTGATGACTTTTCTCGTTACACTTGGACTTTATTTCTTGCACATAAGGATGATAGCGCCGTTGAGATTGCTAAATTAATTAAACAACTTGAAAATCAATACGGTGTAAATGTGAAAAGGATAAGAAGCGATAGAGGCGGTGCGTTTAAAAACAAAGAGATGATTTCGTTTTGTGAAGAAAAAGGAATTAAACATGAGTTTTCGCCACCTAGAACTCCACAACTAAATGGAGTAGTAGAAAGAAAGAATCGTACATTACAAGAAATCGCTAGAACCATGCTTTGCAAAAATAAATTGCCTAGATTTCTGTGGGCGGAAGCCGTGAATTGTGCATGCTATATTGTAAATCGCCTATCTATAAGAAAGAAAATAAACAAGACGCCTTATGAGATTTTGAATGATCGCATACCTAAGATTGACTATTTTCGTGTATTTGGATGCAAATGTTTTGTCTTGAATACAAAAGATAATTTAGATAAATTTGAATCCAAATCAATTGAGTGCATTTTTGTTGGATATTATATAAATTCAAAGGCATATAGATGTTATGATCCTCTCACTAGACAAATTATAGAATCTATTCATGTTAAATTCAATGAATTTGGTGAGATTGATAAAGATAAGGAATATGACGATGATTTTGAATTGAAACCCGTTTTGAATGAAGATAATGATTCTTTTGATATGCATGATATGAATGAGACACTAGAAATGCATGATCATATAGAAATGCATGATAACTTAGAAAATAATCAACCAAGATGGCATAGAGATCACCCACATGATCTCATCATAGGCGACCTCACTCACGGTGTGCGACCACGTAGAAGAATCACTTCGGATGAAATAAATAAATTTCATGCTATGATTTCTGAAATTGAGCCCAAAAATATGCATGATGCTTTGAGTGATTCATCTTGGATTGATGCTATGCATGACGAACTTAATCAATTCGTTAGAAATGATGTATGGGATTTAGTGCCACGACCACAAGATAAGACTATTATAGGCACAAAGTGGGTATTTAGGAATAAAATGAATGAAGAAGGAAAGGTTGTTAGAAATAAAGCGAGACTTGTTGCACAAGGATATAATCAAGAAGAAGGAATTGACTATGATGAAACATTCGCACCCGTAGCACGTCTAGAAGCTATACGACTATTACTTGCTATTGCTTGCATGAAAGATTTTAAATTATATCAAATGGATGTAAAAAGTGCTTTCCTAAACGGATTCATACAAGAAGAAGTATACGTGAAGCAACCACCCAGTTTTGAAGATTTGAAACGTCCAGATCACGTGTACAAACTAAAGAAGGCCCTATATGGCCTAAAGCAAGCATCGAGAGCATGGTATGATCATTTTGCTACTTTCCTTTTAGAAAATAATTTTAAACGTGGTACTATAGATAGTACACTATTTTTGAAACAAGAAAAATCAGATTTGCTGATATTTCAAATCTACGTAGATGATATTATTTTTGGCTCTACCTCACATAGACTTGTTAAAGATTTTGAAAATTGCATGAAATCTGAATTTGAAATGTCTATGGTTGGTGAACTTAATTATTTTCTTGGCTTGCAGATTAAGCAAACGAGTAAAGGAATTCATATAAGCCAAGCGAAATATGTTAATGACATGATCAAAAAGTTTAATTTTGAAAATTTGAAACCATCCCCAACTCCTATGAGTGTCACTACTAAATTAGACAAAGACGAACATGGTAAAGACGTTGATAATGGATTATATTGATCTATGATAGGATCTTTGCTATATTTAACTGCTAGTAGGCCTGACATCATGTTTAGTGTATTCATGTGTGCTCGTTTTCAAAGTCAACCTAAGGTGTCACACTTAAATACAGTAAAAAGAATATTCCGTTATATTAAGCACACGCGCACCTTAGGTATTTGGTACGATAAGGATTCTACATTTGACTTACATGCTTACACTGATACAGATTATGGTGGCTGCAAAATAGATAGAAAAAGCACGAGCGGAACCTGCCAATTTATAGGAAATTCCCTTATTTCATGGTTTTTCAAAAAGCAAGCAAGTGTTGCTTTGTCCACTACTGAGGCGGAGTACATGGCTCTTAGCCTTTGTTGCACACAGTTGTTGTGGATAAAACAACAACTCTCGGACTTTGGAATTACCGTAAATAAAATTCCTATATATTGTGATAGTATGAGTGCAATAAATTTGTCTAAGAACCCCGTGTTACATTCTAAGGCTAAGCATATAGAAGTACGCTATCACTTTCTTCGTGATCACGTTAACAATGGTAATATTGTCATAGATCACATACGCACAGAATCACAAGTAGCGGATATATTTACAAAGGCCTTAAATCAAGCCACATATGAATCTCTTCGTTCTAAATTAGGCATGATTCCCGCTGATATGATTTGATTTGATATTATTTGATTTACTTTCCTTTTTGACAGGAATCTTTTGATTAACTTTCCAAAAGAAAGGGGGAGAGAAAATCATGATTTAAGGGGGAGAGAGACACTGATTGATCTTAATTGATCTTAATTGCACAAATCAAGGGGGAGCCGGATTTGAAATTCGAAATTCAAATTTCAAATTTGCGCACAATTCAAGGGGGAGAGATAGCATTTAAATCATGTACACAAATTATTTTGAAAATCATCAAAAGGGGGAGATTGTAAAGATAAGGGGGTTTGAGTGATTTCAAAATAAGTGTCTTGAATGTATACATATATATAAACGTGCATAAACATATATAAATGTGTACATGTATGCATGATAACTTGCCATTACTTGCCTTATTTAGCTTATATATTATGTTGCCGTACTAACGAGCCATGAAGGATTAAAGCTTACATCATATGGCAAACATTTGTTGTGTTTATACTATTTTCAGGTGCCACCATTAATGAACTAAATTAGTTCATTAAGTGAAGTACTTAGTTTAATAAACTAAGTAGTTCATTAAAGGAAGCTTCATTTGGAAAAGACACAAAGGCAACAAGGCTAAGGAAGGAAAGTCTTCTCCTCCTCTCCATCTTTAATGTACACGCCACATATACATAAAAATTATATATTTTCAGATTTTTTTTGAAAAAGGCACATACACATGTATTCCAACGTACTACCGACACGTTATATATTTTACGTACGTACGTTAATGTCACACCACTATACTTAACTCATATTTATGAGTATATTCAGGTCTTATATCATATGATATAAGATATGGTGATGACAAATTAAATACGACACGATAAAAAGTTCTAAACCGAAATTTGTCGTATCGGGCGAATACCGAAACTTCGCCAACGTGTCACGTACTTGCCATAAATAAATGGCCAGCCCATATACATCAAAATATGATGTAAATTTTGTGCTACACATGACATATTCAGCCAAAAATACTTTCCATGTTGGCACACACAAATTACTCCACATTAAGGCCAAAATGTGAAGATTCCAAGTTTAATTTTGTCACATGCTAATGGTACCACTTTAAACCAGCCAAGTGCTGAGATTTAAAGTATATATTATATATATTATGTATAACATAATATATATAACATGTGAAAAAGTTGGAATTTAAATTAGAGAAAAATCGGGTAATCGATAAATATCGAAAATTCGGTTTTCTACGCACATAACATGGAACGTTTTTCTTGTACATCATGTGACACGTATCTAGACACTTTTTACATATGATATACATCTTAAAGTGTTCTAGTAAATTAAATTAAGGGCTGATTGGAATATTACATGTGTGTATTATTAAAGGTGCACTATTTTACAAAGTTAGCAAAAATAAATTTCAGCACATGTTACACATCATATAACGTTACATACAGCTAAGTTGGAGCACATGTGGAGCTTTGTTGGCATATTGATTGGTCAAGGATCAATCATACATTGTTGGTGAATTGAAAAGAGAAGCTACAAATGGTAAGAATTCAACATATATCTCTCTTATGTCACATGCTAAAAATTTCAGCATACTAACCTCAAGCTGGCCGATTTTATGGTGTTAAATGTGACATATTTTGTCATTTTTTATTAGGTGATTGATTAGAAGAAGATATGGTAAGGTTTTGAATAATAATTAAAAAGATAAATGGTGATATTTCACATATCACACATGCTGAAATTTTTTTTAACATGTGTACATGGTGTGGCCGAAGTTTAGTACTAAAATGTCTCCAAGTTCATCTTTTAATTGGTAGAAGTACATACCATATATTATTGATTCATTTTTATGATGAAAATTTAAAGAAAAATGGTAATGATTTAAAGTTTATCCCCATGATGCACATGCTGAAAAAATTCAGCATGGCAAGATTGTCTTGGCCGATTTTTTGGTATAGAAATGGAAGAATTTTTGGTCTTGCAATTTATGAGAAAATTCTTGATTTATGGTATGATTTTGTGATTGATTTTTGGCACATTTTAAAGTGAATATCTCAGAGTTTTTTCCATGTCATCTTGATGACAACATTGAGCCAATAAGGAGGTGCCAAGTAAGCGAAGACTAAATGATGATCCAATAGGAAGATGCCAAGTAAGCAAGGCATTGTCACAATGATGTCTTACACTCTCTCAAGGACTTAAAAGACAATTTTCAAGAGGGGAGAAGCCCTAAGGGGGGACGGCTGCAACTATAAGGAAAGAAGAGGGGAGCAAACAAAATACTACAACAAGCATTGCATTTCAAAGAGATCAAATTGCCAAGCTCTTCTTCTCCTACATTTTCTTTCTTTCTCTTTTCTTGTAAAAGCCTATTGTATTCATATTCTTTCAATCTTGAATAGGCTTGAGATAAACCACCATTCATACATCTTTGTAAAAGATTGATCAAGGTGTGATCAATCTTCATTCTAAAAAGGTGGTGGTGTTCGTGCGAATTGTACTTACAATACAAGGTTTGTAAAGGGTTGGAGTTAGGTGTAACTCTATCAACCCTGCGGTAAGGTGTACTGCGTGTGTGTGATTAGTGTGAACCAAGGAAGGTGTTCCTTGAAGACTGGAGTAGGTTGTTTATAACCGAACCAGTATAAAATTCTTGGTGCCATTTACTTTCTGCATTTACTTTTCAGTTACTGCACTGTTTATCCTTCTTGTTCGCATCCGTAAAAATAGTAAACGATTTTTAAAAATTACAAAAATTTCCAGAAACATACTTACACGTTCTAGGGTTAATTTGGCACAAGTTTCAATCCTTTTGGATAAGTATAAGTCAATCAAACATCAAAGGTTCTGAGACTAGTGCAGTCTGATTTTCAGACTTGCAAAGGTTGAGACTTTGATTATATTTGACCTACTTCCCAAAAGAATTTTCCAAAACTGTTTCAACCCATTTAAATATAGTATATAAGGAGTTAGTGGTCACATTTTCAGAGCATTTGGACGTTCACACAAATAGGAATTAATTTTTCAAAACCATCTACCGTTTCTGGCAGATTTGCACAATCTGAGTACCAACGGTTTTTGAAGGGGTTAAAGGTAGAATTTTAATTTGAAATTTTTAGGGGACCCTCATAACATCTGAGGCTAAATTCTCTCAAAATTGCATAATTTTTGGAGATCTCTAACCTAGTTTTAAAAACGTTTTAAAACTGGTCCTGAAAACAGAATCTGTTTACAGAACTTGAATTGTTCAAGTTTAAAGAAATTTAAAAACCACACTTTCCGCACCATCTATTCAACCCCCCCCCTTCTAGTGGTGCCTTGCAGATCCTACATATTTTACTATCTTGAATCATGTGGATTAATTGAAAGATGTTATGGCAATGTTTTGAATATTCTATGGAAACAAATAAAGTGATATTTTCAAATATCACACATGCTGAAAATTTCAGCATGTGTGGGAATGTATGTCGGCCAAATTCTTGGGTCTATTGGTGATCAATTTTTATTCCAAAATTGATAAGAATATTATGTACTAAATGATGATTGATTTCTTCTTTATTTTCAAGGAATAAATCAAATACAAACTTGGCAACAATTTGAATAAAATACAAATGTTACACATGCTGAAATTTCAGCATGTGGAGGAAGTTAATGGCCGAATTTTTGGTTGGAAATGTTGACAATTTGTCTTGCTAATTATGTGGGATGATTATGTGACTTATGGTAATAAGTTTGTGGCTAATTGGCACATGATTTTTGAGGTTTAATTTCAGATTTATCTAGTCATCAAGTGATGCCAACTTCCATCCAATCAATGAGTGCCAAGTAAGCAAGAGCTTAATGATCGTCCAATGAGGAGTTGCCAAGTAAGCAAGGACATGTCACAATGATGAAATACACTCTTCCAAGGACTTAGAAGATAATTTTCAAGAGGAGAAGGGCATCATAGTGGGCGGCCATATGGTGATAAAAAGGAAAGAAGAGAGCAAACAAAAGACAAGAACAAGTCTTGCAAATTGAAGGATCAAAAACGTTTTCTAGCCTCTTCTCTCTACACTTCTTTCTTTCTTCTTTCTAAAAGCCTATTGTACTCATATTCATATATTTGAATAGGCTTCATATAGACCACCACATACTCTCTTTATTGTTGTAAAAGATTGATCAAGGTGTGATCAATCTTGCACTTGCAACGTGGTGGTGTTCGTGATCGTTGTATTCTCATACAAGGTTTGTAAAGGGTTGGAGTTGGTGTATAACTCCATCAACGCTGTGGTAAGGTGCTATTTTGTGTTTTGTGATTAGTGCTAACCGAGGAAGGTGTTCTCGAAGACTGGAGTAGGTTGTTTTAACCGAACCAGTATAAAATTCCTATCACACGCAAACTACAGCCATGTTGGAGCTTATGTGGAGCTTTGTTGGCATCTTGATTGGCCAAGAATGAAGCATACAATGTTGGCGACATAAAGGAAGAAGCTACACAAGGTAACATTTCAAACTATGTCACATTTGTAACACATGCTGAAAATTTCAGCATGTGTGCATGGCTGGCCAATTTTTTACTCTTAATGAGCCATATTTTACTATCTTGAATCATGTGGATTAATTGAAAGATGTTATGGCAATGTTTTGAATATTCTATGGAAATAAATAAAGTGATATTTTCAAATATCACACATGCTGAAAATTTCAGCATGTGTGGGAATGTATGTCGGCCGAATTCTTGGGTCTATTGGTGATCAATTTTTATTCCAAAATTGATAAGAATATTATGTACTAAATGATGATTGATTTCTTCTTTATTTTCAAGGAATAAATCAAATACAAACTTGGCAACAATTTGAATAAAATACAAATGTTACACATGCTGAAATTTCAGCATGTGGAGGAAGTTAATGGCCGAATTTTTGGTTGGAAATGTTGACAATTTGTCTTGCTAATTATGTGGGATGATTATGTGACTTATGGTAATAAGTTTATGGCTAATTGGCACATGATTTTTGAGGTTTAATTTCAGATTTATCTAGTCATCAAGTGATGACAACTTCCATCCAATCAATGAGTGCCAAGTAAGCAAGAGCTTAATGATCGTCCAATGAGGAGTTGCCAAGTAAGCAAGGACATGTCACAATGATGAAATACACTCTTCCAAGGACTTAGAAGATAATTTTCAAGAGGAGAAGGGCATCATAGTGTGCGGCCATATGGTGATAAAAACGAAAGAAGAGAGCAAACAAAAGACAAGAACAAGTCTTGCAAATTGAAGGATCAAAAACATTTTCTAGCCTCTTCTCTGTACACTTCTTTCTTTCTTCTCTCTAAAAGCCTATTGTACTCATATTTATATATTTGAATAGGCTTCATATAGACCACCACATACTCTCTTTATTGTTGTAAAAGATTGATCAAGTTGTGATCAATCTTGCACTTGCAACGTGGTGGTGTTCGTGATCGTTGTATTCTCATACAATGTTTGTAAAGGGTTGGAGTTGGTGTATAACTCCATCAACCCTGTGGTAAGGTGCTATTTTGTGTTTTGTGATTAGTGCTAACCGAGGAAGGTGTCCTCGAAGACTGGAGTAGGTTGTTTTAACCGAACCAGTATAAAATTCCTGTCACACGCAAACTACAGCCATGTTGGAGCATATGTGGAGCTTTTTTGGCATCTTGATTGGCCAAGAATGAAGCATACAATATTGGCGACATAAAGGAAGAAGCTACACAAGGTAACATTTCAAACTATGTCACATTTGTAACACATGCTGAAAATTTCAGCATGTGTGCATGCCTGGCCAATTTTTTACTCTTAATAAGCCATATTTTACTATCTTGAATCATGTGGATTAATTGAAAGATGTTATGGTAATGTTTTGAATATTCTATGGAAATAAATAAAGTGATATTTTCAAATATCACACATGCTGAAAATTTCAGCATGTGTGGGAATGTATGTCGGCCGAATTCTTGGGTCTATTGGTGATCAATTTTTATTCCAAAATTGATAAGAATATTATGTACTAAATGATGATTGATTTCTTCTTTATTTTCAAGGAATAAATCAAATACAAACTTGGCAACAATTTGAATAAAATACAAATGTTACACATGCTGAAATTTCAGCATGTGGAGGAAGTTAATGGCCGAATTTTTGGTTGGAAATGTTGACAATTTGTCTTGCTAATTATGTGGGATGATTATGTGACTTATGGTAATAAGTTTATGGCTAATTGGCACATGATTTTTGAGGTTTAATTTCAGATTTATCTAGTCATCAAGTGATGACAACTTCCATCCAATCAATGAGTGCCAAGTAAGCAAGAGCTTAATGATCGTCCAATGAGGAGTTGCCAAGTAAGCAAGGACATGTCATAATGATGAAATACACTCTTCCAAGGACTTAGAAGATAATTTTCAAGAGGAGAAGGGCATCATAGTGGGCGGCCATATGGTGATAAAAAGGAAAGAAGAGAGGAAACAAAAGACAAGAACAAGTCTTGCAAATTGAAGGATCAAAAACGTTTTCTAGCCTCTTCTCTCTACACTTCTTTCTTTCTTCTCTCTAAAAGTCTATTGTACTCATATTCATATATTTGAATAGGCTTCATATAGACCACCACATACTCTCTTTATTGTTGTAAAAGATTGATCAAGGTGTGATCAATCTTGCACTTGCAAGGTGGTGGTGTTCGTGATCGTTGTATTCTCATACAAGGTTGCATCAACCCTGTGGTAAGATGCTATTTTGTGTTTTGTGATTAGTGCTAACCGAGGAAGGTGTCCTCGAAGACTGGAGTAGGTTGTTTTAACCGAGCCAGTATAAAATTCCTGGTGTTATTTACTTTCATCACTTACTTTCTGTTTCAGCACTATTTATCGTTTTTAATCACGTTGGTAAAAATAGTAAACGGATTTTAAAAATCACAAAAATTTCCAGAATCATAGTCACGCGTCTTAAGGTTAATTTGGAGCAAGTTTCAACCCTTTTGGACAAGGATAAGTCATCCAAACATCTAAAGTTCTGAAATTAGTGCAGTCTGATTTTTGGGCTTGCAAAGGTTGATACTTTGAACGTATTTGACTAACTTCCCAAAAGAATTTTTCAAAACTGTTTCAGCCTAATTAATTACAGCTAATAAGGGGTTAGTCATAATATTTTCAGAGTATTTGGAGTTACGGTTAAATTGGAATTAATTTTTCAAATCAGACTACCGTTTCTGGCAGATTTGCGCAATCTGACCACTAACAATTTTTCAACGGGTTAGAGGTTGAATTTTAATCTGAAATTTTTAGGAGATACTCAGAACATCTAAGGCTAAGTTCTCTCCAAATTTCAGAATTTTTGAAGACCTGAAACCTAGTTTTCAAAACGTTTCAAAACTAATCCTGAAAACAGAAACTGTTTTCAAAAGTTGCGTTTTTGGTTTAAAACAATTTTAAAAACCACATTTTCTACATCCACTATTCAACACCCCCCCCCTTCTAATGGTGCCTTGAAGATCCTACAGTATAGTTCTCTCATATTTGTAAAAGTGCTTAAAGCTCGTTAAGCCTTTCTTTGTTCTTCATTATTGTATATTGACAGATAGAGAGTCTAACACAAGAGGAACCATAAATATTTGATCTCTTGCTTGTGTTTAGACTAGTGAGAAAGTGTGAACCCTACTATTTCATTCAACCCACTTGTGAAAGTTCTTGAGAGAACTTTGTTGAAGTTGTGAGGTAGCAAGAAATTATTCTTACTTAGAGCTGTAGTTGTTGTAGTTGCACAAAGGTATTTTGTGTAAGAAGTTGTTGTTGTGGTTGCTTACACTAAGATGTTAGTGTAAGTGTTGCTGTGTTGTTCTTATTAGCTTTAATAAGAAGAGTAATTGTTGAGAATCCACTTTGGCAACAAAGCGGTAGTGTAGTAGAATCATTTACAATTCAAACCACTCTATGTCTGGTGTACTCATTCATTGCCTCTCATCTCCCAATCTTTCTTTCATTTTGAATTCCATTTTGAGTTGAGTCACAAAAGAAAATTCTGCAAAATTGCCAAACACTCTATTCACCTCCCCCTTCTAGAGTTTGTTACGGACCTAATAGTACATAAACTTAAGGCTATATACTCGGCTTCGGTGGTAGAGAGAGCTACACTAGCTTGTTTCTTAGAGAACCACGAAATCAGGTTGGTTCCTATGAATTGACATGTACCGCTAGTGGTTTTCTATTGAACTAGCAACCACCATAATCAGCATCACTAAATGCGTATAATTCCAACTTAGCATTTCTATTGTACCAAAGTCCCAAATGAGGTGTGTTTAAGATATCTAAACATCTTTGTTACTGCATTGTAATGTGATACTTTAGGACAAGATTGAAACTTAGCACTCATACATACACTAAACATTATATCTGGTCTAGATGCAGTTAAGTATAACAATGATCCAATCATAGACCTATATAGTGTGTCATCAAAAAAAATACCATTTTCATCCTTGTCTAATTTGGTACTAACACTCATCGGGGTAGGAGTTGGTTTCAACTCTTCAAATCCAAACTTCTTAATCATATCATTGACATACTTACATTAGCTAATGTGTATTCCTATAGGGCTTTGTTTGATTTGTAACCCTAAGAAGTAATTCAACTCTTGTACCATTGACATTTCAAATTCTGACTTCATACATTCTTCGAAGTCCTTTACTAGGGTAGAGTTGGTTGAACCAAAGATAATATTGTCTGCATATATTTGAACTATTAATAAGTCATTATCTTTTCTTCTTAGGAATAATGTGTTGTCTATGGTCCCCCTTTGATAATTATTTGCAATAAGAAAGTTTGCAAATCTATCGTACCAAGCTATTGGAGCTTGTTTCAAACCATATAAAGTTTTCTTAAGTTTGTATACATGGTTAGGATTCTTTGGATCTTCGAATCCAGGGGTTTATTTGACAAACACTTCTTCTTGGATGAATCCATTCAAGAATGCACTTTTGACATCCATTTGGAAGAGTTTTATGTTACTTAAACTTGCAATAGCAAGTAATAATCTAATTTCTTCTAGTCGTTCAATGAGTGCAAACGTTTCTTCATAATCTATTCCTTCTTGTTGATTATAACCTTGTGCGAATAGCCTAGCCTTATTTCTTGTATTGTTTCCTTGTTCATCCATTTTAATTCTAAAGACCCATTTTGTGCCTATTATGGATTTATGTTCGGGTTTAGTTCTAAATCCCACAGGTTGTTTCGGGTAAATTGATTTAACTCTTCATGCATGGCATCTACCCATGATATATCACATAAAGCTTCCTTAACATTCTAAGGTTCTAAGTGTGAGAATAAGACATGATCTTCGGCTTGACTTATATTTCTACGTGTTCTGACTCCAACACTTGGATCCCCAATGGTTAACTCTTTTGGGTGTTTGTGTTTATCTTTTATAAGCCACCAATTCCTAGGTTGACTAGATTCACCTTCATCTTGTTCAAATGTTTCATTAGTGTGAACATTATCATATTTGGAGCATCTTGTAAATTAGATGGATTATCTTCTAATTGCAAAATTTCTTCATCTACTTCACCTAAGGGTTCATGCATGTCTTGTTCAGGAGGAGTTTGGTGTCAATAATTTAACAAAAACGAAAATCAGCGATCGAATTAAGATACATACTGATAGGACAATATGACATACATTGGATCAGGGTTAGGAGCCAATTGTAAGAAAGTATACTTACAAGATTGTACTATTTCGTTTCAGAATACAGACTATACATATAAAAGTTTTCAGTTTCTAGCTCATAAGATAAACAACAACACTGGAACGAATACAGACTATACATAAAAAAGTTTAAGTTTCAAGCTCATAAGATAAACAACAGTGAAACGGATATAATTACTACACCAAATACTCATAGAAGATGAAAAGAAGCTGCTGCAAAGGATATGGAGAAACATACCATTACAAAAATTAACAGATCAAATCAAAGTCAGGCAATAGTTTTCCATATTCCACAGAAGAGGGCTATGGGAAAGAGTAAAGATTTTCTTCTTGACAAAAGCAATAAAAGACTATAGAGACTTTGTTCATTGGAAACTTTTGCCTAAAGTAATCATCATTCCCTAGCTTCTGTATCGCCACCCTGAAACAGAGAAAAGGGGATCTTCATGCCAACAAATAATGAAACAACCATTTTGTTCCCTCACTTCAAATCCATCATATTTGCTACTCTGCAGAACTCTTCTGGCTAGCCTCATACTGTTAAAGCTCAATGGAATTCTTCCAAAACCTCCCATCTCTAATCTAGGAATCCATTTCTCAAGCTTCTCATGCCTGACATTTCTTTCAACCCCTTCACATGATATTATATTCTTTATTTCTTCTCCAAACATCAACTTCTCAATCTTTCTTCGCTCCATTGGCGCCCTAGGCATAGTGTTATCCAAGCAATCAAACATTGCTGCATAGAACTTTAAAGCTTCATTAACTCTTTCCATCATTGTATTACCATTGTGGTTCGACTCTTGCTCTGTTACTACCATAAGCTTTGGTGAAAGGCTCCACAGCGCGTTGAGGAAGCTTGAAGATTTCGGTCGATGAGGCGTACATAGAGAGGATGATGAGGATGAATCAGGACTCGAGACATATAAGCTCATGGAATCTCTATCAAGAAAATCACCTAGTGTTTGTGAACCCATTGTCAGGCTTCTTTGCAACTGAAGCGAGATAGCACTGCGTGATATAGGAGTCGGGCTCCTACGTAGAGGCTCATCATCAGAGGCTAGTAAGGAGTGTAGCTGAAGCACAGAGCTGACAGCAACAGCTTCACCTGTTTTTACTCGTAAACTTCCCATGTCAAGATTCTCAAGTTTGCTGACAATGGGATGGAACTGAAACGGGACATCCAATTTCTCAGCGGCTTCATTCAATTTATGAGCCATTTGATCTAATACCTCCTTTTCTCCATGAATGCCAGTGATTCTTAGATGGGGAGGGCCTTCACGCCTAACTTTTAGCTCTTGGAGAAGATTAATCCACTGAGCAGGCTCAGAGCAATTGAGATCAATGATATGAACAACCATTTCACCTTCCATGGCTTCAAGAATTGATTGATTTGTGATTACATATGCAAGCCTCAAAAAAGGGCAGTACTCGAAAAACAGCTTTTGGGCTCGAATGATTTCCTCCCCTGACCTCAACTTTGTTGAATTTAGAGCCTTATATAGTCCAGGCTTCCAGCTTTTGAGCACACGTTCAGCAAGTGCCTCACTGAAATATGCAACGATTCGCTGAACTATATCGCCATCAGGCGATGCGAGCAGGGATATTTGGTCTAAGGCCATGCTGGCATTGTCTAAATTTCCAGCAGCTACACATCTAGCACAGGCTGTGAGAAGACTGAAAAGCCACAAGCCCCTCTCATCTGATTTCATTTCCCTGAAAAATGGGTATGGCGAACCGATCCCTGGTGTCAATGGCATCATGGAGAAGAATTGTAGAGGTGATGAATTCATTGAAGAATATCCTTCTTCTTTAGCGATCCCTACCACTAACAGAATATATATAAGTTAATTTTTTTTTGTGTCATACCATATACCAGAGAAATTACCTCGAGAAAATGTTGCACATTGCTGAGATTTAGCTCAATACTTTTCAAAATAATGTCCAAAAAATAAAAGGTCAAGAAGAACTACTTTATTAAAATTATTTTTTCATCTGTCCCAAAAATACTATCTACTAGAACATAAAAAAAGAAGACCTTTTTATTTTTGGTAACAAGAGTAATTTACACTATATATGTTATGATGATCAATGAATAACTATTAAATATTCTTTTTCCCTCATTGAACACAATCTTAAAATCTTCATCTAGTTTATCATATACAACACTCGAATTTTCTAACCAAAATTTTCCAGACCAAGATGAAACTTCTAATTTTCAGGATCAGCATCCCATATACCTACCTATGCATGGTTGTATAGGATGTTCAAATATTAG
Source organism: Eustoma russellianum (assembly GCA_036186865.1). NCBI lineage: Eukaryota > Viridiplantae > Streptophyta > Magnoliopsida > Gentianales > Gentianaceae > Eustoma > Eustoma russellianum. The sequence continues at coordinate 8,680,813 of AP025072.1, read as the reverse complement.
GGGGGAAAAAGAAAAGAAAAACAACTACATTAACAAGAGAAGAACTTAAAGACCTTGATCCAAAAAAATATAGAATAGAATGACTTACTAGCAACTTCAGCTAACGTTTTTCTCCGATCATGAAATTGGAGGTACCCCTTTTGGCCAGAATGGACAGTTATCCTCAAGCTAGAAAATGCAACACAAAATTGTTGAAGCAACCACAAAAATTGATCACCCCATAAACTTTAGAGGCTTCCTGGTTTATGATAACTATGGTACAATGGAGACAAGTTTTGGCAGACTTCCTGTCCTAAAAGAACACCTTCCATTTCTTGTCCTGACCTCATTTGTTCTTCTTTGGATTCTTCAAACAGGAATAAACAGAGATTTTAAAATATAGAGAACATTTTCCTAGCTTTTCCGGACTAATCGAAAACTACTTGTTCGTCTTCTTTCGTATGAAAATAGCATAAACTGCTGGCGAGTCATGCTATGATTCCAACTCAAATCAAAACTCCAACCGCTTGTTACCAAAACATGACAACTTTATTTCTTGTCACGTAGTTTTAGTGGTGGGGTTTGCATAGGAAGGAGGGAAATAAGTCAAAAATACAATATTGTTCTCTGTACGAAGCCATAGACCATAAATTTGGCCTCATCTTTCTTACATCAAGACGGACAAGGATTTCCTAGGAAAATCCAAAAGGTTCACGTTGTACATGTTGGGATTTGGATTATGCTTTTGAAGTGGGGTGGGGATGTGATGTAAGGTTTTCTCAGTTATCGTAGTTCTACCCTCGCACTCCATTAGTTTTTCGAAAACTGGCCCCATAATTATGGAAAAAGCTACCGTTACCCCGGTTAGCATGTCTGTTCTGTGCTATCTTTATGTTAATAAATTATACGTACACATTTTTCCTCTCATGTTTTTTTTTTTTTTGTTTTGCTCAGCATTTTTCTACTCTTGGTGAAACTAAATTGTGAATCGGCACACGAATTTGATAATACGATGATTAGATTATACACGCCAGTGATGGATGTACAATGTAATTCAACTTTATTAATACACACACACTCTTACATTTATATTTATATTTATGTATTGATATATATATTTCAATCTATAAAACGTATTAATTTTGTCTCAGTATCTTAGTCTAATATCTTTTTTCGAAATATCTTAAAATTTTGCCTAATTTTCAATTATTGCTATAAACGCACCGAATTGTGTTTATATACAAAATTATAGAAGGGTATGCATTCATTATGATAAACAACCAATGATTTTGAGAAAACTATCAAAGAAGCGAGCAAAAGATAAAAAATGATGTTTTAACCATATCTACTAGTGATTTAGTTTTCTCAAATTATCAAGATATGTAGAAAGTAAAACCCAGTGTACTTTATATCTTTCTAGTGATTTAGTTTCGATTAAAGCAACCTTTCTCATGCGCATGGCTGATTGTTGCAGTGCTAGGAACTAAATAAAAGGCAGGATTTTTTAGAAATTTCAAAAGAATTAAGGGTAAAAAAAATCCAAAATTGAGGAACCATTTCTAAAACATCTTTTGGCCATAAAGTTCATAAAAATATGACATATGTATTATTTCATTTCTAATAACAATCAAAAAATAATATTTTATTAATTTATCACTTTACTATTCATATATATACATTTTAATTCTCTTCTATAAAATTACAAAATATTATTTACTTTGTTTGATAATCTTATCTCGTCAATACATGACGAATGGTGCGTACTATAAAGTTACTTACAAAATAGAGGGACAAAATACTTCGTGTACTTTTTTTTACCCATACCAGAAAATGAGGAGTGGTGCGTACCATGAAGTTACTGTAGGAAGTTTCATTTATCGTAAAATAGTACTTCAACCCATTGCCTTTGTCGGAACTGTAGATGCTTTCTATTGTATTAAATTGCCTTCGTTCCATAGCTTTTGTCTGAACTTAAAGATGCTTCCTATTGTATTAAATTACCTTCGTTGAATACTTCATAGAATACAATAACAATGATTCCATTACGAGAATACAGGATCCTGCTAGTGATCATGCATCATTTTAAATTATCTTTGCGTCAAGGTTTAGTGATGCATTCTTTTCTTAGCCAAAAGCTGAGTAAGGGGTAAGAAAATTTCCACCCAAAATTCGATTGGGAAGTTTAAAGGACGAAAAAATTAATATATTTAGAGACAAAGTCATCTCTGCAACATTAGATCGTCTGGGTGAGGACACAAATCAAATATGGGAGGCTATGGCGACTACTATTACTCACGCGGCGAGACAAACTCTTGGGGTAACTACATGAAAGACGACTGTACATAAAGAGACGTGGTGGTGGAATGATGATCTGCAACAAAAATAAGGGATAAACAAAAGATTTTTAGAGAGCTATTAAGCTGCACAGATGGGGAGGAGAAAGTGAGATTGAAGAAGAACTACAAAATCACCAGGAAAGAGACGAGAAGGCAGTGATGGAGGCAAAGATCGCAGTCTATCAAAGGATGTACAAAAGACTAGAAACAAACGGCGAAGAGCATGATATGTTCAAGATTGCCAAAGCTAGGAATCGAAAGAGGCAGGACCTAGGAGGCGAAAAATTTATAAAGGGAGAAGATGGACATGTTTTAGTCAAAGCACAAGACATAAAGTAGAAATAGCAAACATACTTTCACAATCTTATTAACGGCAGGAGGACCGACCATGAAGAAAGAGAAAGCATCACTACCAACAACGACAACATAATAACTCCGACTGTTGGAGCATCACACCAGAAGAGGTGATGAGAGAACCGAGGAAGAAGGAAAGAGCTAAAGCAGTTGGCTTAGATTACATTCACATTGAGGCGTGGAAGTATTTGGGAGATGGAGGGGTTCAATGGCTAACTACTTTGTTCAACCTTATTTACAAAACAGGAAAGATGCTAGATGAGTGGAGAAAGAGTGTCGTTGTCACCCTATATAAGAACAAAGGAGACGCACAATGTTGTGGGAACTACAGGGGGATTAAGTTGCTAAGCCATACCATGAAGTTATGGGAGAGAGTAATCGACACTAGAATTAGGGAATAAACTCAAGTAAAGGTGAACTAATTTGGTTTTATGCTAGAACGGTCAACAACGAAAGCAATACACATCCTAAGGAGATTGATGGAGAAGTATAGGGAGAAGAAGCGCAATCTACGTATGGTTTTCATCGATCTTGAAAAAACGTATGATAGCTTGCCGTGTAGCCTGATCTGGGATAGCCTGGATGCAAGAGGGGTTCCTACGAAATATATAGACATAATTACGAAAATGTATGATAGGACGAAAACAACCATTCGCACGGCTGTGGGGAATACAGACTTCTTTCTGATGGAGGTAGGCCTCCATCAAGGGTCTGCGTTGAGTCCATTTCTTTTCACAATTGTCTTTGACGAGTTATCAAAGCCGATCCAGGAGTCAATTTCGTGGTGTATGCTTTTTGCTAAAGATATTGTATTAGTCGTAGAGAGTAAACATACCCTGAGTATGAGACTAGAGTAGCGGATAGGTGTTTTAGAGATAAAAGGCTTAAGGATTAGTCGTTATAAGACCGAGCATCTGCACTGCGACTTCAGCGGCGTAGCTGACGGTGAGAATAGCCAGCTCACCATCGAGGGTCAAGTGGTACCACAGGTAAGTAAGTTCAAGTACCTCATTGTACAGTAAGATGAGGACATAGATAGTGATGTAGCACACCGAGTTCAAGCAGGCTGGTGTAGATAGAGGGCGGCCTCAGGGATGTTGTGTGACAAGAATTTTCCAACTAAAATAAAAGAAATTTTATAGGGTGGCAGTGTGACCAGCAATGCTATATGGAATAGACTGCTGGGCCATCAAGAGGCCACAGTCGCAGAAGATGGAAGTGACAGAGATGAGGTATTTTGAAAAAGGTTAGGGGTGGCTAGTATAGCAGATAAGATAAGGGAGGGAAGGCTGAGGTGGTTTGGACATGTCAAGAGGAAACCGACAACAGCATCTGTGGGAACAATTGAAAGCCTCATTGTAGAGAAAAAAGGAGTAAAGGCAGGCCTACATTGACTTGGATGAGGGGATTAGGCATGGCCTACTAGATTTGCACATCTCTGAGGACATGATCCAGGATAGGAGTTCATGGAGGCAGAGGATTAAGGTTAGCGAGGTATAGACCGGATATAGGGGTATCTTAAAGTATATTTAGGCGTAGATACTATCTACACTTTAGGTTGACTTTGCACTTGTTTGTTTATGTTTTTGTCGTTGTTTTGCATTATATGTACATATACACGTTTATGGGTATTTTAATATTGGCAGCGTCCTCTTTATATTTCCTGAATTTGCATACTAACACACTAGCACATCAGATCCCTATTATTGTGTCATTTATGCAGGTACATATAGAGCTGGGGGTCTCACTAGAAGCAAACTCTTTATCCATTGGGATAGAGGTATTATTTGCCTGCCGCTTACCCTCCCTTGACCCTAGCGATAACTTTTGATGTCATTGGGATATACTGGGTATGATTAATGATTGATGATGATGAACTGTTTACCAAAAATTTCACAGATGCTTGCTCCTTTCACTAGTTCTTGAAAGATTTTCGCAATCTTTAAACTGATTCGAATATATATATACACACATACACACACACACATATGTGTGTGTGTGTATGTGTGTGTGTATAGACACGCACATATGTTTTTTTGATGAAGGGAGGCTTAGCCCCCTGTTGTATTAATTAGGCCTCACATATAGCGGAGGAAAACCAATAGTACACATCAAGTCCCGATACAATAGAATGAAACAACTGAGCGGAAGAAAAATAAAACCAATTAACTATAAAAGAACTAGGGGTGGGGGTGTTGCTCCCAATGGATATGAACTGCCTCATTAAAACCTTCGCAAGCAAAACAACCCTTGTAGATAAAATCTTGCACGAAGGAAAAAGAGTACGTATTTATCCAAGTGGGACAAATATTACACATTACCATAAGAGCTCAAAGTAAGAGAGATGTTGTTCTCGGCCAATATCCGTATAGCATCCATATATGTCCATCGCCGAACATGCCATGCAAAAGGAAGTCAGGAAAGTGTACATCAATTCTGTGCAGTAGCAAGATAATATCGAAGGAACAAGAACTGAAGGCATACTCGACCTGTCTGCATTCATTGAAATGCAGGTAGAAACTGTATAATTGCACCAATCCATAAGGAAGACATGATTTCCTCTGCAATAGCTAATGCCAATGTGACACCTCGCAAAAAAGATAAACATATAAAAAAGCTAAGCAGTAGCATGAAACCGTGATAAATAGATTCATATCTGCCAGCCCGAAAAAAGAATAATATGGTACCTGAGCTGCCTGAAACAAAAAATTGATACAGGCAAAAATAATGTGAATGACACCAGTCATATCAGTTGCGCATGTATGGTGTAGTCAAGTCAGTGAGTAGATAACCTCGTGGCACGGGGAGCAAGTGGCGTATATCCATAAACTCAGTAAACCTAGAATGTTGCAGGGCATGAGCTGCTAAATGATGAGCCACAGAGTTTGTCTCCCTCGGTGTATATCTAAGCTCCGAGTGCACAAGATTCAAGAAAGTTTGTAGTCTGCCCAAGTCATCTCGAAAATCCCCAGGCACTGAGGATAAATCATCTAACAAGCAAAGAATGATCATGCCATCCGTCTCTATAAAGAAACAAGTAAGTTGAAGCGAATAATAAATTGTTGTGTATAGAAGTGCTTGAATTTTAGCCCTAAGAGGGGAAATTTTGGGTAATGAAAATTCAATCGCTGATTGTAGTGTCCCGCTCCCGAACCCTAGCATCGGAAACAGTGCACCCGCCGTAGTCAACTACGAGAACCACAAGGCGTCATTCAAACTTCTTACATAGCAGAAATAACGTAGAAATTTTTTTCGCAGAAACGATAATTAAAAATTCAAATTCAATTCATAAATATTCTCAATGTAAAAATAAACCAAAGTTTAGGGCTGGCGAAACCAAACAAATCAAATAGAACACTAAAAGTCTGATAAAAACAAAATAAATATGGAAACCATAAGTCATGTCCCAATATATCTCGTATAGCTCACTCGCCCCAGCTTGCATAGTCAGACTCGTCCTCTACGAAAATGTATTCGATCTCGGCTCACCTGTGGAAGGATAAGTAAGGGGTGAGTAATTGGAAAATCACTCGTAGGTTACCCGTCTTTGCCCAGAAAGAAGCCATACTTACAAAATACATAAGCATGTAAGGAAAATAACAACAAATATATAAATAAATAAAGAACAACAATAACCGGAACGTAAAATAAACACACACTCATCCAATCAAATGCAATGCGCAACTTCATGATGCATGTTTCTTCTCACTATCGTGTCACACGCAACAACATCATTATCCCACATAATATGTTCCTTTCTTTTCCATGATATGCTATGCATGATCCGGGTCCTACTCATTACTCCGTAACGTGAAGTCAGCGGTCATCACTCTGTAACATTGAGTCAGAAGACATCGCTCCGTAACGTGGAGTCAGCAGACATCGCTCCATACGTGGAGCTAGTAGTCATCGCTCCGTAACGTGGAGTCAGCGGACATCGCTCCGTGACGTGGAATCAGCGGACATCGCTCCGTGACGTGGAGTCAGCGTCCTGAAGGGATGCAATACAATGCACGTGCCATGGATGCCTCCACACACATAATCCATAATTCGGTGCATCCATGCTCCTATATATACTCGCGTCCATACACGTGCATATATACTGCATGTATACGCCCACTTTATTACGGTGTATTCATACTTATATATACACCCGCACCCGTACACATGCATATATACTTGTAGGAATACTCCCATTTTATTAGTATTATTTTTATCTATTTAAATATATTTTTCTTACATTTTTCTAATATTTATGGGCTACTAATATATATATATATATATTTTTCCATTATTTATATTATATTTTTTTTGTCATTCTTTCTTATTATTATTTCCTTCATTTAGTAATAATATTATTATTATTTATTATCACTTACGGTTTTTTCACTGTTATATTTATTTATTTTTCTTATATTATTCTATTAATTATTTATTAATATATATATTTCCTTATTTATTTACTTATTTATTATTATATTTTATTATATTATTTTTATTCCTTTTCTCCTCGCATACTGACGTCTCTTTTTTTAATTTTATTTTATATTATTTTATTCTAGTAAGTTACTAAATAATTAATATTAATATTATATTAATTAATTAATTTACCTCTTCTCTCTTTTTAATAACAACGAGGCCCCCTTTCACCTTTTGGCCGCACAGAAGCAGGTGGCCCGCTGGCCGCTGGCCCGCTGGCCGCTGGCCCGCCTAGCATTCAAACCCTTTTTTTAAAATTTCTGAATCTCGGCCCAATCCAGCAGCGGCAAACCAGGCCTACGTACCTATGTCCACTATGCTACTGGCCCTCTACCCTTTTTCTAATTTTTTAAATTCTAATTTTTTTCAAAAATTCATAACTTCTTCGTTTTAACTCTGATTTTCTCAAACCAGTTGCATTTGACTCCTTATAACACGACGAACAAAATGGCACTAGGAACGTCAGCGCGTGTCAGGCACGCACCGTCAGGAGCGCGTGTGGGCCCCACACGCTACCCTGAAACGTGCGCATGTTGCGCACGGGCTGCCTCCAGGCCTAGTTTTCGATTTCCAGTTAATTCTGACATAATTTCCGAGCTATGTGGCCTATTTCTAAGACTATTCGGGTAAATTTTCATTTTTTTTTGCATAAAAATCGATTCTTTTACATAAATTTTCAAACCGTACAACCAACACCAATGGATACAAAAATTTCCACGTACATATACAAATATAAAGTAGCATATATATGAAAAATGAATAATAATAAAAAAAAAAGTAAAGCAAGCATGATTCACACACAAAGTGCGGGCAATCCGAGAAGAGAGAAAGGTAACCTACCTCTTAAACGAACATTTGCTAATCGGAATGTTGGATTTAGTGTAGTTTTTGCTACACTCCCTCTTCTTCCTTCTCTCTTTTCCTTCTTCCTTTCTTCCCTATGCTTCTCACGGTTTTTTTCTTGATGGAAGTCGACAGTTTGTTTTGATGGAGAAAGGGAGCAGAAGTCGTGTATATGAAGCGAGGGGAGGAAGATATGGTTGATAGGTTAGGGAGGTTAGGATTTGATTTAGAAAAATCTAAATTTGACAAGAAGATGACTCTATGTCCTTGCATAAGGACACACCCTAAAACGAAGAAATTAGTCCACAGTTGCAATGTATATAAAGTCGAATTTGAAACCATATACACGTACCTAGTCCACTCTTGGACGCGTCACTGTAAATGACGAACCCTTCAGAACCAAATGGTTGCGCCAACACAGGGGCAGTGGTCAGTCTCTTCTCGGTTCGTTGAAGCTCTTCTCGCATTCTGCGGTCCGTTCGAACTTCGTCTTCTTCTTGTCAACCTGCTCAGTGGCACCGCGATGGTAGAAACGCCCTCAACAAACTTCATGTAGTAGCCAGCCAACCCAAGAAAACTTCTTATTTCGGTCACATTGGTTTGTCTAGGCCACTCATTGATAGCTTCAATCTTCTTCAGATCCACTGAGATCCCCTCCTCCAAGACTACGTGACCCAAGAAGGACACCCTATTTAGCCAAAATTCACACTTACTGAATTTGGCATACAACTTCTTCTTCTTGAGATTCCCTAGAGCTTCCCTTAAGTGCTCGGCGTGCGCTCTTCGTCAGGCAAATAAACCAATATATCGTCGATGAAGACAACCATGAACTTATCCAGCTAATCTCTGAATACAGTATTCATCAAATCCATGAAGGCAGCTGGGGCATTAGTAAGTCCGAACGGCATCACTAGGAACTCATAGTGGCCGTATCTGGTGTGAAAGGCAGTCTTTGGAATATCCTCTTCTTTGATCCTTAACTGATGATATCCGGACTGAATATCTATTTTGGAATATACTTTTGCACCCTGTAGGGATACAAAAATTCGCGGTTAGTCTGATATTAAACACAACTGAATATCAATACATTATTTAGAGAGTTTACCTTCAGCTGGTTGAAAAGGTCCTCAATCCGAGGTAGAGGATATTTATTTTTGATTATGATCTTATTTATCTCACAATAGTCGATTCACAATCTCATGCTCCCATCTTTCTTCTTCACGAATAGGATAGGAGCTCCCCATGGTGAGACGCTAGGACGGATGAACTTACGATCTAGCAGTTCGTGCAATTGCTCCTTCAACTCCTTAAACTCTGCCAGTGCTATACGATACGGTGCTTTCGATATAGGCTCGGCACCTTGAATCATATTTATTGCAAACTCCACCTCATGGCTCGATGATAAACCTGGTAATTCATCGAGGAAGACATCCTTGAATTCATTTACCACCAGGATCTTGTCAATAGTTGGTACTTGCTGTTCAGCTTCTGCATCCATAGCATAGACCATAAAACCTTCACTATCTTTCTTCAACACCTGATGCGCCTGAGCTGCAGTCAGATATACCTCTTTCGGCTCTTTTTTCAGCTTAGATTTTCCATGAACGATGATCTCCTTCATATCGAAACCTCTGATGGTGACGCGCTTCAGCCGACAGTCAATGGTCGCCTGATATTCTGATAGCCAATCCATGCCGAAAATAACATCAAAGTCTCTCATTTGAATAGGGATAAGGGTCACGGTGAACTGCTGGTCCCTAATCTCAACTCGCATCCTCTATACAGATGATGGGATATTATCACCTGGTCACCGACTGCCTGAACTCGGTATGGCAATGGCTCAGGTTCTTAACGAATCTCATAGATATAAAAGAGTGGCTTGCGCTACTATCGAATAATATGTTAGCAGGGAATTTGTCTGCTAGAATCGCACATAGCACATTCAGGGTTATTCGCATACTAATATATTCAACAACAAATGATGTAATTGAAAATAAATTCACTGCTTAAATCAAAGGTTACCTGTCACGACGTAGCCAGCTGTCTCGACGTATGCATCAGTCATAACATAGACCCTGTCATTGGTCTTGGGCCTCCCTTTCTGCTGACCTCCCTCTGGCTGTTGTGTTTGTGGGGCTGCCTTCTCCTCAGTGCACTCCTTCGCGTAATGACCCGTCTTGCCACACCTGTAACAAACAGCCGCCTTTCTCCAGCACTCATTAGGATGTGTGCGTCCAGAGTGCACACGCGGCTGCAGTGGTCTGGTGCTTCTCGGTGGCTGTGGTCGTGTATCACTCCCTAGACCTTGCGGCTGGGGTGGTCTAAACGGCTGTCTGTCAAACTGTCGCCGAGGTACCTTAATCCAACGTCCAGGCCTACCAGCAGTAGTCTCATCCCGGGGCCTCTTGCCCCTCACCTCAGCGGCGATTCTCCTGAAATCGCCCTACACCTCACGAAAAACCTCTAATAGCTCGTCAAATGTCCTGGGTCTGGCAGTAACTATACCCAACTGTATATGTGATCTCAGCCCAGTCCTAAACTTCATCATCTTCAACTTCTCATCTGTCATCGTGGATGGGACATACTTACCCAGGGCATGGAACCTGTCAGCATACTCATCCACTGTCATGTTGCCCTGGGTCAGGGGCTGAAATTCTGTCATCCTCTAAAGAATCACACTATCTAGCACATAACACTTCTTGAACTCCTCACGGAACTGAGTCCAAGTAATAGGCGGCGCCAATCTGATCTCCACACTCTACCACCATTCTTCAGCATCACTTCCAGAAAAGCAATAACTACCTCTACCTTCAGCTCGTCCGGGGCCTGCAGTAACCGAAGACGGTCCAAGATCACCTTTAACCAGATCTCGACCTCCTCTAGCTTAGAGGTCCCTCTGAATGTAAGAGCCCACGCACTCCGCATCCCCTATAAAAGAACCTCAACCCCAGGCTGTGGTGGGGCGGAGGGTGTGCCTGCTGATTATTTATCTGCTGTTGCTGTTGTGCCAGCAGCTGTGTTATAGTGGCCATCACGTCGGCAAGTACCTAGGGAATAGCCCACTGACCCTGGTGGTTGTCACCACCATTACCTCTGTTTCTTGCTTGATCGCGTCTAGGCGGCACTTTCTGGAATTTCAAAACAGTCAAACATATGCATTTATCAAGTTCAGGCTAAGTTGGAGGGGTATTTTGAGAATTTCCAACCACTTGGGGGTTGCATGCAAAGGTTTAGGGGTAAAACGGTAAATAATTAAGAGAACATGAAAAATGCTCACACTCCCCTTAACCCGATCATAACTTAAGTCTAAGATCATCTCTTAAGTGTACTTTATTCATTAGGGTAAAATCGTCATTTTCGAAAAAGATCGGAGCTTATGTCTAAGTGATTTAGTTAACCCTGTGTTTCCGAGGCGGATCTAGAGCCTTGGATTTGATACCACCTGTAGCGCCCTGCTCTCGAACCCTATCATCAGAAACAATTCACTCACCGTAGTTTACTACGAGAACTACAAGGCGTTGTCCAAACTTCTTACACGTTAGAAATAACGTAGAAATGTTTTTCACGGAAACGATAATTAAAAATTCAAATTCAATTCATAAATAATCTCAATGTAAAGATAAACCAAAGTTTAGGGCTGACGAAACCCAACAAATCAAATAGAACACTAAAAGTCTGATAAAAACGAAATAAATATGGAAGCCATAAAGTCATGTCCCAATATATCTCTTATAGCTCACTCGCCCCAGCTCGTACAGTTAGACTCGTCCTCTACGAAAATGTATTCGAACTCAGGCTCATCTGTGCAAGGATAAGTAGGGGTGAGTGATTGGAAAATCACTCGTAGGTTACCCGTCTTTTCTAAGAAAGGAACCATACTTACAAAATACACAAGCATGTCAGGAAAATAACAACAAATATATAAATAAATAAAGAACAACAATAAATGGAATGTAAAATAAACACACACTCGTCCAACCAAATGCAATGCGCAACTTCATGATGCATGTTCCTTCTCACTATCGTGTCGCACGCAACAACATTATTATCCCACACAATATGTTTCTTTCTTTTCCATGATATGCTATGCATGACCCGGGTCCTACTCACCGCTCCGTAACGTGGATTCAGCGGTCATCGCTCCGTAATGTGGAGTCAGCGGACATCGCTCCGTAACATGGAGTCAGCGGTTATCACTTACGTTATTTTTCACTGTTATATTTATTTATTTTTTTCTTATATTTTTCTAGTAATTATTTATTAATATATATTTCCTTATTTGTTTATTTATTTATTATTATTATATTTTATTATATTATTTTTTCCTTTTCTCCTCGCATACTGATGTCTCCTTTTTTAAATTTTAATTTTATTTTATTTTATTTTATATTATTTATTCTAGTAAGTTACTAAATAATTAATATTAATATTATATTAATTAATTTACCTCCTCTCTTTTTTTATAACAACCAGGCCCCTTTCTCCTTTTGGCTTGCGGCCCAAACCACAGCAGCAGGTGGCCGGCTGGCCACTGGCCCGCCTAGCATTCAACCCCTTTTTCTTTAATTTCTGAATCTCGGCCTAGTCCAGCATCGGCAGACCAGGCCTGCGCACCTGCGACCTGCTGCGCTGCTGGCTCTCTACCCTTTTTTAAAATTTTGAAATTCTAATTTTTTTCAAAAATTTATAACTTTCTCGTTTTAACTTCAATTTATCTCAAATCAGTTGCATTTGACTCTTTATCACGCGACGAACAAAATGGCACTGCACACGTCAGCGCGTGTCTAGCACGCACCGTCAGGGGCGCTCGTGGGCCCCACACGCCACCCCTGAGATGAGTGCGTGTTGCGCATGCGCCGTCGCCTAGACCCAGTTTTCGATTTCCAGTTTAATTCTTGCCTAATTTCCAGGCTATGTGACCTATTACTAAGGCTATTCGGATAAATTCTCATTTTGTTTCGCATAAAAATAGAGTCTTTTGCATAAATTTTCAAACCGCGTAACCAACACCAATGGATACGCAAATTCCCACGTACATACAAATATAAAGTAACACATATATGAAAACGGAATAATAATAAAAAATAAAAATGAAGCAAGCATGATTCACACACGAAGTGCGGGCAATCCGAGAATAGGGGAAGGTAACCTACCTTTTAAACGAATATTTGCTAATCGAAAGATTGGATTTGGTGTAGTTTTTGCTGGACTCCCTCTTCTTCCTTCTCTTTTTTCCTTTTTCCTTTCTTCCCTATGCTTCTCACGGTTTTTTTTCTGATGTAAGTTGACAATTTTTTTTGATGGGAACGGGGAGGAGAGTCGTGCATATGAAGTGAGAGGAGGAAGATACGGTTGAGAGGTTAGGGAGGTTAGGATGTGATTTAGGAAAATCTAAATTTGAACCCAATTTAAATTTAACTACTATCAAAATTACCTCCCACTATCCTAATCCTTTATCCACGTTAACCACACATGCACACTACCTTCTGTTTATTATTTTTATTTTATTTCTTTTTTTGATTACAGGTTCCAACACTGATACTAAGGATCCGTTTGAGTCTCGGACTACCACACCCGCTGCATAGCTCAGTCTCCCCACAGTCGCATCTGTAGGATCTGCAAGGCACCACTAGAAGGGGGGTTGAATAGGTGGTGCGGAAAGTGTGGTTTTTAAAATTTATTTGAACCCAAACAATTCAACTTCTGAAAACAGATTCTGTTTTCAGGACCAGTTTTAAAACGTTTTTAAAACTAGGTTATAGGTCTATAAAAATTATGAAATTTTGAGAGAACTTAGCCTCAAAAGTAATGAGGGTCCCCTAAAAATTTCAAATTAAAATTCAACCTTTAACCCTTTCAAAAACCGTTGGTACTCAGATTGCTCGAATCTGCCAGAAACGGTAGATGGTTTTGAAAAATTTATTCCTATTTGTGTGAACGTCCAAAAGCTCTGAAAATTTAACCACTAACTCCTTATATACTATATTTAAATGGGTTGAAACAGGTTTGCAAAATTCTTTTGGAAAGTAGGTCAACTATAATCAAAGTCTCAACCTTTGCAAGTCTGAAAATCAGACTGCACTAGTCTCAGAACTTTTGATGTTTGATTGACTTATACTTATCCAAAAGGGTTGAAACTTGTGCCAAATTAACCCAAGAATGTGTGAGTATATTTCTGGAAATTTTCATGATTTTTTAAATTCGTTAACTATTTTTACGAATGGAAACAAGAAGGGTAATCAGTGCAGTAACTGAAAAGTAAATGCTGAAAGTAAATAGCACCAAGATTTTTATACTGGTTCGGTTATAAACAACCTACTCCAGTCTTCAAGGAACACCTTCCTTGGTTCACACTAATCACACACACGCAATACACCTTATCACAGGGTTGATGGAGTTACACACCAACTCCAACCCTTTACAAACCTTGTACGTTGAATACAATATGCACGAACACCACCACCTCGCAAGAATGAAGATTGATCACACCTTGATCAATCTTTTACAAAGATATGGAATATGTGGTGGTCTATATCAAGCCTATTCAAGATTGAAAAATATGAATACAATAGGCTTTCAAGAAGAGAGAAAGAAAGACAATGTAGAAGAAGAAGAGCTAGGCTTTTGATCACTTTGATTTTGCAATGCTTGTTCTTGTCTTGTTTTTGCTCATAGATTTTGATCACTTTGAATTTTCAGCATGTGACACATGGAGATAAAGTTCAAAATATTACCATTTTTCTTTGATTTTTCTTTATGAAATGAATCACCAATTGATGGTAAATATTCCTATCGTATGAGAAATGAACTTGGACACAATTTTGCTCATAGATTCGGCCACCACAAGTTACACACATGCTGAAAATTTTCAGCATTTGTGATATACAAAATATCACACTTTATTAATTTAAATTATTTTCAAATTTCTTTCATTTCTTCTCCCAATCAATCACATAATTTGAGATGATGAAATATACCATTTAATGTGCCAAAATCGGCCATCCTTGTTATCATGCTGAATTTTTTTCAGCATGTGTTATAAGAGAGACAAATTTTGAATTCTTACCATTTGTAGCTTCTCTCTTTAATTCACCAACATTGTATGATTGATCCTTGACCAATCAATATGCCAACAAGGCTCTAAATAAGCTCCATCTCAGCTGTAGGGGCGTTTCAATGAGTATGTGGATGTGCTGAAATTTATTTTTGCTAACTTTGTAAAATAGTGCACATTTAATAATACACACATGTTATATTCCAACCAGCCCTTAATTTAATTTTCTAGAACACTTTAAGATGTATAACATATGTTTCTAGATACGTGTCACATGATGTACCAAAAACGTTCCATGTGTTGTGTGCGTAGAAAACCGAATTTTCGATATTTATCGATTACCCGATTTTTCTCTAATTTAAATTCGAACTTTTGCACATGTTATATATATTATGTTATACATAATATATATAATATATACTTTAAATCTCAGCACTTGGCTGGTCTAAAGTGGTACCATTCACATGTGACAAAATTAAACTTGGAATCTTCACATTTTGGCCTTAATGTGGGGTGATTTTTGTGTGCCAACATGGAAAGTATTTTTGGCTGAATATACAGTCATGTGCACGAAATTTATATGAAATTTTGGAGTATAGGGGCTGGCCATCTATTTATGGCAAGTACGTGACACGTTGGCGAAGTTTCGGTATTCGCCCGATACGACAATTTTTGGTTTAGAACTTTTTATCGTGTCGTATTTAATTTGTCAACACCATATCTTATATCATATGACATAAGACCTGAATATACTCATAAATATGATTTAAGTATAGTAGTGTGACGTTAACGTACGTACGTAAAATATATAACGTGTCGGTAGTACGATGGAATACATGTGTATGTGCCTTTTTCAAAAAATCTAAAAATATATGTAATATATATGTATATACGCGTGTATAATTAAGAGGGGAGGAGGAGAAAAACTTTCCTTCCTTAGTCTTGTTGCCTTTGTGCCTTTTCCAAATGTGGCTTCCTTTAATGAACTACTTAGTTTAATAAACTAAGTACTTCACTTAATGAACTAGTTTAGTTTATTAATGGTGGCACCTGAAAATAGTATAAACACAACAAATGTTTGCCATATGATGTAAACTTTAACGCTTCATGGCTCGTTAGTCCGGCAACATTATATATAAGCTAAATAAGGCAAGTAATAGCAAAGTATCATGCATACATGTACACGTTTGTATATATATCATGCATTTAAGTCACTCATTTTGAAATCACTCAAACCCCCTTTTCTCTACAATCTCCCCCTTTTGATGATTTTCAAAATAACTTATGCACATGATTTAAATGCTATCGCTCCCCCTTGAAACATGCACAAACTTGAAATTTGAATTTCAAATTTCAAATCCGGCTCCCCCTTGATTTGTGCAATTAGTATCAATTAGTCTCTCTATCCCCCTTAAATCATGCTTTTCTCTCCCCCTTTATTTTAGAAAGTAAATCAAAAGATTCCTGTCAATAAGGAAAGAAAATCAAATCACGTCAAATCAAATCATATCAACGGGAATCATGCCTAATTTAGAACGAAGAGATTCATACGTGGCTTGATTTAAGGCTTTTGTAAAGATATCCGCTACTTGTGCTTCTGTGCGTACGTGATCTATGATAATATCAGCATTGTTTACGTGATCACGAAGAAAGTGATAGCATACTTCTATATGCTTAGCCTTAGAATGTAACACGGGGTTCTTAGACAAATTTATGGCACTCATACTATCACAATATATAGGAATTTTATTTACGGTAATTCCAAAGTCCGAAAGTTGTTGTTTTATCCACAACAACTGTGTGCAACAAAGGCTAAGTGCCATGTACTCAGCCTCAGTAGTGGACAAAGCAACACTTGCTTGCTTTTTGGAAAACCATGAAATGAGTGAATTTCCTATAAATTGGCAAGTTCCACTCGTGCGTTTTCTATCTATTTTGCAGCAACCATAATCTGCATCAGTGTAAGCATGTAAGTTAAATGTAGAATCCTTATCGTACTAAATTCCTAAGGTGGGCGTGTGCTTAATATAGCGGAATATTCTTTTTACCGCATTATAGTGAGACACCTTAGGTTGACTTTGAAATCGTGCGCACATGCATACACTAAACATAATATCAGGCCTACTAGCAGTTAAATATAGCAAATAACCTATCATAGATCGATATAAGCCATTATCAACGTCTTTACCATGTTCGCCTTTGTCTAATTTAGTAGTGACACTCATAGGGGTGGGGGATGGTTTCAAATTTTCAAAGTAAAACTTTTTAATCATGTCATTTACATATTTTGCTTGACTTATGTGAATCCCTTTACTCGTTTGCTTACTCTACAAGCTAAGAAAATAATTTAGTTCACCAACCATAGACATTTCAAATTCAGATTTCATGCAATTTTCAAAATCTTCAACAAGTCTATGTGAGGTAGAACCGAAAATAATGTCATCAACATAGATTTGGATAATAAGTAAATCCGATTTATCTTGTTTCAAAACTAGTGTACTATCTATAGTACCTCGTTTAAAATTATTTTCTAAAAGGAAAGTAGCAAAACGATCATACCATGCTCTCGGTGCTTGCTTTAGGCCGTATAGTGCTTTCTTTAGTTTGTACACGTGATCGGGATGTTTCAAATCTTCAAAACCGGGTGGTTGCTTCACGTATACTTCTTCTTGTATAAATCCGTTTAGGAATGCACTTTTTACGTCCATTTGATATAATCTGAAATCTTTCATGGAAGCAATAGCAAGTAATAGTCGTATAGCTTCTAAACGTGCTACGGGTGCAAATGTTTCATCGTAGTCAATTCCTTCTTCTTGATTATAGCCTTGTGCTACAAGTCTCGCTTTAATTCTAACAACCTTTCCTTCTTCATTCATTTTATTCCTAAACACCCACTTTGTGCCTATTATTTCTTGTCTTGTGGTCGTGGCACTAAATCCCATACATCGTTTCTAACAAATTGATTAAGTTCATCATGCATGGCATCAATCCAAGAAGAATCACTCAAAGCATCATGCACATTTTTGGGCTCAATTTCAGAAATCATAGCATGAAATTCATTTATTTCGTTTGATGTAATTCTTCTACGTGGTCGCACACCGTGAGTGAGGTCGCCTATGATGAGATCATGTGGGTGATCTCTATGCCATCTTGGTTGATTATTTTCTATGTTATCATGCATTTCTATGTGATCATGCATTTCTAGTGTGTCACTCATATCATGCATATCAAAAGAACCATCATCTTCATTCAACACGGGTTTCAATTCAAAGTCATCGTCATATTCCTTATCTTTATCAATCTCACCAAATTCATTGAATTTCACATGAATAGATTCCATAATTTGTCTAGTGAGAGGATCATAATATCTATATGCCTTTGAATTTATAGAATATCCAACAAAAATGCACTCAATTGATTTGGATTCAAATTTATCTAAATTATCTTTTGTATTCAAGACAAAACATTTGCATCCAAACACACGAAAATAGTCAATTTTAGGCATGCGATCATTCAAAATCTCATAAGGCGTCTTGTTTATTTTCTTTCTTATAGATAGGCGATTTACAATATAGCATACACAATTTATGGCTTCAGCCCACAGAAATCTAGGCAATTTATTTTTGCATAGCATAGTCCTAGCGATTTCTTGTAATGTACGATTCTTTTTTTCTACTACTCCATTTAATTGTGGAGTTCTAGGTGGCGAAAACTCATGCTTGATTCCTTTTTCTTCGCAAAACGAAATCATCTCTTTGTTTTTAAACTCACCGCCTCTATCACTTCTTATCTTTTTCACATTTACACCGTATTGATTTTCAAGTTGTTTAATTAATTTTGCAATCTCAACGGCGCTATCATCCTTATGTGCAAGAAATAAGGTCCAAGTATAACGAGAAAAGTCATCCACAATCACGCATGCATAGTGGCGCCCACCAAGGCTTGTAGTGCGACTAGGACCAAACAAATCAATATGCAATAGTTCTAAGATTCTAGTCGTGTTTATTTCATTTTTAGGCTTAAGTGACTCACGTGTTTGTTTGCCTTTTATGCAAGATTCACACAACTGAAAGTTGTCTAAATCAAGCTTAGGCAAGTACTAGGTTCTTTTGTTGAAGCTTTTCTAGTGTGGAAATGCCAATGTGACCTAAACGTCTATGCCATAAATTCACATTAGGTTCATTTGACATAAAACACTTAACTTTAGCGTCTACTACATCATCCATAGAAAGCGTAAAAATATTACCTTCTTGTTTTCCTTTTAAAACGGTTTCTCCATTTTTATTTATTATATTACAATAAGGGTGAGTAAAACACACATTGAAACCATTGTCAACAAATTGAGAAATGCTAAGAAGATTGTAGGATAAGTTGCTTACCAAAAATACGTTGGAGATTTGGAGAGTGTTTGGATTTCCAATCGTACCTTTTCCGATGATCTTGCCTTCATTGTTGTCTCCAAAGGTCACGGATCCGCCTTTTGTGACCTTCTTTAGTTTGGTGAATAAGATTGGGTCACCCGTTATGTGTCTCGAGCATCCACTATCAAGGAACCACTTAATAGATGTATCTTTCGATGTGTGGGCTCCCTGCAATGTGCAAAGATGATTTAGGTACCCTTTTAACTTTGGGTCCTTTCGAGTTAGTTAATCACCTCTTGGTAAAAGTACCTTTCGGTACCCATACTTGGGTGATCCTTCTCGGTCTATCAAATGGCAAGGATGTAGATGAAGGTGCGATATAGTAGACATGTGGTGCATGCACTTTGGGCCTTTGCCAAAGGACTCCTTTATACTCATTAAATGAAGGACATTTTTGATATGTCCTTGTGTGTGTGCGTAGTGCGTGGATGATATGAGTTTCGTGTATGCATGATTCTTTTCTTTTCATATCTATAAGGTACAAAGTTATATTTCACATGATATGAAGAAGAAGTGGGGCGTGATGAGGAAAGGGGCGCCTTTTGCGTCATCTTAGACGCCACTTGAGGCTTAGGGGTGTCTACTTTCTTAGACACAACAAACTTGGTTGGTTTGGTTGATACTTCATTAATATCAACGTATCCCAGTCCAGTTTTGTCGCTGTCATGCTTTTGTGATAATATAATGCGATGCAGCATGTTGGACCCCGTATCAAACTGTTTCATCATTTTCTCTAAATCGGTATTCCTTGATTTCAAATTTGAAATCTTGGATTTCATTTCATTATTTTGAGTGCTCGATGATGAAATTTCTGTCTTTAATGCAGTAATGACACATGATGACTCTTTCTTTGAATCGCTTAATTGAGCGACAAGATTTTCGTTAGAAGATTCTAACAGTTTCTTGTCTTCAATTAATCGCTTCTTTTCCTTAGCGAGAGTCCTAGTGAATTTATGTAATTCTAGATACTGACTAAAAAGATCATCATAAGAAGGTTCAGAGTCAGAGTCAGAGTCAGAGTCAGATGATACCTCATTTGATGCTTTGGATGCAAAGCATACTTGTGCAGTTTCCTCTTCGGTCTCAGTTTCAGAATCCGATGAATCACTCCAGGTGGAGGCCTTTAGAGTACGTTTCCTTTGTTTGGGTTCTGAGACGAGTCTATTTTTGTTCCGCTCCTTGTCAGGGTATTTAGTAGTTTGCTTTTCTTTATTAGGGCAGTCATATGATAAGTGTCCGAGTTTACCACATTCATAACATTTAACGTCTTTATCATTTGACTTGTTCTTATTTCTCTTAGTTGTAGTACCCTTATTTTTGTTTCTAAATGACCTTCTCATAAATTTTCTCAATCCTTTAGCCAATAGAATTAGGTCATCATTATCCGATTCAGAATCACTATCATCTACGTGATCGGAGGGAGGGGAGACGTATTCATTTGATTTAAAAGCAATAGGTTTACCTTGTTTAGATGACTCCGATTTCCGTATGGTGAGTTTATTCTCATAAACTTTAAGTGATCCGATTAATTCTTCCATCTTTATTGACTTAATTTCCTTGCTTTCTTCTATAGCGGTCACTTTAGGATCCCATTCGAATGGAAGACTTCGTAGGACTTTCTGTACCTTTTCCTACGTGGTAAAAGCTTTACCAAGAGACTCAAGAGAGTTGTAAATGTTAGTCAAACGAAGATCCATATCAACAATAGACTCATTAGGCAATAATTTAAACGATTCAAGTGTGGACATAAGCATGTCTATTTTTGACTCTTTTACTTGACTCGTGCCTTCGTGTTTCATTTCTAGTATCCTCCACATTTCTTGTGCACACGAACAGTTTGACACATAACTAGACTCACTTTTACTTAATCCGTTTAGAAGCAATTGCATAGCCCTAGCATTCATACTAAGTTTCTTTTTATCATCACTCGTATATTCTTGTCTAGTTTTAACAACTTCTAATGTGACTCCGTCTACGGTGGATACCTTAGATGGGACATAAGGACCATCTTCAATGATTGACCAAAGATCTATATCTATATCCATAAGAAAAAGCTTCATTCTAAGTTTCCACTGAATAAACGACTCACCGTCAAATAGTGGAGGCCTTTGGCTCGACATACCTTCTTGCTCGGTTTTGAGATTTGTGGTTGCCATCTCACTGAATCGTTGGATTCCTTTAAGTGAGTGTTCCTGCGCTCTGATACCACCTGTAGGATCTGTAAGGCACCACTAGAAGGGGGGTTGAATAGGTGGTGCGGAAAGTGTGGTTTTTAAAATTTATTTGAACCTAAACAATTCAACTTCTGAAAACAGATTCTGTTTTCAGGACCAGTTTTAAAACGTTTTTAAAACCAGGTTATAGGTCTCCAAAAATTATGAAATTTTGAGAGAACTTAGCCTCAGATGTTATGAGGGTCCCCTAAAACTTTCCAATTAAAATTCAACATTTAACCCTTTCAAACACCGTTGGTACTCAGATTGCTCGAATCTGCAAGAAACGGTAGATGGTTTTGAAAAATTTATTCCTATTTGTGTGAACGTCCAAAAGGTCTGAAAATTTAACCACTAACTCCTTATATACTATATTTAAATGGTTTGAAACAGTTTTGCAAAATTCTTTTGGAAAGTAGGTCAACTATAATCAAAGTCTCAACCTTTGCAAGTCTGAAAATCAGACTGCACTAGTCTCAGAACTTTTGATGTTTGATTGA
Organism: Eustoma russellianum; assembly: GCA_036186865.1. NCBI lineage: Eukaryota > Viridiplantae > Streptophyta > Magnoliopsida > Gentianales > Gentianaceae > Eustoma > Eustoma russellianum. The sequence goes on along the minus strand of AP025072.1, from coordinate 8,658,634 downwards.
CTTATACTTATCCAAAAGGGTTGAAACTTGTGCCAAATTAACCCAAGAATGTGTGAGTATATTTCTGGAAATTTTCATGATTTTTTAAATTCGTTAACTATTTTTACGAATGGAAACAAGAAGGGTAATCAGTGCAGTAACTGAAAAGTAAATGCTGAAAGTAAATAGCACCAAGATTTTTATACTAGTTCGGTTATAAACAACCTACTCCAGTCTTCAAGGAACACCTTCCTTGGTTCACACTAATCACACACACGCAATACACCTTATCACAGGGTTGATGGAGTTACACACCAACTCCAACCCTTTACAAACCTTGTACGTTGAATACAATATGCACGAACACCACCACCTCGCAAGAATGAAGATTGATCACACCTTGATCAATCTTTTACAAAGATATGGAATATGTGGTGGTCTATATCAAGCCTATTCAAGATTGAAAAATATGAATACAATAGGCTTTCAAGAAGAGAGAAAGAAAGACAATGTAGAAGAAGAAGAGCTAGGCTTTTGATCACTTTGATTTTGCAATGCTTGTTCTTGTCTTGTTTTTGCTCATCTTCTTTCCTTTTAACTTGGTGCAGCCATCCCCCTATAGGTGCCTCCCCCTCTTCAAAATTATCTTCTAAGTCCTTGGGAGGATGTAAGACATCATTGTGACAAGGTCTTGCTTACTTGGCATCTTCTTATTGGATGATCATTTAGCCTTTGCTTACTTGGCACTTCATGATTGGTTGAATGTTGTCATCATTGATGACTTGGAAAAATCTGAGAATAACACTTAAACATGTGCCAAAATCATCACAAAATAATTTCCATAAGTCATAAGATTTATCACATAAATTGCAAGACAAAAATTCCTTTCTTGCTAAGATAAAAATCGGCCATTGTGTGACATTGCCATGCTGAATTTTCAGCATGTGACACATGGGGATAAAGTTCAAAATATTACCATTTTTCTTTGATTTTTCTTTATGAAATGAATCACCAATTGATGGTAAATATTCCTATCACATGAGAAATGAACTTGGACACAATTTTGCTCATAGATTCGGCCACCACAAGTTACACACATGCTGAAAATTTTCAGCATTTGTGATATACAAAATATCACACTTTATTAATTTAAATAATTTTCAAATTGCTTCCATTTCTTCTCCCAATCAATCACATAATTTGAGACGATGAAATATACCATTTAATGTGCCAAAATCGGCCAGCCTTGTTAGCATGCTGAAATTTTTTTCCAGCATGTGTTATAAGAGAGACAAATTTTGAATTCTTACCATTTGTAGCTTCTCTCTTTAATTCACCAACATTGTATGATTGATCCTTGACCAATCAATATGCCAACAAGGCTCCAAATAAGCTCCATCTCAACTGTAGGGGCGTTTCAATGAGTATGTGGATGTGCTGAAATTTATTTTTGCTAACTTTGTAAAATAGTGCACATTTAATAATACACACATGCTATATTCCAATCAGCCCTTAATTTAATTTTCTAGAACACTTTAAGATGTATAACATATGTAAAAAGTGTCTAGATACGTGTCACATGATGTACCAAAAACGTTCCATGTGTTGTGTGCGTAGAAAACCGAATTTTCGATATTTATCGATTACCCGATTTTTCTCTAATTTAAATTCCAAATTTGCACATGTTATATATATTATGTTATACATAATATACATAATATATACTTTAAATCTCAGCACTTGGCTGGTCTAAAGTTGTACCATTCACATGTGACAAAATTAAACTTGGAATCTTCACATTTTGGCCTTAATGTGGGGTGATTTTTGTGTGCCAACATGGAAAGTATTTTTGGCTGAATATACAGTCATGTGCACGAAATTTATATGAAATTTTGGAGTATAGGGGCTGGCCATCTATTTATGGCAAGTACGTGACACGTTGGCGAAGTTTCGGTATTCGCCCGATACGACAATTTTTGGTTTAGAACCTTTTATCGTGTCGTATTTAATTTGTCAACACCATATCTTATATCATATGACATAAGACCTGAATATACTCATAAATATGAGTTAAGTATAGTGGTGCGACGTTAACGTACGTACGTAAAATATATAACGTGTCGGTAGTACGATGGAATACATGTGTATGTGCCTTTTTCAAAAAATCTGAAAATATATGTAATATATATGTATATACGCGTGTATAATTAAGAGGGGAGAAGGAGAAAAACTTTTCTTCCTTAGTCTTGTTGCCTTTGTGCCTTTTCCAAATGTGGTTTCCTTTAATGAACTACTTAGTTTAATAAACTAAGTACTTCACTTAATGAACTAGTTTAGTTCATTAATGGTGGTACCTGAAAATAGTATAAACACAACAAATGTTTGCCATATGATGTAAGCTTTAACGCTTCATGGCTCGTTAGTCTGGCAACATTATATATAAGCTAAATAAGGCAAGTAATAGCAAAGTATCATGCATACATGTACACGTTTGTGTATATATCATGCATTTAAGTCACTCATTTTGAAATCACTCAAACCCTCTTTTTTCTACAGCATCCACATTAATTTTCATCCAGCCCGAGGGAGGTGTTTGCCAACATACAACTGTATGACGCCGGCAGCATATTGGAGGTGACAAATCTGCTTACACTAAAGTTGGCAGCATCTAAGCAAACTTCTTACCCGAGGCCGACGTGCACCAAGTATATACGTCCATCCTCACACATTCCTCGAACCTACGACAATTATATGATTCATCTCCAAAAACAATACATGTATACTCCTTCCAAATACTCCAACATATTGCATGTGTGATCACCACTTTGAGGTACCGCCTCATGGCATTAGAAGAGGATGTTAGCCACCAACTCATGAGATGAGAACGCAAAGATGTATAAATAATTGTTGGGCCATCTAGCAGAAGGGCGTATCTCTGGCATATATAAGAAATTGCAGGACAATATAGAAACAAATGATTTAACTCGCTAGTTGATTGCGAGCAAAAAGGATAAATCGTTGGAAAAGCCACCGAAAAGGCCCAAATATTGTCTGGTATTGGAAACTCCCTGAAATGTAACTTCCATATAAACATTTTGGATGAGTTCGAAATACCTAGCCACCATCCACATCTCACCCAAAACAATCACAAAGCATATGTGAATTCCAATGATTTCATTTACGGATGAGGAGATTGAAGCTTTGGCTGCTCCGTATCGATTTTCGTTGGTAGTCATGTTCTGGTATGGGTTGCCACCGTTGAAGGTAATATGGGATATTTTCGAGAAAGTTGAATTTAGGAGCGATATCCGAATTACGTTGTTAGATCAATCCCATATTTTGTTGACTTTTCATAATGATTCGGACTATTTACGTTGCTTCTATCGGAGATCATGGAAGATCGCAGGTTGTCATATGCGAATAACAAAATGGATTGTGGATTTTGATCCATCCGCTGATGTACTGATCGTTCCAGTGTGGCTAGCATTCCCGGGACTTCCAATTCATCTACATCACAAGGCATCGCTGTTTGAGATCGCACGTATTATTGGTACTCCTATAAAATTGGATGTAGTGACTGCGGATTGTTTACGCCCCTCAGTTGCGCGGGTTTGTGTGGAAGTCAATGTCTCCCAAGATTTGCCAAAGAAGATCTCTCTCCAAGGAAAACATAAGCTTATCCTGCAACAGGTGGTATATAAAGATTTGCCAAATTTCTGCACTTCATGTCGACGGTTTGGGCATAATGTAGGTTCCTATGATGGTCAAGTGCAGACAGTTCAACAACCTGCAAGGCCTCAGAAAGCTGAGACAAGATGCACTTCCAAGAAACAACGTCCCATGTCCTGCGATCAAGGTACTGAAATGGGTGTGTGAATTTTTTGAAAATGACAAACACAATCGCATCTGCAACGTGCAGACTGCAACAAAACGCGTGCAAGAAAAAATGCGATCGCTACAAGAGAACGAAGGAGGAAGAATTCCAATGGAGAGAAACTGCAGAAAGGGTGGTAACTGCCACAAAAAACTCTGATCCTTCAAAATGGAAAGCGTCGAACACTTATACAGAGGAGGGAAGCAATTCTAAAATAACTACCTCTTGAAATTACAAGAGCACCCTTATCAACTAACATTACAACACGCAACTAAAAGGGCAAAGGTGTAATTTCACCATTTATTTAAACCTCTCGCCAGCTGCATCTTCTTCTTCCTTGCGCCAACTCCTGCTACTGACTCTCTTACGTGCAATGCGCAGCTCACCATCACCAGCAACTGAACATCCCCTTCAACTACTCAATTCCATGCATTAAACGTCTCCTCTTCCTTCTAGAACCATTAATTTGATTGGTCCTCAGCTCTAGCTTCCTCAACACTCTTCCAGCTCTTGTGTGTGTCCATTTGTATTAATTCTGTAACACTCCCCCCTCAAGCTATGCTTGCTATAAACATTGTAAGTTCCCAGCTTGCTTAAGAGTTCAACCATCCGTTTGCTATCCAAAGCCTTGGTGAACAAGTCATCCAATTGAAACTGAGTTCTAACGGGCATCAACTTCGCTACCTGCTTTTGTATTTTCTCCCTCCCTATATGGCAATCAATTTCAATGTGCTTAGTACGCTAATGGAACACTCGATTTTCTGCAATGTGAAGAGCACTCTTACTGTCACAAAACATTTCCACTGGATGTTGATCTTCAAGCCCCAGATTCTTAGCTAGATATAACAACCATTGGATCTCACACACAGCTGAAGCCATGGCTCTATATTCTGCCTCAGCAGATGACCTTGACACACTAGTTTGCTTTTTTGATTTCTAGGGTACCAAAGCATCTCCCAAAAACACACAGTAACATGATACAGATCTTCTTGTTTCATGGCATCCAGCCCAATCTAAATCCACAAATCTCTTTAACTTTAATTCTCCTGAACTTGGAAATAGAAGTCTTTGCCCAATAGATCCCTTCAAATACCTCAATATTCTATGAGCTGCTTTCAAATGATTCACTATTAGACAATCTAAAAACTGGCTCAATTGCTGCACCCCAAAGGAAATGTCAGGCCTAGTTATAGTTAGGTAAATTAATTTACCTGTGAGCCTTCTGTAAGATGCCACATCCTCAAACATTTCAGAATCGTTATGCATTAGCTTCAGGTGACTCTCCATTGGACTAACTGTGGGCTTGCTTCCTAGGAATCCAGATTCCTCCAGCAGCTCTAATGTGTACTTCCTTTGATTTATCAATATTCCTTTATGCGATCTTGCCACATAAATGCCAAGGAAAAACTTTAGTTCACCTAAATTTTTGATCTTGAACTTTTGGTGCAATGCTCCTTTAATCTCTTCAATTGCATTCAGATTATCACATGCCACTATCAGATAATCTACGTACACCAGCAATACCAACAACGAATTTCCAAGTCTCTTAGTAAAAAAAGTGTAATCATTCATGGATTGGGAAAAACATTCTGAGATCAAGAAAGTCGTCAACTTCACATTCCACTCCCTGTTCGCTTGTTTTAGTCCATATAGTGATTTCTATAGTTTACACACCAAACCTTCTTGTGGCAACCTAACACTAGGTGGAGGAATCATGTATATATCTTCATGCAAATCACCATGTAGAAAGGCATTGTTCACATCCACTTGGTTTATGTACCAACTCTGTCTAGCAGCCAACGCAAGCACCATCCTGACAGTGCTCATCTTAGCAACTGGAGAAAAGTATCCTGGTAATCCACTCCTAGTTGCTGAGTGTACCCCTTTTCTACTAATCTCGCTTTGTACCTCTCCACTGTACCATAAGCCTTGTGTTTTATCTTAAACACCCACTTACACCCAATGGGTTTCTTTCCTTCTGGCAGTTCAGTCAATGACCAAGTATTATTGTTCTCTAGCGCCAATATCTCATCCTCCGTAGCCTTCTGCCATTCAACAGATCCCACTGCCTCTGCATAAGTTCTTGGTTCTGTACATACACTAATATTTAATGCATATGTTTTGAATTTTGGTGCTAACTGATCAAGAGTGAAGTATTTGTCTAGGACATGTGGTGTGGACAAAGCATTGAGTTGGTGTGGCTGTGATTGTGAGTTGAAACTGGTTAGTTTTGCCACCAGATTGCAGTAGTATTGGCTTAGATAAGATGGTGGATGTTTTGATCTACACGGCCTTGTGAAGGGTAGATCAATTCTTATAGACTTGATGGCTGTTGGATTTATACTAAGAGGTAGTTTATCTGTGCTTTGAGGAGATGTTTGAGAGGAAGATTGCTCTTGAAGAAGAGATGGCTGAGATGGCTGATGATTTGGGATAGGAGAGGAGTAATTGAAATTATTTAGAGTAGGAAATGACTGAGATGGCTGGTCACTTGAGATAGGAGAGGAGCAATTGGAATTTTTTAGTGTAGGAAATGGCTGAGATGGCTGGTCTTTTGAGATAGGAGATGTATATGTTGCAGGTTGAGCCCCCTTAGATGTTGCAATGGGTTTGAGTTGAGCATCATTGCCACAGCTGAGTGGGTGATTGTAAGGAGCAGAATAATGAGTGAAAGAATTGGAGTCAACAGGGAAGGATGAAGAAGATGATATAGAATCAGTGATAAAGGGAAAAGAAGATTCAATGAACGTCACATCTATGGATATGAACACGTCTTTTGTGCATGAATCTTGTAAAACATAGCCTTTAGTGCAGTGGGACAAACCAAGGAATATACTTCTCCTCGCTCTAGAACTGAACTTGTCTTTAGTTGGCAAAGTAACAGTAGCAAAACACAGGCATCCAAAGATTCTAAGGTTGGTATATGACGGAGGATGTTTATAGAGTAACTCATGAGGTGTTTTATGATGAAGCAGAGGAGATGGAGATATATTGATTAAATATACAGCGTGTTGCATGCAGAAACCCCAGTAGGACATTGGGACTTGAGACTGCAGCTTAAGAGCTCTTGCTACGTTGAGAATATGTTGTTGTTTTCTTTCAACCACCCTATTTTGTTGAGGGGTGTATACACAACTAGTTTGGTGGATAATGCCTTTGGACGTAAAAAAGGCGTTCATCTGAAATTCAAGGCCATTATCAGTTTTTATCATCCTTATGTTTGTGTCAAATTGTGCATGTACATAGTTCCAGAAGTTTTCTATGATCTTCCTGGTTTCAGATTTTGTTTTCATCAAATAGAACCAACAAAATCTAGTATGATCATCCACAACCGTAAGAAAATAGTGTTGATAAAACATAGTTGGGTGTTTGTATGGCCCCCAAATATCCATGTGAACAAGAGAGAAGGGTGAAGAAGATACAGATTGAGATACAGGAAAAGGCAAACGTTTTTGTCTGGCTAAAGGACATATAGTACAAGAACAAGAATTAAAGCTGGAATCCACTAATGGGTCTAATCTATTGATTTCTTGTAATCTGGATGAGGCTTGATGGCCAAGTCTGGCATGCTAAAGAAAGGAATCTGAGGAAGAAGAAGAAGCTGCAAGTGCTGACCAAGAATTAACTGAAGCAGCAGTGTGTTGGAACTGACCAGATAGGTGATACAGCCCTTGAAAAACCTTAGCTGAACTGATCATCATCTTGCTCATATGGTCCTGAATATAGCACATATTGGAATGAAATGATAAGTCAATATTCCCACTAAGGCTAAGCTGACTGAGTGATATCAGATCAAAGGTAAATGAGGAGACATACAACACTTTGTGAAGCTTAAGAGATGGAGTCACACTCACTGTTCCCATGTGTGTAACTTTGGTGGAATGATTGTTGGGTAGCTTTACATATATACTTGAAATAGGATGATAAGAATCAAAGAGAGAAAGAGAACAACAGATGTGATCTGTAGCCCCAGAATCCAATATCCATATACAAGAACTATTATGTACCACATTACCTTGAGACTTACCAGAAGTAGTGGTCTGTTGAGCTGACAGTACAGCATGATGAGCCTTTGAAGTCTCTGCAACATTAGTATTCATCAAGTCTCCTCTGTCCCTGTGTTCTTGTAACAAGCTCAACAGTTGCGCATCCTGTGTCAAGGATGGTGTAGGGGCTGGGTTGACATTGTCATTCAACACTTCATCAGCATGATATGTCTCACTTTCAGACTGATTGTAGACATTTGCTTCACTTTCTATACAGTTAACCTGACCCCTTTGCTTGTACCATAGGGGAAAACCATACTTTCTATAACATTTGTCAATGGTATGACCCAGCATACCGCAATATGTACACACAGGGGCTTTAGAATTACCACCATTATACTTGTGATTTTGAAATTCTTTCTTACCACCTTTACCACCAGGTTTTTGCCAACTTAGATTTCCACCACTGGAATTCACTTGACTAGATCCAAAATTTCCATACCTTTGAATGCTGTTAGTATTAAGCACGTGTGAGGGATTGTTATTAAACTGATTTTGTCCTCCTGAATAGTGTAATTTCCTTTCTAGTTTCACTGTCATGGCAAAAGTTGTTTTCAGATCTGGCAGAGGAGTGGACAAAAGGACTTGAGATTTCACAGGTTCATATTCATCATTAAGTCCTTTAATGAACCTAATCACATAACCATCTTCTATGAACTTGTTGATTTGGCTAGACACATTACAAGTACATCTATTACAAACACAACTAGGAATTGCTCTAAGCACCATAAGTTCTTCCCAAAGAACCTTAAGCCTGGTATAATATTCAGTGACTGAACTATTCTCTTGCCTAGTAGCATAAAATTGTTCTTGCAAATCAGATAGTCTAAACACATCAGCATTACCATATTTATGCTTAAGATCATTCCATATATCCAATGCATTGTCAAACCACAACACACTCTGTCCAATTGATGGAATAACAGAATTGACAATTCAAGCAGCAACCATATTATTTGCCTTGGTTCAGGCAGCATACTTACGATTAGTTTCCAGTGGTTTAGGAATGTTACCTGTGACAAATCTAATTTTGTTCTTTGATTCAAGTGCTCTTCGAAAGGTCCTGCTCCATCCATGGTAATTATTACCATCCAATAATGGTTTGCACAAGCACAAGAGACGGACTATCTCCTGGGTGTATGTAAAGTGGATCCTCCGTAGGATTAATTGGAACAGAAGGTATATTCGCCGAAGAATGATTCGAACTACTAGGTGAGTTTGGATTCGAAGCCATGAATGTCCCAAAGTTCATTGATCAATCAGAAATTATTGCGAAGAAAAGCTCTGATACCATGTGAATTTTCTGAAAATGACAAACACAATTGCATGTGCAATGTGCAGACTGCAACAAAACGCGCGCAAGAAAAATTCGATCGCTACAAGAGAACGAAGGAGGAACAATTCCAATAGAGAGCAATTGCAGAAATGGTGGTAACTACCACAACAAACTCTGATCCTTCAAAATGGAAAGCGTTGAACACTTATACAGAGGAGGGAAGCAATTCTAAAATGACTACCTCTTGAAATTACAAGAACACCCTTATCAACTAACATTACAACACGCAACTAAAAGGGCAAAGGTGTAATTTCACCATTTATTTAAACCTCCCGCCAGCTGCATCTTCTTCTTCCTTGCGCCAACTCCTGCTACTGACTCTCTTACGTGCAATATGCAGCTCACCATCACCAGCAACTGAACATCCCCTTCAACTGCTCAATTCCGTGTATTAAACGTCTCCTCTTCCTTCTAGAACCATTAATTTGATTGGTCCTCAGCCCCAACTTCCTCAACACTCTTCCAACTCTTGTGTGTGTCCATTTGGATCAATTCTGTAACAGGGTGATCCTATTACCCTTCTTAGTCGAAGCAATTTGGTGCCTACTACCGAGGCCATCACCCATGATCCCCCCTCAACTGTGCTTTCTGTCAAAGGGCTAATACCCTCCCCTAACCCATCTGCTCAACTCAGTCTCAAGATATCTGTTGCAAAATATTCGCCTATTAAATGCAGACAGAAGATGATGTTCTGTGGATGAAGAAAACACAGGATGACCCAAAGGACTACCAATATTCAGATTTTGATATGGGTCTTCTTGATGCAGACATGCCAACCGCTGATACACATGACTGTAAAGCTTTTTGTCAAAGGCTGTGCCACGACTCTGAGCACATAAGCAAGATGTTGTCCAAATATATAGCTGTTTCAGATGATAATACTTTGCGGCTGCACTATGCGCCTCTTCTAAAGTGGATCTAGATGGGTCTATTCCAGTTCCGCCTCGTTGACAACATCGTGCAAAAAAAGATCTGCCTCCATGGCCACCTTCTACAGTGATTACCCGTAGTGTGATTCGTGGTCGGTATATTCCTTCGCATACTTCTCAACTCACTTGTTCTCAATGAATGCGCTCACATGGAATGTGGGAGGTATCCACACCTCTTTGACCCATCTAATAGCTGTTCTACATAACCATCGTGTTGACATCCTCGTCCTGATTGAGCCTAAGCAGCGGGAGGCTAGACTCCAGTTTTGTCATATGAAATTAAGCCCTTGTCACATGTGCTAGTAATATATGGGTTTTATGGCAAGAAGCAAGTTTGCCGTTTCTAAATATCGTGTATGGACAGCATGCCTCACTGCTATGATTTCTTTGGCTCCCCATGCAACAGCCATTAGCTTGGACAGTGGCCTATATGAAACATAAAATCCAAGCTCCAAACACTTATGGGAGTCGATTGTTTCACACTATCAGAGTACTCCGCATCCGTGGATTACGGGTGGTGATTTTAACACATTTATGCGGCTAGAAGATCATCCAGGTCATACTTCCCCAACTTTACGTTCTTTAGCAGATTTCATCGAGTGTGTAGACCATTGTAACTTGCAGGAAGTTCCTAGTCTAGGCTCACCATTTACATGGGCAAGAGGTAATGGACCTAATCGGGTTCAACGTCGACTATATCGAATGTTATGTAATACTCGCTTTGCTGATTATTTCGTGGATGTGGTGGTGCAACATTTACCGCGGGTCTCTTCAGACCATTCACCTCTTCTGCTTCGTTGTACTTTGGCTTCTGACAAACATCTAGTTCCTTATCGCTTTTCGAATGCATGGGTCTCTCATGCTGATTTCCACACATATGTTGCTTCTTCTTGGAAGCAATATCTGACGATTGGGGGGTATGCGTGGATTGTATAATAAACTTCGGCTCCTTAAGCAAGATCTTCAAAGATGGAATAAAGGCGTCTTCGGTAACATTTTTCTTCATGCAGAGGCGGCAGAAAAAGAGGTTCTTTGCACGGAGACAGCATATGAGCATACTCCTTCGCCTGATAATCGCACAACTTATATTCTAGCGCAGGCTAAGTTTCTACAAGCCAACAGCGAGCAAGTAGCTTTCTAGTCTCAGAAAGCCAGGACACACTGGGCTGCGGAGGGTGAAACTAACTCAGCATATTTTCACGCAGTGGTCAAGGAACGATACAGCCACCAAAAAATAAGGCAACTTTCGAATTCCCAAGGGTCAGTATATTTGGAGCATGATGATTTAAGCGCGGCTGCAGTAGACTTCTTTCAGACATTATTCACTAATGAACCAGTGGACGGCATTCACGACACCACAAAAATCGTCGCCATTTCGTCGCTACAGGCATATAGCGACGAAATAGCGACGAAAACAGTAGGTCGTAATACGGCTTGTCGCAAAGTGATTTTCGTCGGTGAAGCGTCGCTATATTGGGACGGAAAAAATCTCGTCGGTGTTTCGTCGCACAATTGCGACGAAAATCTGTCAGGTCTGCGACCTGTTATTGCCGTCGTTTTTTCGTCGGTGTATTTTTTTCGTCGCTATTTTATAATTTTTTATTTTTTTATTTCCGTTCTGCGACATTTTATTTCATCGCAAAGTTTCGTCGGTATATCTTGTGTCGTTTCTATTTTATAATTTTTTATTTTTTTATTTCTGTTCTGCGACATTTTATTTCGTCACAGATTTTCGTCGGTATATCTTTTTCGTCGCTATTTTTAAATTTTTGATTTTTTTATTTCTGGTCTGCGACATCTCGGTTTCGTCGCAAGTTCGTCGCTATTTTTTAATTTAATAATAAATATTAATTTAATATTAAATATTAAATATTTTTAATTTATTAATAATATCAATATATTATTAATTGAATAGTTTTTATTATTATTTAATTTTTATAATATATTTTATTTTGTATATTAAATCATTTGTACGATTGTTATACAGAAATACAGTACTTGCGTATTGAAGTTCGTATAATTAAACAACACAAACGAAATAGAATCCGTATAAATGTCATATAAAATATAAAAGTACAAAGAATATGTCAATACAATAAATGAAATAGACTGTACGAAAAATCAAAAAATGAAATACTATGCAGAGGAAGATGGAGGGGGATCATGCGGAGAAGAGTGACCATCAGGAGGGGGAGGCTGAGGCTGCGAGGAGCTGGAAATGATAGAGATGATGAGATGCGATAGCTGCGAGATTTGCTGGTTCGTCGCCTGCTGCACCTGCATCGTCTGCTGCTGCGCATGCTCAACCGCCTGCTGAAGCGCCTGCTAAACCGACTGCTGCAGCGCCTGCTGGGTCTGAGTCAGCTGCGACCGCAGTGCCTGTGCACTCTCCTCATGCTGCGCCCTGATGGTCTCCACCTCATGCTGCAGCGCCGCATGCTCTGATTCCAGGTGTGAAATATCCTCTGGGGCCACAGAAGACGCGGAGGTGCTGGCCTCAGAGGAAGCACCTGGATGCAGAACTTCGGGAAAGAATCGCGGCGCTGCTGATCCAACCCCGTACACCTCCCTCTTCTTCTTATTCTGAGGGCCGACGGTCCGAACCGCATCCCAATAAGCGCGGTTCTTGTCGGCCTCTTCTCCCCTATGTGCGAGTAATCTGTTGTACTCGTCCTGAAATGAGAATAAGAATTGTTAGGGTTTAGGGTTTAGAAATAAAACAAACTAAGGAAAAAACAAATGATATCGTAGTCTACTTACACTGATGTCGCGGGCCTTCGCCGTGATCCAGTCCTCCGTCCCGTCGGAGGCTTTCTTCCGATGCGTCTTGTAGAAGAGATCGTAGGAGGCTGGCCACTCCCCCGTCTTCTCGTGCTGAAAGAATGAAATAAAATATGTTAGTGAAATCCAGAATTTTAAAAATTTCGGCATGACCTATTCGTTTATCGGAGGTATCCCGGCCTTAAAGGCCTCTCCCAAGTCAAATCAAAAATAAAAAGAAAAAGACAAATGAACACATATACTACTTAAATTAACCATATACGAATACCAAAAAAAACAACAGCGCAACATAAGAAATCAATGAATATAAATAATCCACTTAAGTCAATGAATGTAAATAATCCACTTAAGTCAATGAATCTAAATAATCCAATGAAATCAATGAATCTAAATAATCCAATATTAAAATACTTAACATAGAACGCATCGTGGTGGCGTGGGAAACCGAACCACCTGAGTGTGTGGCAGGTGCTGGGCCCTGTACATTGCCGTTGCGCCGGTTCGCCGCGTTCCGGGCGCTGCGGGCTTGGGTAGCAGGGTCCGTCCACCCTTCTATCCACCCCGCCCAGGTATCCTCGGATACGTAGGCAGGCCTGGCAGAAGTGGGGTCACGCTCCCACTTGGTCTTGTGCGAGTTGACGAAGTCCCTGTAGCGCGCCAGGCCTGCTCCACGTCGTGGGCGATGTCAGCTGTCCAGCTGTACGCCTTCTGCAATTATTATACGGAGGAAAAGTAAAAACGTGGTTAGAAAAGTAATGATCGATTACGCATCAAAAAGTGAAATTCATCAAATTTGAATATCTGAAACTCATCCCACTAGAACCTACGTGTCTGCGGGGTGACACGGGACCAGGCATATCCAGCTGGGTCCTGCCTCAGGTGGAAGGACCGAGTGATGCAACCGGAAATCTGGCCCGAGTCCGGTGCACACCTGAAAGAGTTGAAGTTGTTAGGAAAAAATAACGCGTGAAATATATTTGAAAATGTGTTAAAAAAATAAATCATTACTTACGTATGGGTATCATGTGACCAAGGGAGGGCACGACGCCGTTGTATGACACCCTCGTCCGATGCCGCATCAGACGCCGGATGAGGTGCTGAACCGGTGGGTGTGGGTGGCGGCGTAGATCGGGGGGTGCGGACCTCTCGGCAGACCGTAAAAGGTCTGTGTCCGCAGCAAGAGCTGCGGTCGAAACCGACCCAAGCAGCTCATGCTGAGAAAGGAACATATTAAACTCTCCTGAGATGGCCTGTGTAGCTGGTGGGTAGGTGGATCGAGTCGGTAAACCCTCACTAGCCATCAGATCTGCAAGGGTGAAAAATTTAAAAGACACATTCAACAAGTTTAGGGTTGGTTGGCCAGACAAATAAGATGTCCAAAAAATGACAAGTGTTTAAATACATTTAATGCAAGATATTAATAATTTTGAAAATTTCGGCATGACCTATTCGTTTATCAGAGGTTTCCCGGCCTTAATGGCCTCTCCAAAGACAAATCCAAATCCAACAGCATGACATGATTAACCAAACTACATAATCAAACTTCATCATCAAATTACACGTCAAAGTATAGTAAATTAAAGAGAATTATGCATAAAAATAGTAAATTAAAGAGAATTATGGGCTGCCCAAAGTAAACACAATTCAGTTTAACAACAAACAGGTTTCAACCATAAACTAGCTAAACAAAATACATGGCTTCAATAATATACATTATTTGAGCTTCAAACTTGAAAAATAAATAAAAACTATTTAATAAATCACTTAGCCACATGATCACCAACATACTTGCTTCACTCACCCCCCCCCCCAACAGCCACCCCCGTCAACAACCCACCCTGCCACAGCCCACCCCCGCCCACAGCCACCCGCCACATCCACCCCCGTCAACAACCACCCCGCCCACTGCCCACAGCTGCCCACAGCCACCCCCCGCCAACAGCCACCCCGCCATAGCCACCCCCTGCCAACACTCACCCCCGCCCACAGCCCACCCCCCTGCCCACAGCCACCCCCCGCCACAGCCAACCCCCCGCCATTACAAATATGAGGTTTGAAACTAAAATCCACCCCTTCCCACTTCCTGAACCAAGCCGTGGGGTAGAGAGCCACCCCCAGCAGCCCATTACCAAGAAATCCGTCCCCTCCCCATAGACCCTTCTTCATTTTTCTAATAAATCCAACAAGAGAGGGAACTAAACAATATATAACAAGTTAGATTCTTGAAGGTTTATGCCCTTAATGCTTCAAGACACTAAATAAATTAAACTTTAAAAGAAAATACTTGCCTCTACTCTTGAATCCTTGCTTATTTGGAAAAGATTTCACCTTCTTCCTTTCTTTCTTTGATGTCTTTCGGCCTATGGGTCAAGAGGAAGGATTAGAGGGGCGGGGAGTCACCGGTGGGGGAGAGGAAGGGAGGGAGTATTGAAATTGGGGGGAAAGCTGAAATGGAGAAGAAGAAGGGGGATTTCAGTTTTAAGTTCGAAATTTTGCGACGACTTACCGACAGGAGTTCGTCGCTGTATACTGTGTCGTCGCTATTCATTGTGTCGTCGTTATTTCAAATTTGATACGACACTTGTCGTCGGTAAATCGTCGGCGCTCGTCAGTATTTGAAAAAAAAAATAATACAAAATATAAAGTACTTCCCGACACACATTATGTATATACATGTGTATAAGTACATCAACACATACACACATTCACATAAAGAGATACATAAAAATTTTGACTAACGTCAATCTTCATTGTCATCCGCATCCTCATACGCATCTTTATTTTCATCTTCATTTTCATCTTCATCTACATGCTCGTCGTCCTCTTCATCTTCGTATTTGTCTTCGACTACATCTTCAATATTGTCAGCCGGTTGTATGTTGAGATGAATTTCGATGAAACCGCCGTTGGGGTCATTTAGAGGGACATTATGCAGTTCAACATGTGTCGTATCCACAACGCGCGGGTTTTCTTCTTGAAATGCGGCATCCATGCCATCTGAACCTGGCTGGATACTGACATCAAACTTGCTCGATTTCACTTTGCACACGGCTCGCCAGTCTTTTGAACTCGCATTCATCCTCGTCGTCGGATACGATAGATAGTACACCTGGGACGCTTGACTAGCTAAAATGAATGGATCGTACTTTGTGTACCGTCGCCCTTGGTGTATGTCTACCAACTTATATCGGTCGTGAACCTTTGTGCTAGCGCGATAACCTCCCCGGGTTGGATCGTACCATTCGCATTTGAATAGCACCACCCGCTTTATAGGCAATGCGGGATATTCGAGCTCAATGATGTCAGTAGGGTAGCCGTAGAAGTCATCCTCGTCCGGGCTATTGTCATACCGCTTGACACACACTCCGCTGTTCTCTGACGATTTTCGGCTGGCATGGGAGACTGTGTGGAATCTATAACCGTTCACAAAACACATGTCGTAGCGCGTGACTCTGCTGAATGGACCCTAGGCTACTGGTGTCAGAATGTAACCGTATTCTTCGTCAGCCAGATGACCTTTGCTCGCTTGTAAAACGAGAAGCATACATCAGCGGGCCAATAAATGCATATCACATGACGTACACGTAACCAACAAATATGTAAACTTACATGCCACCTGAACCAATCAGCAAACTTGGCATCTAACTCATTGTTTATTGCATCGCTCGATATACCCGGTGAACGTTCTTGCAATAAATCAACGAACAAGCTGAAGCAAATTACGAATGAGTACCCTGTATACCTTTGTAATATAATGGATAGAGTAGCGCAAGGTATTTACAAATTAAAATTGGATATCGTTTATATCTCTAGAAACGGTCAACGTAAGTGCTTCCCATACATTGGTTGGAAGCAGCTCACGGAATGCAATAGGAATCAACCGTTGCATGAACACGTGACAGTCGTGGCTCTTCATCCCGTGCAAACCGCGTTTATTCACTTCGATGTTCTTCGACAGGTTCGAAACATGGCCGTCAGGAAATCTAGCCGTCCCCAGCCACGATAACAACGCACTGACCTGCTCTGCAGTCAGCGTGTATGAGGACTTCGGCATGTAGGATGTTCCAACGAGATGCAGCTCCGGTCGCATTTTGAGGTCGCGCATATCAAGTCGTGCCTTCAAATTGTCTTTTGTTTTTCCAGGCACATTTAGCACTGTATTGAAGATGTTGTCAAACACGTTCTTCTCAATGTGCATGACATCCAGGTTGTGTCGGATCATATTGCTCTTCCAGTACGGAAGCTCCCATAATATGCTTCTCTTCTTCCACCCGATACAGTAACGGGCCAGGTCTGCGTTATGGCTGCCATCTGGATCATCAGCGACCCCCACGAATCCACAACTGTCTATCTCCTCCAACACCTCCGCACCCGTGAGAAGCTCAGGCTTCCTGTCCTTCTCGACGATGCCAGGCATGAACGCCGTCACGTTCTTTCTGTACAAATGACGTCTGGGCAGGAACTTCCTATGGCTGTCGAACCAGCAAATCTTACATCCATGTTTCAAGGACATCGTCTTCGCTTGCTTCATGCAGTAAGGGCAAGCGTATTTCCCCGCTGTACTCCACCCCGACAACATAAAATAAGCCGGAAAGTCGCTGATCGTCCACATCAGCGCAGCGCGGAGCTGGAAGTTTTGTTTGGTGGATACATCGAACGTCTCCACGCCAAACTCTCACAACCACTTCAGCTCCTGTATCAATGGCTGTAGGCATAGGTCGATCTTCTGTTTCGGATTCCTAGGCCCCGGTGCGATCACAGTCAAGAACATGTACGGCTTCTTCATGCACATCCAAGGTGGTAGATTGTACGGTGTCACGATGACAGGCCACGACGAATACTGCTCTCCCGACTGTCCGAACGGGTTGAACCCGTCGGTGCATAACCCCAACCTAACGTTCCTTGTCTCTGACGAAAAACACGGATGTGTCGCATCGAACGTCCTCCAAGCTTCGCCGTCAGATGGATGGCACATCTCACCGTCTTTCGTGTAGTGATCCGTGTGCCACCTCATCTGGCTAGCTGTGGCACCGGATACGTAGAGCCTCTGCAGTCTAGGGGCGAGAGGTAAATAGTAGAATTGCTTTCTTGGCACGTTCCGGTTTCTTTTGTTCGTTCTCCACCTGGGTGTCCCACAGACCCTGCACTTGTCTTTATCCTCGTTGATGCCCCAGTATATGATGCACCCCTCCGAACAACAATCGATCTTCTGAACCGGCAGTCCCAACGCCTGCAGCTGTTTCTTCGTCGAATAAAAACTGTCGACCATCGTGTTCCCTTCGGGAAGAGATTCCCTCATAAGCTGACACATCCCATCGTACAATCTTTCCGTCATGCGGTGCTCCATCTTCATGCTCGTCATCCGACCGATCATGGACATCTGTGTGTGACTACCGCAACCGGGATACAGCGGCGTGTTGGCGGCATTCAGCATCTCAAAAAACTGTCTAGCCTGAGGGTTCGGATCTTCCTCCACGAATATACGCGGCTGTTCGTCCGGATCCTGTGCACGTTCGTACCCGACATAAGACTGTAAGTACTGCTCTCCCGTAAATGCGCCGGCGGCTGCGTCTTGCACCATCTGCACGTATGGGTTGTGAGATCCCTCGCCTATTTCTTCGACATCAACCTGACCGGATCCTCCTTCGAAGTGAACAGTTGCAGATGAAGACGCCCCCTCATATTCGCCGTGGCAGTACCATGTATGGTAATTGTGCACGAAACCTTGTTTCAATAAGTGAACCCTCACGTCACCCGGATCCATATATTTACGGTTCTTGCATTTCTTACACGGACATCTAATCTGCGTTCCACTTTCATTACTCGTCGCAAAATCCACAAATTCTTCGAGACCTTCAACAAACCTAAAACTCCACTCCCCGTTGTTTACTCTCTCGTACATCCACTTTCTATCGCTCCTCATCGGATCCATTTTCTCGCTATACCTTCAAAATAACAGCAGCTATCTTTTCTCGGTGTGGAAAACCTAAAAATCCCACACAATAAGATATCTTCCTTCTATATTTTTGTTGAAAAGTGAAGATTTATGTGTTTGAAATGGGAGAAGAATTGGAGAAGAGTGGAAGAAGAAAGCTGCGTTTTATGGTTCTCAGCCTGAAATATTACCGACGTCTTAGCGACGCTATAGCGACGACCAAGAAACAAAATCTCCATCGAATAAAAGCCAACAAACACAAATACCGACGCCTTAGCGACGCCAATAGCGACGAATTTCATCGTATGGTGTGCGTGTATTAATGTCAGCATTCAATGATTACCGACGCTATTTGCGTCGCTAAGGCGTCGCTATCCAGTGACCGTACAGTGCCCGATTGTTACAACTTCCGATGCATTTACGTTGCTAAGTCGTCGCTCTGTCGTCGCTGTAGTCCCCTATATAAACGCACAACGTATCTTCACACGATACGATGCGATTCGTCGCTATTTGCGTCACTAAGGCGTCGCTATCAAGTGACCGTACAGTACCCGATTATTACAACTTACGATGCATTTACGTCGCTAAGTCGTCGCTATGTCGTCGCTGAATTCCTCTATATAAACAGCCTACCGCGACTCCCGTAACAAAAAAACAAAATCTCCTTTATAACCATAAAAAAACAAATATGGTTCGTACTAAGTCCCAGGCACGACGTGATAGTAGACGTACATACCCAAGACAGGGTCTTCAACCACCGGCACCTGCACCGGTTCCTCCACAACCACAAGCACCACCGCCGGCTGACTCCTCCGAACCCACTGTGCAGGGGCCAAGGAGGCAAGAGGATCGCCAAATTGGCGATCCTCGTGTAGAAATGCAAGAGCTGTGGAAAACAGTAGAGAATATGAAGGAGGTGCTTAACTATCAGGATGAGCGTCTCCAGTACCTGCACACAAGGCAGATGCGCATCAAAGCCAAAGCTGCGCAGATGAAACGCCTCCTGAAGGCGTGCGCGGAGAGTGTTGATACTCTCTGTTCGGATGACGAACAGTGAACGGCTCCTCTCCGCTATTCTTATAGATTTTTTTTTTGTTTTTTCCTTATGTATATTGTAATCTATAATTCTATGTTAATGAAATTTTTTTCACAATCATCGCTTTCGTTTTCTTAATTTAAACACGTGTTCAATCCCTTACGAATCTCGACGACGATAAAATACAAACGAAATGTGGTTCGAAAAAATTTGGGACGACTAATTCACAGACTAAACTGCGACTATATACCGACGAAACTTAAAACGAAGAGAACCTGGTAACCCGCGAATATATTGAATTTAGCGACGATGTACCGACGAACTAGCGACGCACGAGGTCTCTTCACACCATTCGACGCGTTTTGTCTCTACGGCGTCGCTAATGCGTCGCTATTCGGCAGTGTCCGCACAGTGCCCTATGGATACAACGTACGATGAATTTACGTCGCTACAGCGTCGCTAAGTCGTCGCTAATTCAAACCAAGCGTCACGCCCGCATATATTCCCATCTTGATTAACGGTCGAAAAATTCGTCGCAGGTTCGTCGCTATGTCTTTGCTAAATTTACCTATTTATACCCCACATCCCATCCGTGCATTACATATAAACAAATTTATAAAACTTCAAAGTATGCCGCGTCGTTATAGAAGAACCCCACGGCGTGGAGGGGCAAACAGTGCACCTCCACAATGGCCTCCTCCTCAACCACAACCATCGGTTGAGCGGGAGGGTTCAATATCTGTGCATGGCCCAATGCCGCCAGAGGATCCTCCCGAAGAAATGCCGGAACCGGATATCGACTACCGTATGCGTATAGCAAACATGCAGCAGCAGTCGAGGCAACTGCGCAGCGTGAATAGAAGGCTGCGCAAGTTGAAATCCAGATATTACAAGCTGAAGCGCCTCCTCAAAGAGTTCGCAGACAATGTGGCGACCACTCTTTCTTCCGATGACGAAGAGTGAACGGCCCCTCTCCGCCTCTCTTTTAGATTTCTTTTTTTAATTTTTTGTCTTCATAATGTAAATTTTTATTACTAAATGAATAAATTTTTTCCCCAATCACCGCTTTCTTTTTTCTTAATTCATACACGTGTTTATCCGTGTTTATGTTTCTGGAATTTTTGCGACACATTACCGACGATATAGCGACGAAACGTTACAAATTAAATAGCGACAAACAAAAGAGACATAGTAGCGACGAATTACCGACAAAACAGCGACGACATTTTAACGAAATGATTAACCTAACTACTTTTTTGTTAGCGACAATGCATTTCATCGTAATTTCGTTGCAATTAACGACGAAAATGCGTGTGTCGCAATTTCGTTGCAAAATACCGACGAAACACCGACATACCTTGTTTTGTCGGTGACTTTTTCGCCGCTAAACCAAATTCTTTTTGTGGTGCAACTTTCTTGAGCAAATTCCCCATCTTATGACTATTGCTCATAATGAGACACTTCTGCGACTCCCTCAGATGGATGAGGCCAAGCTAGCAATATGGAGTATGAACCAAAATAGTACTGCGGGGCCGGATGGCTTTAACGGTTTTTTCATGTCGTACTTGTTGGGAGGTAATAAAGCTGGATGTACTGTGTGGTTCATGAGTTTTTCCTTGGTGTCCTTGCGCCGCAGGTTATGCTTTCCTCTATAATCACTCTCATACCGAAAATTCCACACCGAAGACTTATGCTGACTTCCCCCAATTTGCCTATCAAACATTGTCAGCAAGGTAATCACTTGATTATTGGCTACTTGATTATCGATTCTCTTGCCTTTTATAATCTCCCCAGAGCAAATTGGGTTCCTTAAAGGGCATGATATTAGCGCACATATTCTCATGGCCAATGAAGTGGTCCATCTTCTGGACAAACATGCCCGGAATGCGAATGCGTTAGTTAAGCTGGATATGGGCAAAGGCGTTTGATAGAGTGAATTGGTAATACTTAGTCGCCATACTAAGGAAATTTGGCTTTGATGAACGGCTTATAAGGCTCATAATGAATACTGAGTCGTTCGACGTTATCAATCTCGGTCAATGGAAAATCATTTGGTTTTTTCGCACCAAATCGTGGGGTGAAACAAGGCGATCTGTTGTCTCTATTACTCTTTATTATGTGCTCAGAGGGTTTCAACCGCGGCCTACGACCTCTTTTCCATCAAGGGCCTCTTACGAGATTTCATTCGGGAAGTGTGTAGGGCGTTTCTCACTTGGCTTACACGGATGATTTACTTATTTTTCTCAATGGTTCTTCACACAACTTGCACGCTTTTCAAACCTTCCTGCAGAACTATCAAAGAGCATCTGGACAATCTGTCAACTACAACAAAAGCCGATTTGTGTAAGTTCATATGTTTCCGCCAGCAGAATGTCGGCCATTGGACACATTTTAGGTATGCGACTGTCATACCCCGTGACTTTTTAGCACGACTCTCAATAATTAAAGGTCAACCTTAGACACGATTTACTCAATGGTATAGATTAGGAGCTGAGTGAAAATAAAATATAGGAAAAGGAAATAAAGGGGTTAAAGGTGAGGATTAAGAAATTAGGGTAAACTACCTAAAATACCCCTCAACCCACTTAAATGAATGGGGAGTTACACATGGGAGCATAACTCCCCCACATACACTTCAATTGGCGGTTCCAAACACCAAAGAGAAAGGGGAAAAACGGCTGAAGAGGGGAAAAGAGAGAAAAGAGAAAGAGAGGAAGAAGAAAAAGAGAAGAAAGAAAAAGGAAGGAAGAAGGTCAATCTAGGTGCAACCTCTACCGAAATTCTGCAGTAAATACGTAAGCTAACTAGAAACAAAGGCAAGTAATCTTTCTATACGCTTTACGCAAATTTTGATACATTAGGCCCTATGTTCTTACAAAGAGAAAACTTGGATCACACATTAGTAGTTTTGATTTATCTATGCTAAATGTTTTACTATACATGTAATTGTTGTTGTTGATTGAGTAAAGTTATGTTCTTTGGGCCAATATCTGAAAATGGTTATGTTGTGATCTTTGTTGTTAAATATGCCCACAAGAGTGTTATACGTGATATATTCATTGTTCTTGTGTAAGTTCTTAAGATGGTGATTACACCTTAGATGCTTTGAATGTGTTTGCAGGGAGTGGAAGGGTGAATGTTGACATTGTTGTAAGACTTGTTAGGTTGGAAGATTTGAAGATATCTATTGAAGGTTGTGGGTGATAGAAGGTTTAAGGGGATACTAGTTTACTTGTTTAAGAATCCAATCATGTTAGTTGTGTGTTAAGCATGATGAATCCAGGAGCTAAGATGGATCTTGAAGGGTTGAACATGAAATGGTTGAAGAAGAAAGGTGTTGGGTGGAAGTTACTGCAGAAAAACTGCAGTTTCGAACCGTCAGAACACTTCGAACACCTACATTAGGCGCTTCAAGTCACATTAGGCGCCTAATGTAGCGTTCAATGTGTCCTGAATCATCCCCGAACACTTCGAACACCTACATTAGGCGCTTCATGTCACATTAGGCGCCTAATGTAGCGTTCAATGTCACATTAGGCGCTTCATGTAGGCGTTCAATGTCTACGGCACATCCCCGAACACTTCGAACGCCTAGTATAGGCGCTCTATGTCACTTTAGGCGCCTCATGTGGTGTTCCAAGTATACTGGAAGTCTTTTTGACCATTTAGGTGCCCTATGTAAGTGTAGCAACTTTATACACTTCCTTTGAACATAAAATGCAAGGGTATTTGAGGTGTAATTGAGGAATAGATGGTAAGATTGACTAAGTAAGAATAAGATTGAATCCCAAGCGAATTAGTGAGATGAACGGACTTGGAAAGATACAGACAGTGATTGTTTGAGGTGCAAGACCGTATACTTGATATGTAAGATGTGTGTGTGAGATACCTTTATTATCTTCCATTGCTCATAAATTACAAAGTGTTTTGAAAGTGTGCTAGAGTTGTAAACATTAAGTGTGAATGAGTAAGGTTAAGTATGAATTCGAAGTGGATTCGTGATACGAAAGGGTATGAATTGGTATGAATGAGGTGTATTTGAGTAGTAAACGTTAAGTGTGAATGAGTAAATTTAGGTATGAATCCAAAGTGAGTTAGCAATATGAAAGAGCACAAAATGGTAAGAAAAGGGTGTGTTTGAGGAAGTATGAACGAGCAAGGTTAAGTGTGAACTCGAGATGATTTCGTAATACGAAGGGACATGAAATGATACGAGCAGAATGTGATAGGGGTTCGGGACTTTGTACTTGATATGTAAAGTGTGTGTTCATGTTTACACGTTTGATATGATGTTACATGAGCATTCTACATCATGACATGGGCACTTGCATTTGATTTGAGAATTGCTTTGCGAAAGAACATGTGTTTACAAGAAAAGTTTGAAGTTTTCGAAAGACAAGATGGCTGCTGGTTGATCGCAGGGTATAAAAGTCACGCCTGCGAAAGCAGGGTATAAAAGCGTGATCTGTGAATCAACAGCAGGGTATAAAGTATTTTATGGGGCCGTGGACCTATCAGCACGGAAAATAAAGTTATTTTATGGGGCCGTGGACCTATCAGCACGGAAAATAAAGTTATTTTATGGGGTCGTGGACCTTTCAGCATGGATATATGATATATGTAATGGGGCCGTGGACCTTTCAGCACGGATATATGATATATGTAATGGGGCCTTGGACCTTTCAGCACGGATATATGATATATGTAATGGGGCCGTGGACCTTTCAGCACGGGGTATAAAGTTATATGATATGGGGTCGTGGACCTTTCAGCACGGGGTATAAAGTTATGTTTGCTGTGGACTGATCACCCACAGGGTATAAAGTTCTGCTGCGCAAAGAATATGATATGAAGTGTGATGAAATGTTTTGTGAAGTGACACGCATGGCATGTTTATGAAAGAAGACATATGCATGGGTGTTGTGTGTGATTTTAAAGAAGTACATGCATCATGATACACGAAGCATAAGACTTGATATGCAAGAAACGTGGTTAGTTTATGACTTGTTTATGTGATACATTGTTTTAATACATGTTTGTTCTCGTACCCGTGTACCATATATGTGCTTTATCAGTTTTGAGTAATTCTTATTGAGATGCTATTTGTTAACCGGAGCACCTATATTTTGGGCAATGATTTATACACTGGTGACTCGTCGTGTGTGATTCCGTAAGGTGTATAGACGGGTTACTTGCTGGCGATAATTTCGCTAAGAACAGTTACTCTATTCCTTTTCAGGTGAGCCTGAATATGAGTTGATATTTATCGAGGACGATGGCGAGTGGGCTCAATGGGATGACGAACATGGGAATAGATAGATGCTGGATTATTTTCTCTGAGATTGGAAACTCAATGTTGTTATGTTGTTCTGATATTTATGTTAGCTAGATGACCAAACACTTTTTAATTCCGCTGCATTTTCTGGTTTCAATGACGATGAAGTTTTAAATTTATCAACGTTTCCGCTGATTTATCTTACGTCATAGATGATGAATGCTTGATCCGCTTTGACGCTTCGTAGTTCTCATAGTAGGCTACGGCGGGTGCACTGGTTCCGATGACAGTATCGGGCAGGGGCGCTACAGGTGGTATCAGAGACTAGGCTTCAGATCTATCTCGGAAACTTAGGTTCATGATCTTATAGCAAATTTAGATGTGATTTTCCCTTAAGTTTGATCCTTAGGTATAAGTGATGATTTTCTAGAGTCTAGTATGATCTGGGTTGGGTGTGTGCGAGCGCGTATATCATTTAAATTTCTATAATAGTTTAAATTGTCAGACCCCATTGATCTCTTGGATACAACTTTGTGATGCCTTTCTGAAGTATTACGTGCCTAAGACAGCGATCTTAGACAAGATAAGGGCATTCGACGGGCTAAAACAGAGTCGGATGATAATGCCGGAGTATGCCGACCATGTCCATGCTTTGGCTAAGTTCGCTCCTACGATTATGCCTGATAATCGCTTAAAGATGACAAAGTTCGAACGAGGTTTGGACTCAAGAATTCAGTCAGCAATTGTAAATGCATGGATGAGAACATACGAGGACATGATGGATGCATGTTTTCACGTCGAGAGTGATTTCCGTAGAGTGGCGGCAAGAAAGGCCGATGCAGGATACTCCGACAAAGGTAAGAGGTTAAGAGAAGAGATTTGAGTTGGTGGCAGGCCAGGACGTTGGATCAAGGTTCTGAAGAGAGGCTCGGTTGAGAAAATTTCATAGACCCCCACAACAGAATTTAGTTGTACAGCAGGTTGAAAGAGTTTGCCGCACTTCAATAAGGGTCATGTCGGCGAATGTAGGAAGTTGGAAAGAGCATGTTATCGATGCGGACAGGTGGGAAACCTTATTCGAGATTGCTCAGAGATGAGAAAGAATGCTCTGGGAGAAGTCGCTCAGCAGCCACAGACGAATGTCCGCGTTAATGTCATGATTGCCATGGGTATTTGGAAGTCGCCGATGTGGTATGAGGTACAATTTTAGCGAACAAGATATTCACCAATGTACTTTTGATAGCGGCGTGAACCCCTCTTTTGTGGCAAAGGGATTTGTTAAGCGCTTTTGTGGTTCACCAGAATAGCTGGAGATTCCATACTGTGTCCAAGCGTCCAAGATCAAATTACGATTTCACATCAACATTGACTATCGATTAAAACAAGTGACAGTTAAGAATTCTGTGATGGAAGATATAACCTTTCAAGGGAATTGCTGTTGATTGAAGGAAGTTGAACTTATTACCAAGTGGTCTAGATCTACGAATGACACCGAAGTCGGCGTTTCTTGGGTCTAGCTAGTTATTAAAGGAAGTTTGTCGAGGGATGGTCGACAATAGCGATGTTTCTCAATTGCCTTACTCAAAAGAAGTCCAAGTTTGAGTGGACGGCATAATGCGAGAAAAGCTTCACAGAGCGTAAGAGGAGGTTAACCATAGCTCCAGTATTGGCTCAACCTTCTGGTACTGATGGGTTGTGATATGTAGTGATGTGTCAAAAAAACAGTCTAGGTACGTAAACTGTAGCGTAAGTTATGACTTTCCATCCAAATTGAGTTTAGTTGATACTTCACTTGTAGACTGTGTTTTGATGCAATATGAACGAGTTATCGCGTATGCCTCAGGACAGCTAAGCATGAGACAGCTAAGAGGGTTGGAACTACAAAAGGACTACGACTTAACCATTAATTACCATCCAGGAAGAGCTAATAAAGTGGCCAATGTATTAAACGGAAAATCTAACCATGCGCGACAGTCACCACTTGAGAGAGAAATAGAAGAATTTAGCTTGGTTTCTGTTGACTCTATAGTAATGTTTTCGCATCATTGACCGTCACCCCGAGTTTTATGGATTGGTTGAAAGAAGCTCAAAAGAAGAATAGGACTGTGGGTGATATTGCTGGGAAACTGAGGTATAGTCAGATTGATGGATTTCAGACCAAGGTGGACAGGAACTTATGTTAGAGGAAAAATGTGCGTACCTGATTTAGATGAGCTAAGGAAAGAAATATTGCAAGGGGCTCACAGCTCAAGGTTATCGATATATTCTAGTAGCACCAAAATGTACAGGGATCTATGACAATACTATTGGTGGTGTAAGATGAAGAGGCATATTGTGGAGATTTGAGGGATGTCTGGTGCGTCAGTAAGTGGAGATAAACACCAACGACTTGGTGGATTATCGATGCTGTCGGAGATTCCAGAGTAGAAATGTGAATGTGTCACAATGGACTTTGTGACTGGTCTACCGAGAACAATAAGTGGATATAATATGATTTTGGTGATTGTGGATCGGTTGACCAAGTCTACACATATTCTACCTGTCTCGAGGGAAGCATCTCTCGATAAGTTGGTAAATTTGGATATGGTCAACATTTGTCAGCCTGCATGGTGTTCCCATGGGCATAACGCCTAACCGAGACCAATGGTTTACTGCCAAGCACTGGACAATATTTTAGAGAGCCATGGGGACGGAATTAAGGTTAAGTACAGTGTATCATCTCCGAACCAATAGACAATCTGAGCGGACTATTCAGACCCTAGAAGACATGTTAGGGACTTGTGTCCTATAATTCAAAGGAAGTTGGGATGGAATGATTAAATTAATGGAGTTCTCGTATAATAGAAGTCACCACCATGCAAGTGACGTGGCTCTTTTGAAGCTTTGTATGGAAGGAAATGTAGGTCTCCGGTCTATTGGGACGAAGTGGGCGTGAGGACCATCACGGGACCTGAGCTATTGGAGAAAACGCTAGAGAAGGTGAAAGTCATCCGGGAAAGACTCAAGGCGGCTCAGGATCGCAACAAGAGTTGGGCAGATTCCAAACGACGACCATTGGAATTTGATGTAGGTGAAAAGGTCTACTTGAGAGTATCGCCTACAAAGGGTGTCATGCGGTTTGGAGTAAAAGGCAAGCTAAGCCCTCGCTTTATTGGTCCCTATGAAATACTGGAGAAAGTGGGAGCCTTAGCATATAGGTTAGCGTTACCTCCCGTGTTGGCGCAAGTTCACAATGTCTTTCACGTGTCACAACTAAGGAAGTACGTGACGGATCCAAGTCATGTACTTGAAGCTCAACCTTTGGAACTTAAGGATGATGTTACATACGAGGAGATACCCGTGAAAATTGTAGACCGAAAGGATCAAGTGTTGAGGAAGCAGGTGATTCCTTATGTGAAAGTCCAGTGGAGCAACCACACGGAACGTGAAGCCACTTGGGAACTCGAAGAACACATGCGGGAGAAGTACCCTCAACTTTTTGTCTAAGGTACGCAAGTTTCGAGGACGAAACTTTTTGTAAGGGGGGTGGAATGTCATACCCCGTGACTTTTTAGCACGACTCTCAATAATTAAAGGTCAACCTTAGACACGATTTACTCAATGGTATAGATTAGGAGCTGAGTGAAAATAAAATATAGGAAAAGGAAATAAAGGGGTTAAAGGTGAGGATTAAGAAATTAGGGTAAACTACCTAAAATACCCCTCAACCCACTTAAATGAATGGGGAGTTACACATGGGAGCATAACTCCCCCACATACACTTCAATTGGCGGTTCCAAACACCAAAGAGAAAGGGGAAAACGGCTGAAGAGGGGAAAAGAGAGAAAAGAGAAAGAGAGGAAGAAGAAGAAGAGAAGAAAGAAAAAGGAAGGAAGAAGGTCAATCTAGGTGCAACCTCTACCGAAATTCTGCAGTAAATCCGTAAGCTAACTAGAAACAAAGGCAAGTAATCTTTCTATACGCTTTACGCAAATTTTGATACATTAGGCCCTATGTTCTTACAAAGAGAAAACTTGGATCACACATTAGTAGTTTTGATTTGTCTATGCTAAATGTTTTACTATACATGTAATTGTTGTTGTTGATTGAGTAAAGTTATGTTCTTTGGGCCAATATCTGAAAATGGTTATGTTGTGATCTTTGTTGTTAAATATGCCCACAAGAGTGTTATACGTGATATATTCATTGTTCTTGTGTAAGTTCTTAAGATGGTGATTACACCTTAGATGCTTTGAATGTGTTTGCAGGGAGTGGAAGGATGAATGTTGACATTGTTGTAAGACTTGTTAGGTTGGAAGGTTTGAAGATATCTATTGAAGGTTGTGGGTGATAGAAGGTTTAAGGGGATACTAGTTTACTTGTTTAAGAATCCAATCATGTTAGTTGTGTGTTAAGCATGATGAATCCAGGAGCTAAGATGGATCTTGAAGGGTTGAACATGAAATGGTTGAAGAAGAAAGGTGTTGGGTGGAAGTTACTGCAGAAAAACTGCAGTTTAGAACCGTCAGAACACTTCGAACACCTACATTAGGCGCTTCAAGTCACATTAGGCGCCTAATGTAGCGTTCAATGTGTCCTGAATCATCCCCGAACACTTCGAACACCTACATTAGGCGCTTCATGTCACATTAGGCGCCTAATGTAGCGTTCAATGTCACATTAGGCGCTTCATGTAGGCGTTCAATGTCTACGGCACATCCCCGAACACTTCGAACGCCTAGTATAGGCGCTCTATGTCACTTTAGGCGCCTCATGTGGTGTTCCAAGTATACTGGAAGTCTTTTTGACCATTTAGGTGCCCTATGTAAGTGTAGCAACTTTATACACTTCCTTTGAACATAAAATGCAAGGGTATTTGAGGTGTAATTGAGGAATAGATGGTAAGATTGACTAAGTAAGAATAAGATTGAATCCCAAGCGAATTAGTGAGACGAACGGACTTGGAAAGATACAAACAGTGATTGTTTGAGGTGCAAGACCGTATACTTGATATGTAAGATGTGTGTGTGAGATACCTTTATTATCTTCCATTGCTCATAAATTACAAAGTGTTTTGAAAGTGTGCTAGAGTTGTAAACATTAAGTGTGAATGAGTAAGGTTAAGTATGAATTCGAAGTGGATTCGTGATACGAAAGGGTATGAATTGGTATGAATGAGGTGTATTTGAGTAGTAAACGTTAAGTGTGAATGAGTAAATTTAGGTATGAATCCAAAGTGAGTTAGCAATATGAAAGAGCACAAAATGGTAAGAAAAGGGTGTGTTTGAGGAAGTATGAACGAGCAAGGTTAAGTGTGAACTCGAGATGATTTCGTAATACGAAGGGACATGAAATGATACGAGCAGAATGTGATAGGGGTTCAGGACTTTGTACTTGATATGTAAAGTGTGTGTTCATGTTTACACGTTTGATATGATGTTACATGAGCATTCTGCATCATGACATGGGCACTTGCATTTGATTTGAGAATTGCTTTGCGAAAGAACATGTGTTTACAAGAAAAGTTTGAAGTTTTCGAAAGACAAGATGGCTGCTGGTTGATCGCAGGGTATAAAAGTCACGCCTGCGAAAGCAGGGTATAAAAGCGTGATCTGTGAATCAACAGCAGGGTATAAAGTATTTTATGGGGCCGTGGACCTATCAGCACGGAAAATAAAGTTATTTTATGGGGCCGTGGACCTATCAGCACGGAAAATAAAGTTATTTTATGGGGTCGTGGACCTTTCAGCACGGATATATGATATATGTAATGGGGCCGTGGACCTTTCAGCACGGGGTATAAAGTTATGTTTGCTGTGGACTGATCACCCACAGGGTATAAAGTTCTGCTGCGCGAAGAATATGATATGAAGTGCGATGAAATGTTTTGTGAAGTGACACGCATGGCATGTTTATGAAAGAAGACATATGCATGGGCGTTGTGTGTGATTTTAAAGAAGTACATGCATCATGATACACGAAGCATAAGACTTGATATGCAAGAAACGTGGTTAGTTTATGACTTGTTTATGTGATACATTGTTTTAATACATGTTTGTTCTCGTACCCGTGTACCATATATGTGCTTTATCAGTTTTGAGTAATTCTTATTGAGATGCTATTTGTTAACCCGAGCACCTATATTTTGGGCAATGATTTATACACTGGTGACTCGTCGTGTGTGATTCCGTAAGGTGTATAGACGGGTTACTTGCTGGCGATAATTTCGCTAAGAACAGTTACTCTATTCCTTTTCAGGTGAGCCTGAATATGAGTTGATATTTATCGAGGATGATGGCGAGTGGGCTCAATGGGATGACGAACATGGGAATAGATAGATGCTGGATTATTTTCTCTGAGATTGGAAACTCAATGTTGTTATGTTGTTCTGATATTTATGTTAGCTAGATGACCAAACACTTTTTAATTCCACTGCATTTTCTGGTTTTAATGACGATGAAGTTTTAAATTTATCAACGTTTCTGCTGATTTATCTTACGTCATAGATGATGAATACTTGATCCGCTTTGACGCTTCGTAGTTCTCATAGTAGGCTACGGCGGGTGCACTGGTTCCGATGACAGTATCAGGCCGGGGCGCTACAGCGACCATCTTCTCTTCCAATCAAATATCTGGGCTCTTACTTATATCGTGGGGTAAACAGAGCGAGATATTGTTAGACTTTGTCACGACATGTTGACTTACAATTAGCAGGCTGGGCTCTTCAGTTACTCTCTCCTGGTGGTTGATTAGTCTTATCAAAATATGTTCTTACATCTTTGCCTTTGCATATCATGGCAGCGGTAAGGCTGCCTAAGAGTGTTATCGCTGAGCTGCATCGTAATTTTATCTGGGATACCAAACATCACTGGGTTTCTTGACGCAAAATTTGCTCACCAGAAGAGGAGGGAGGATTGGGAATCAGAGGTATAACGGAGGTGCAGCAAGCATATGATTGCACATTTTGATGGAATTTTCAAACAAAACAATCTCCATAGGCCATGTACATGCGCGACAGGTATGCCATTCGAAATGAATATGTTCCTCGAATTTATGATTCACTGGGGTGGACGCGCATATGTTCTATTCATGAATTTCGTCGCAATCATACCATCGCAAGTGTTTAATAGTTAGCGTAGACGACTTCACCTACAGGCTTATTTGCATTGCATCAGGCTTATGCGGATACTCGAGATACTCACACAAAACTATTTTTGCATAAATTTATTTGGGTGGAAGTCCCTTCCAAAGTCAGCGAGTATCTTTATGTGGAAATTATTTTATCAAGTTTTTTTATATTGGAAATAATCATATGTCGTTTTGTACAGATATGTCCCTCCATCTGTCCGTTTTGTAAACTAGATGACGCAACTCTCAATCACATTTTCCTTTAGTGCAAATACATAAAGGATGTACGGATTCGCTTTGCTTTGACACTAGATGGTCCGCTTCCAAGCTCCCTCTCATACGCACATACTTGTTTAAATGGTGGCTGACTTCCTCTTCTCGATCCGTTATGGGACAATATCGAATCATTGCACCATCTCTGCTCTGCTGGTCCATATGGAAAGTATATACTAGTGTTATCTTCGGGGATGTAGATTTATCAGTGCATAATTTATACACATTGGCTCGCCTGTCATGCTACACTTGGGCATCTACTTTGTGTGGCAAAAAGTCTGCTACTAACATTCAATCTCTAATTCTGGAGGGTTTCTCGCTAGTTTTGAAAATACCAAAGCTAAAAACGGTGAAATGACAGCTTCTCCCGTCAGGAAAGTTAAAGCTAAATGTCGATGCCGCAGCGGAGAGAAGGGCAGTGTCAGCGGGAGCTATCTTATGGGATCACCATGGCCACATGGTCGGAGCAATATCTTTTTCTCTACCTTGTCTTCCACCACTCCTAGCGGAACTTCAAGCGGTGTTGTACAGTCTCATATACTTTGGAATGTAATATCATAATCTGATGGTCGAATCTGATTGCTTGAATGTCGTTCATTATGCTCGAGACAATACCTGCACACGACCACTCTTGGAGATCCAAACACGCTTACAGTTTTTTTTGCACATTACTGGCAGTTTCGTACAACATGTTCCTCGCGAAGCCAATATGATTGCACCATCTTGAACAACACAGCAGCATGTTCCCGAAAGTCTTTGTGTCAATTCCGCTTTGCCCCGGCCAGCGTGAGGATTCTTTTTGACGGATAAATCCACCACGGCCTTGCGACTATAGCCAAATGAGTTTATATCTTCTCACAAATTTTCAGTTTGGCGTGTCTTGCATGGATGTTGCCTGTATCTACACTGATACATGCAACAGGCTATGATTCGTAATCTTGTAACTGCTTGCACCATATTTAATTTTATGCAGTCTAATATCTGTTTTTCAATATCTATGCTTGATGAGGTTACGGGAGTACAACGGCAGTTCTACGATGCCTTATCCTCTCTGTCGCCTGTGTTTCACAGTATGACTTTATTATATCTTTTTAACTTGACAGACACTGCTCTATATATCTTACAAATACTACCTAAATTCCTTTTATGTCACACATACTGCAACGACTCATGGGAGCGCGGCAATGGAACATTTCACCCGAGGCTTGCTGGCACCAAGTAGAATGGATTCACTACATTCTTTACACTTTATTATCTATGTATTTAGATTGTGCAGGTTACTTTATTAGTATGTAACCACGGTATTCCTCCGTCAAAAGTGAGGGTCATTAATTAATAAAACACTTGGACGGTGCCGCCTGTCCTTATATAATATATATACATTTTTTGATAAAAGGAGGCTTATATAATATATATATATATGTGTGTGTGTATGTGTGTGTGTATATATAGACACACATATATCAGGATCCTAGATCCAACCTTACAACATCAGTGAATTTTCTGTCATATCGTGAAACTTATTGATTGTTTTTTTCTTTTTTGCTGTCATAAGCAAAGGACATGAGCTTTTTGAATTTTTCTTTAATCCTTGACTTATGTTTCATACTCCTGATGTATCAATTTCATATGTTTCGATTTCATAATCATATTTGGTACACTCAACTTGTTAAGAAAACATCATTTATTGACTTGCGATTACCTAAATTTTACGATCATTTATAGTTTTACGTGTTCTCTCTCTCGTTCTACTATGTTAAGTAATTTTTTGCCATCCCATTACTGTTATTAATTCCAAGAGTAATTTAGGAAAAGTATATTAATTTAGTAAGACAAAGATAATATATTCGACTATAAAATTACAATGGAGAGAGTATCTCTTAGCTCGTTTATTAATTTATTTCTTCATTTATTTCCTTAACTTGTCTTTTGTTTACTTCTTAGATCATACATTTCCTTCTAAATTTTATCTTATCATTCAGATCTTTCTTCATATCTTACATACCATAACTTGCATAGCTTCTTATTCGGATAATCCCAAAACTCTCACAAACTGGATTAAAGGTTTTTCGTTCCCTTAATTCGGAAGGTGTCCATTACATCAACATGAAACTATGTTTTTCAGTTCCATATATCTGTAACTAAGGTATTGTCATGATCTGAAATAAAAGTTTTCCATTACATTAACCTAGATTTACGGTTTTCCAATCCATCAACTTAAAACTAAGGTTTTTGCCTACTATAAGGCCATACTGTTAATTTTTTGTATCACCTCAGTGTTTCATACAGCCACGGTGAGAACCGTAGAATCAAAAACATCTGAGTGATGTATCTCATACAGGAGTCCCTATCTAGCTAGTCAAGTGTACTTAACTAATTCTCATTCTGTCTGAAAGCTAATACATGATAATCTAGTGCATAGCTATCAAATGAGGGTAAATTCTGTACATATGATTCTATAGACATAAGTACAAATTCTATGTAGTATATCCTTAGATGAAAATATAGTGCCTTCAAATATAAGTTTGTTTCTGTCTTGCCAATGAAGTAGATCGTGGCTGCAAGGACAATTTTGGCAGCCTTGGCTCGCATGGTCTTCCCTCTCAATGCCCTTCTTCCCCATGCTAGGACCTGACTGAGTTTGCCGAGGTTTTTCGGCATACCCAGGCAGCTGGTGATGTGGGTCCAAATCTCCCAAGTGTGGGCACACTGGAAAAATATGTGGTTTCCAAGTTCATTACTATGTGAACATATGGGCATGCTTTATCTTCCAAGTAGGCCATTCTAGCTCGTGTTGGAAGCTTGTCAAGTGCTGCCATCCATATTGTAAATGCATGCTTTGGAGTTATGGCATGGTCTCATACTAGTCCATGCCATTTCCGTGCCTTTGAGTCTAAAGTACTCATAGGCATGCCTAGGCTTTAGCTTCTCCTCAGGCGCCTAGCTGGTTAATATTTGCTTGGCCTTCTCAATAGAGCCCTCTCTCTGTAGGATGCTATCTCTTATGTCCAGCAGCTTCTTCAAAAGTAGTGAATCAGACTTCCTGGTTGTCCTTGTCCAAAGCCCAACATATAGCTTGTACCAATGACTCATCCATTGTTATCATTGAGTATTTTTTTGTGATGGATAACCCAAAGATACTTGACCAGGAGGGAGGGGTTCCTGCCCTTGAGGCTGATGATACCCAGGCCACCCTCAGCCTTCGGTTGGTATACTTATTTCCATGCCACCCAGGCTCTTTTTTTTCCTGCCATGTTGTTGCCCCAAAGAAAATGTAGGCATATTCTGTCCACTTGTGCCATTAATGACGCTTGAATAGGTAGTGCACTTAGCCAAAATCAGCTCACCCCTTGAATGACTGACTTGATGAGTTCAAGTCTTCCAGTATATGAAAGTGATGGGGTATTCCAATGGTTCACTCTCTCCATCAGCTTGCCCAGATATTCAGAGTAATGTGTGGTTTGAAGCTTGTGCCCAACAATTGGCATGCCCAAGTAGCGAAAGGGCATTGTTCCAAGATGGAAGTTAGTGGTGGCCCTAAGATTTCCCCTTCTTCTCCCATGCCAGCCAGAAAAATGTGAGGCTTTGTCATATTAGCCTTCAGGCCAGAGTAGTTACCAAATTTGTTTAGTGATGCCAAGATCATTTGCACGGGAGGTGTGTGCCCACAAGCAAAGAGTATACGATCGTCCGCAAAACATAGGTGGATGATTTTATGCTCCTCACAATTTGGGTGTAATCTGAAGGCACGGTCCCAATGTAGTTTTTAGGAGCCTTGAGAGATATTACATGCCAATGACAAATAGAAAGGAAGACAATGGATCCCCTTGCCTAACTCCTCTTTCCTTGAGCCATACGAAGTCTCATTGATCGCTACTGAGTAGGAAGCAGTTATTACACACTCCATTATCCATCCAACAATTTCTGGGGAGCCCAGATCCATGAGCAAATCTTGTAGAAAGTCCCAATTCAAGGAGTCAAATTCCTTCCGGATGTCCACCTTAAGCATGCACTTGGGTGGTGTGCGTCTTTTGCCATACTCCTTAGCCACTTCTTTGACTAGGAAGATATTGTGCATCATAGACCTTCCCTTGAGAAAGCATGCCTGAGCTGGGTTCATGATCTCCACCAAGGCAGGGGCCAGCCTACTCACAAGTATATTTTCTATGACCTTGTAGATCACAGTTTTTCAAAGTTCCTTTAGTAAGTATATCCAATACATTGATGTTCTCAACCTTTGCAAGTCTAAAAATCAGATTGCACTAGTCTCAGAACTATCCATGATTGACTGACTTATACTTATCCAAATGAGTTGAAACTTGCGCCAAATGAAAAATAGGAGGTGTGGCTATATTTTTGCAAAAGTTTACAATTTTTGAAATTTGTTTTCTATTTTTACTATTGCAAGAAAATTGACGCAGAATGCTGGAAACTGAAAGTAAAGTGCTGAAAAGTAAGAACACCAAGAATTTTGTACTGGTTCGGTTAACACAACCTACTCTAGTCTTCAAGAATGCCTTCCTTGGTTATCACTAAATACCAAAAACAACTTACCACAAGGGTGACTGGAGTTACACACTAACTCCACCCTTTTACAAACAATACAATCAAGCAAACGGATCACGGACAGTACTACCGAACGAATGAAGGTTTGATCACACCTTAATCAACCTTTTACAACAATTGAAACGTGTATAGTGGTATATTCAGAGCCTATATAATATCAAGATTATATGAACAATAGGCTTAAGAGAAAAAAAAGAAGAAAGTAGAAGATCCTTTTGCACTTGAGAGAAATGTGAGAGTTGTCTTGGCTTTGTTTGCACTACTTCTCTTCCTTTTAATCAAGCTTGGCCACCCCTAGGGCTTCTTTTCTTTCTTGAGAATTCTCTTTAATGTCCTTGGAAGATTGTCGTGTGCAGAAATGACACCATCTTGCTTAATTAGCACACTATGATTGGAAGGATGACTTGACCTTGCTTACTTGTAACTTGATGATTGGTTCAACTTGGCATCCTTTAATGTGCTGTAAAAATCTGAATAAAACTCATAAAAAATGTGTCAAATAGTAGTCAAAATATTACCAAACAATCATCATTCAATCCCTTCAAATTTGGGAAGCAAATTAGGGTGCATTAAGGACAAAAAAATCGGCCATCATTTCAAATGTGCTTAAAATTTTCAGCACGTGTTGTAGTTTGAAATCTTTTTAATTGTTACCTTATGCAGCTCCCTCTTTTGTGTTACTAACCTTGTGCTACCAATTGAGATGCCAACTTAGCTCCACCTAGGCTTCATTTTGGCTGCAAATGGCGTGTGGAATGGCTAGCATGTGCTGAAATTTTACTTTAATAAGCTTTGTCAAATAATGCACAATAATTACACATATATGGTAAATTCCAATCAGCCCTAATTTGAATTTTGTAGAACATTTTAATATGTCTTAAATGTGTAAAAGGTGTCTAAATACATGTTACAACTCATGCCAAAAAAACGTTTCATGTGATGTGTTCGTAGAAAATCGAACTTTCGACTTTCGTCGATTACACGATTTTTCTCCGATTAAATTCAAACTTCTTGCACATGTCATATATGATATGTCACACATAATAACCATAAAATAAAGTGTATATTCAGATCTAATAGCTGATGGTATAGGCACCCCATGTGCTTTAAAATTTTGAATTTGAAATCTCCACAATTTGCCCTAAATTGTGGGTGATTTGTGTGTGCCAACATGGAATGATTTAGTGGATGAATTTAACATGTGAGCCACGAACATTTTGGCTACTTTTGAAGTATATTGGCAGGCCATCTTTATATGGCAAGTACATGACTCGTCGATGAAGTTTCGGTAGTCACCCGATACGACAATTTTCGGTTTATGACCTTGTAACATGTCGTTATAATTTTGTCATCACCATGACTTATATCATATGATATAAGACCTGAATATACTCATAAATATGAGGTGTACATAGTTTTGTGGCATTGACATACGTTTGTAATATATGTAATGTTTCAGTAGTACGTCGGAATATATGTGTATTGTGCCATTTTAACAAAAATATGAATATAAATATATTATTTATATTAGGCATGTATATTTAAAGAATGAGGAGACTTTCCATTTTTAATTTGTTGTCATCAAGCTTTCTCCAAATATGTCTTCATTTAATGAACTAGTTAGTTCATTAACTTAAGTACTTCACTTAATGAACTAGTTTAGTTCATTAATTGTGTCACCTGAAAATAGTTCAAAGACAACAAATGGTTGTCATATGATGTAAGCTTTAACGCTTCATGGCTTGTTAGTATGGCAACAATATATATAAAGCATATGAGGCATGTATATCACAAAAACGTGCCAAGCAATAATTTTGTCATGCATTTCGTAAACTCGTACTATTTAAATCATGTATTCGTAAATCATTCAAACACTTTTTTCAACAATCTCCCCCTTTTGATGGTTTATAAAATAACATTTGTTCATGATTTAAATATAATTGCTCCCCCTCCAAATATGCGCAAATTCGAATTTCGAATTTTGAATTTTATATTATCGTTGTCTCCCTCCTTAAATTATGCAATCATGCTCTCTCTCCCCTTAAATCATGCATCTCTCTCCCCTTTTATTTTGTAAATAATATCAAATGTACATGTAAGAAAGAAATAACAGTTTATAGTATATCAACAAAAATCATGCATTTCAAGTGCGTTCTTAAGGGTTATTTATTCAATCCTTTGCAAATGTACCTTTTGGCAACCAAACTTAGGTGACCTTCCTAGGTCTTTCAAAAGGCAAGAAAAGAGATGAAGAAGCAATGTAATAGATGTTCGGTGCAAATCCGTTTGGCCTTTGGGTGAGAATGTCATCATGCATATGGTATGATTTTCTTTTTTGATATGCCTTCGTATTCGTGTGCATGGTACGTGATCTAGATGCATTTATGTTATATGAATGTCGTGTATGTGTCAATGGTTTCTTTTCATATTTATACGGCACATAATTATATCTTGTATGATATGAAGAAGAAGGACGATGAGATGAAGTAGAGGGTGATCTAGGCATCCTTTTAGGTGCTACATTTGCATGTGTTTTCTTAGATGAAGATAGAATGAATTTAGTTGATTTATTTTGTGTTTCGTTTTTTACAACGTATCCTAATCCGGTTTTGTCGCTTTCATGCTTTTGTGAGGAGATGATGCAATCTAGCATGTTTGTGCCTGTATCAAATTGTTTCACCATTTTTCCTAAATCCGTATTTCTTGATTTTAAATTTGAAATCTCGGATGTCATTTCATTATTCTCCGTTGTCAAAGATGAAATTTCAGACTTTAATGAATTTATCATGCAAGACGACTCTTCTTTTGGATCGTTTAATTTAGATACAAGATTCGAGTTAGAAGATTCTAACAATTTCTTGTCTTCAATTAAACGTTTCTTTTTATTGGACCATGCACCTGCAATAAACACCACTAGAGGGGGGTGAATAGTGGTTAGCGGAAATTACACTACTACCCTTTGAAGAAAAAAAATCCCCTTTGAAAACAGAATCTGAGACCACCTCAAATTCAGAACCCGTTTTTTGAAAAATTCAAAAATAAATGTACACAACTCTAAAAATTAGGAACCTTATCAGAATTTAACTTCAATGTGTTAAAAAGACTCTGTCCAAAAATCAGACAAAAATAAGATCGTTTGACTCTTCAAACAAATAAAAAGATTCAGATGGTCAATCTGGAAAGAATTGGACAGAATGTTGCTGATTTTGAAAAACGTGTTTCTCTTTGAATACTCAACCAAAAAAGTTGATCTTTATATCAAAACACTCTTTAGGATGTTTAGTTGATGTTTCCAAAAGGCCCTGACATTAAACAATTCTTGATAAATACAGAATTTAAGTTTTCTCAAAACCGGTCAGATTGCAGCCAGATTGGAGCAGTTATCTTGCAAAGACTGAAAGACTAACTTCCCCTTGCTCAAATCAAGTGATTCTTATTGAAAATGAAAGCTAACAGTCTGAAGTATAACTCCACCAAAAATCATGAATTTTGAAAATGTTTAGCTATTTTTTTCAAGACGTGAGAAGTTGTGTGAAAATTGCAGTAAAAACGTGCAGAATGCAGAAATGAAGAAACAAGACAAGAACACCGAGAATTTATCCTGGTTCGGTCAATGTGACCTACTCCAGTCCCAAGGAACATTTTTCCTTGGATTTCACTATGAAATTAATCACCTTACAACAAGAACCAAGCTTGATCATTGGGTTATACACCAACCCTATTCAAGACTTGGATGAACACCTTCTAAGCAACAGTTAGTTGCAACACCTCTACCACCTATTGATGTAGCCTTATAGAAATGGCTAATAAATATTACAAATGAAGCTCAAGAGGCTTGTAGCTCAGCAAATACAACAAGAACACCTTTGCTACAAAGAATGGAACAAGAACAACAATAAGAAGATGATAGCTAGACAATTCAACAAATGCTTTCAGGTGAGCTTCAAGTGTGTTTTATCTTCATCACCATTGCCTCCTATTTATAATGTGAATTGAGCCTTGGAGATAAGAATGCACATGTGTCACCATCTTCATCATCAAGTCCAAGTGTCTTCACATCATTGGTTGGCTTTGTACACTTGGCAAAATGAGACAACATAATTGGTCCACCTTGGCACAATGATGTTGGCCGAAAATTACACCATGGCATGTCTCATTTGTCCTTTGCAAAATGTAGATAATATGGAGAAGATAATACCTCAACTTCTTGGCATAAATATAGGACATGTGAGGCTGACATTTCTTGGATAAAAAAGCTCAAATTTAGCTCCAAAACAGCCTTAGTAACCATTGGGTACTTCTTTGAATTTTCCAAAACATAATCTTGATTATCCTTTGTAAAATGAAGATAATAAGAAAGTATAATACCACCAAAATACCCTCAACTCCAAGAACAAGAATAGGGCATGTGGAGTCTCCATTTGACTCAAAACATTCTGCCATGACCAGCCATAGCCGTTAGCTACACTTCTGAAAAATCCAAGTTGGCAATTTTTGTCAACTAGCTCCTTTTTTATTGGTCCACTTGCCCCAATCTATAAAATGAATTATATATCACCTTCACCTGTTTATACACATTTTTTGAGCATACATATATGCGTAGCAACTCATATTTTTGAAGAAGAAATCAATAGATAATAGTTGACAATAAATTGGATTTACTAAAGCAGCAATTTCGTTGGATGAAAATATCTGGACCTTTTGGGTTGCAGCGTTGATGAATCACTCAGAAATAAAACAAGGATACAGAAACATCTCATTTCGTTTTAACTGGATTCCAAATAACACATGGTTCTGGTGGACGGCAGTATATGGTCCTCACACTATGGCAGCACGTAGAAACTTATGGTCTGATCTGATAACTTTTTCATATAACATTCGGGACCCTTGGATTGTAGGTGGAGACTTTAACACATTCGCTACTTTGGATGATCATAGAGGGGCATCAGTACCAACAGTCCGTCAAACAACAGATTTTGCTGCATGGATTAACACAGTAGGTTTGGTTGACATTCCATATCAGGGTTCCAAATACATTTGGTCAGATGGAAGAGGACTTGGGAGAGTAAGTAGAAGACTGGATAGATTGCTTTGTTCTGCATCTTTCCACGACACATTCGATACAGTACAGGTTCAACATTTAAACCGCGCTACTTCGGATCATGCGTCCTTGTACCTCACGTGCCGTGATACGCAAGTAACAGGTCCACGCTCTTTTCAATTTCTGGATGTGTGGTTGACTCACCCGGATTTTATGCAATTTATGAAGCACTCTTGGAATTCATATCCAACAACTGGAGGTATGCGCGGTTTATACACAAAACTACGCCATCTTAAGACTGATCTTCGACAATGGAATAAAACGGTCTTCGGAAATGTGTTTGATGCTGTAGCGGAGGCAGAATCGAAGGTTGTTGAGAAGGAACGAGCATATGATAACAGTCCTACTGACCATAATCGTGAACAATATCATCAGGAAAAGCGGTTTTACAGTTAGCGCAGACAAGAGTTTGCCAATATTGGCAACAGAAAGCACGGGTGCATTGGATGCAGGAAGGCAACGCTAACACCGTATATTTTCATAACATTGTCAAAGACAAACAACCAAAACAGAGGTTAGTACAGATCACATCGGTGCATGGCCAAGAATATGATCAGGAAACTGATATCCAAAATGAGGCAGTAAGGTACTTTTCTGGAATTTTTCAAGCTGAACCCACATCATGTCACGACAATGTTTTACAGTACCTACAACCATTAATATCAGACTCAGAAAATGATAGTCTGACTGCCATCCCACAGCTGTTAGAAGCGAAAGAAGCGGTCTGGAAACTTAGTCCGACTAGTGCTGCAGGCCCAGATGGGTACAATGGTCGTTTTTACAGACATTGCTGGGATATTATACAAAGTGATGTTCTTAAAGCTGTACAGGAATTTTTCATTAGGATAAAGGTACCTACAGCAATTGCAGCTGCATTAATCACGTTGATCCCAAAGGTTGCCTCACCGACCACATTTGCGGATTTTAGACCTATCTGCCTGACTAATTTTATATAAAAGGTCATAACCCGTTTGATTGCTACTCGTCTTGTTCCACTATTATCTAAATTGATTTCTCCAGAACAATCGGGATTTATGCCAGGACGTGGCATTACGGAGCAAATTCTTTTAGCCAAAGAAATGGTACACGTTATTGACAAACCACAAAGAGGAGGACGTGCAATAATTAAACTGGACATGGCTAAAGCATTTGATAGAGTGTCCTGGGAATACCTACGTCTTCTCATGTTAAAGATGGGTTTCAAACCTTTTTTTGTGCGGCTGATCATCAACAACCTACATGCTACTAAATGTTCTATATTAATTAACGGTACACCATGTGGATTTTTTAGTCCGAGCCATGGGGTCAAACAAGGAGACCCACTGTCTCCAATTCTTTTTATCTTGGCATCTGAAGGCTTTAGCAGAGGTCTCAAAGCATTGACAGATTCTCAATGGATCAAAGGTTTTCATGAAGGGAGGGTATCTACACCAACTCATCTGGGTTATGCTGATGTTACTCATTTTCTTAAATGCGGCACCAAGGAATTTACGTTGTTTCATTTCTTTTCTACAAATGTATCAGCAAGCCTCAGGACAGCAAGTCAATTTTCATAAAAGTTCAGTTATGGTGGGCGGAAGACAAAATGGCCAGTGCACGGCGGATATTCTAGGCATGAGACTCGGCACGCTGCCAATGAGATATCTTGGAGCGCCTATTCACAAAGGCATATGTCGTGGTACATATTGCTCCACTTTGTTGCAGCATTTTGATAAAAGACTTCTTGGATGGTCAACCAATCTACTCAGTACAGCAGGCAGGTTAGTCCTAATTAACTCAGTGTTGTCTTCCATACCACTTCACTTATCCGCAGCTTCAAGGCTCCCAGTCAGCATACTAAAAGATCTAGAAAAGAAAATGTCTGCTTTCTTTTGGACAAATAAGCATCACTGGCGATCTTGGAAAGATTTATGTTACCCGGTCTTA
This sequence comes from Eustoma russellianum, assembly GCA_036186865.1. Classification (NCBI taxonomy): domain Eukaryota; kingdom Viridiplantae; phylum Streptophyta; class Magnoliopsida; order Gentianales; family Gentianaceae; genus Eustoma; species Eustoma russellianum. The sequence continues at coordinate 8,614,470 of AP025072.1, read as the reverse complement.
GAGGAAGGTGTTGGTGTTCGTTCTTTACATGCAATTCAAAAGGCATTTGATTGTAAAATTTGGTGATCATACCACCAAGGATCCACATTATGGTCAACATACATGCAGCAAAAATATGGCAGGAGAACACATTACAGAATTCTCTTATATGATTCTCCGGTGTGGAAACGAATCTGTAGGATAAATGATTGTTGTCAGGAAAGGGTCCAAACAGGACACACTGGATTGACATGGCTGCCGGATACAAATGGACAATTCACTTTAAAGGGCGCATACGAAGAATGCAGAAATAAGAAGGTCACATTACGTAGTTGCAAATACATTTGGTGGCCAGGTATCCCGACTTCTTGCAAGATGTTTACATGGAAACTTTGCTTTGGAGCGTTGCCTTTACCAGAAAACTTGTCCTCTTTTCTGCAAGCATACCCTTCGCAATGCCCATTTTGCAAAAGAAACAGCAGCGATAGTAATCATTCGTTTCTGAACTGTCCCATGATTACACAAATATGGCACAAATATGCGGTATTGATTGATGGCCCTTGCTATTCACGTACCTCGTTGCGGTCCCATTTATTGAGCTGGTGGCTACGGTTTTCTACCTCTTCTATGCATGGTCAACTGAAAGTAATCGTTCCTCAATTCATATGCTGGAATATATGGAAGGAATATGCACAAATAACATTTGGTTTGGAACAAACGCAGCAAGGTCGTTTGGAAGAACGAATTCGTATGGATATACACAGTTGGTGTGCGTCAGTTTCTGGGAAAAAGTTTGCAGCTTCCCTACCCTCTTTAATTGCAGTGGGCTTATCTCCCAAAATTCGCTCCCGCCACCTAATGCTAGTTCGTTGGCACACTCCACCTGCTGGTAGACTAAAGCTAAATGTAGACGCTGTAGCAGGACAAAGGAGTGCTGTAGCGGGAGCTATTGTCCGTGATTCATCTGGCCGTTTTATCAACGCAATTGCGTTTGCCCTGCCAAAATTATCACCCTTGAGAGCAGAAATACAAGCTTTGCTGTACTCCCTTATATATTTCTCACAACATCATGCAGAGCTAATTATCGAAACCGACTGCTTAGCCATACAGACGTTATTAGCCTCACATGGTTCCACTGGAGACCTGCAGATGGATTTGAATCGTTTGCGCACATTTTTGCAAATAACTCGATCAGAACTACAACATACGCCTAGAGAAATAAATGCAGCAGCACATCATTTGGCATCCTACGCGATGCTACACACAAATCTTCATATTTTCTCGTCTTCAACACAACTACCGTCGGTTGTCAGAGGATGCATTCTCACAGACTTATCAACTCTGTATTTACGTCCTGAGCATGGCTAGTTTGCTGCTATCTGCCTGTATCATTGCTTTGATACAGGCAGCATCGGTACTCTGCGAATTCTACTGCTTCCCCTACTATTACATACTTCAATTATACATTTATTGCTCTTACATTCTTTATCGATTGATGTTCTTGCGAGGCAAATGGCTATTCACATGGATGCAACGGTGGTGGCGGCACTTCTCCCTACAATGGATTATGCATACACCGCCAATCTTTCCTTCTCTGTTGTCTGTGCTCCAGCCGAGTGCAGACAACGGCGGTACGTTCCTTAAACGCACAAGACTTGGTGAATTTCAGACTTATATTTATGTCTTTAACTTTTGGTTCTCACATGCATGCTCCATGGACTGCTGTCACACGGCTGATGTGGTTACGAGGGCTTTGGGTTATGCAACAGAGACAACGTCAACATACACAAACTTCTCTTGTCAAGCAGGATCGCATGTCTCATGGTTTTCATTGCCATTCACGTTCATGTTGTACATTGCCATGCCCAAACACTCCAATTATATAAATATGTACGCTTTTTCCTTCGCCAAGGTTTTATCCACAATGGTGGTTTTACTTGGTAAGGTTTTAATGCGGCATATCATATATGATTGGAGAATGGCAATCATCACCTCTTTACATTATCTTTTTACTTACGATGCCTTTATTGTATAATGGTTTCCCTCCGCCATGAGTGAGGAATTATGTTTTAATAAAATTTACATTTTGACAAAAAAAAAGATTATGTCAACGTGTAACACCAAAATTCCCAATATTTCTTCTTATATATCGTGATCATTTCCACACCTTTAACACCTTGAAAACCTCTGAAAAATGATGAGTAATAACCTCCAATAACATATAAAATAGAGTCTTCAAGATAGAAATAGAATGTGACATCACAACTCGTCACATATCCTGCTATAGTCAATAATATCATCATTTGAGAGAATAAGATAAAGAATCACCATATAATCTTCAAGATAATAATATCTCAACTCCAAAATGAAGATAATAATACACTCAAGATATTCCTTGAGTGAAAATACCAAAAATACCCTTGGGGTAAAATGACCAAAATACCCCTGGTATGTGAAAACTCCAGAAATTACCCGGATGGTCAGAAATAATCATGATATCACATTTGTCATGATAAATAGGATGAGAATAAGTCCTTAATATATATTCACCATATCATGTTCCGACAAAACTCAAAATACCAATTTGCCCTTTTTGGTAAGTTATAGAAACTTTCAAGGCACGTTAGTCACAAGACATTTGTAATCAACAAAAACACATTATAATCACATAATAAACTTGTATAAATCATATAAAAATGAAAACAACCAATTTAACACACTTTAGAAAATTATTTCCAAAAACCCTAAAGATCGATCGATTGAAGTGCCTTAGCTTCAGAGCTCGATGTCTCACAGTAAGCTTCAGAATTTGTCTCTGACCTACATCAATCGATCGAAGTGAGAGTTCAATGTATACATCAATCGATTGATGTGTCTCAGGTTTAGAGATCGATCTCTCACCGTAAGGTCTTGAACTTTCACTGCATTATATGGATCGATCGATGTGAGAGATCTATGTACATAGATCGATCGATGTGCAACAACCTGAGAGATCGATGTCCACTTTTTTAACTTTTTCAACTTTTAATCACATATAACACCAAGTATAATATTTTTAAGTATTTACCACTTAAAATCATGATTTTGAAAATTATCCAAACATATTTTTCAACATTCTCCCCCTTTTGGATGATTTTCAAAATAAACTAATATGATTTTAATGTCACAACTTATAACCAATTATTTATCATAAATCTATCAATTATATCACCAAATTTGTACCAATTGTTTCAGAAACAAATTTCCAACCAATTACCAATTGTTTTCACATTGTTTTCGAATTCTCAACTCTTATGTATTCATGTGATCCCCCTCAACTTATACTCTCCCCCTTAGCCTATGCTCAACTTATACTAAATGAGACTTAGCATGTTAGCATATTATTCAATCAACCAAATTATGACTTACCAACTAAAATCATGTTGTTATTCTATCTCCCCCTTTATTTTGCAAATCATGCAAAAGATAAAACTACGAAATGGTATCGTAAGTCATCATACCTAATTTGGCGCGGAAGTGTTCAAAAGTGGCATGATTAAGGGGTTTGGTGAAGATATCAGCTATTTCATGATCAGTTCTTATATGGTTTATAACTACATCCTCATTTTGAACATGATCTTGAAGGAAGTGGTATCTTACCTCAATGTGTTTGGCCTTAGAATGAAGTGCCGGATTCCGTGAAAGATTGATCGCATTGATGCTATCACAAAAAATTGGAATCTTTTTCATTTTAATGTCAAAATCACTAAGTTGTTGTTTAAGCCAAAGTATTTGGGTAATACACAAACTCAAGGCTATATACTCGGCTTCAGTGGTAGAAAGAGCTACACTAGCTTGATTTTTAGAAAACGAAGAGATCAAGTTGGTTCCTATGAATTGACACGTACCGCTAGTGGATCTTCTATCTAATTTGCAACCACCATATTCAGCATCACTATACGCATGTAACTCCAACTTAGCGTTTCTATCATACCAAAGTCCTAAGTGAGGTGTGTGTTTAAGATATCTAAAGATCTTTTTCACTGCATTGTAATGTGATAACTTAGGACAAGATTGAGACCTAGCACACATACACACACTAAACATGATATCAGGTTTTGATGCAGTTAAGTATAACAGTGAGCCAATCATAGACCTGTACAGTGTGTAATCAAAAGGTTTACCATTTTCATCCTTATCTAGTTTGGTGCGAACGCTCATAGGTGTAGGGGTTGGTTTCAACTCTTCAAAGCCAAAATTCTTAATCATATCATTGACATACTTAAGTTGGCTAATATGGATTTCTTGAGGGGTTTGTTTAATTTGAAGCCCTAAGAAATAGTTCCGTTCTCCAACCATTGACATTTCAAATTCAGACTTCATACACTCTTCGAAGTCTTTGACTAAGATAGGGTTGGTTGAACCAAAGATAATATCGTCTACATATATTTGAACTATTAACAAGTCATTATCTTTACTTCTTGAAAATAATGTGTTGTCTATGGTCCCCTTTTGATAATTATTTGCCATAAGAAAGTTTGCAAATCTATCATACCAAGCTCTTGGAGCTTGTTTCAAAACCATATAGAGCTTTCTTAAGCTTGTAAACATGGTTAGGATTCTTTAGATCTTCGAATCCATGGGGTTGTTTGACAAACACCTCTTCTTGGATATATCCATTCAAGAACGCACTCTTGACATCCATTTGGAAGAGTTTGATGTTGCTTAGACTTGCAATTGCAAGTAACAATCTAATTGCTTCTAGTCGTGCAACGGGTGCAAAAGTTTCTCCATAATCTATACCTTCTTGTTGATTATAACCTTGTGCGACTAGTCTAGCCTTATTTCGTGTGATGTTTCCTTGTTCATCCATTTTATTCCTAAAGACCCATTTGGTTCCTATTATAGACTTGTCTTCAGGTTTAGGTACTAAGTCCCACAAGTTGTCCTGGTGAATTGATTTAATTCCTCATGCATAGCATCTATCCATGATATGTCACCTAAGGCTTCCTTAACATTCTTAGGTTCTATGTGTGAGACTAAACTATGTCCTTCAAGTTGACTTATGTTTCTACGTGTTCTAACTCCAACACTTAGATCTCCAATGATTAATTCTTTAGGATGAAACCAATTCCTAGATTGACTAGGTTCACCCTCATCTTGTTCAAATGTTTCATTAGTGTGAACATTGTCAATTGAATCATCTTGTAAGTTAGTTGTATTATCTTCCAATTGCAAAATCTCTTCATTTATTTCATCTAAGGGTTCATGCATGTCTTGTTCAGGGGGAGTTGGTTCTAGATGATCAATTACAGGCTCAAGTAATACATCATCATCAAACATATTTTCAACATTATTCTCAGGTTTATGTTGAGTTTTATCAGTAACTTTCAAAGCATGCATTTTCATTGAATTTCTCATGTATAGATTCAATTATTTTTCTAGATGCTGTAATATAACACCTATATGCTCTTAAGTTAGTTGAATACCCAACAAATATGCATTCAATAGACTTTTGTTCAAACTTGTCTAGATTATCCTTAGTGTTCAACACAAAACATTTACATCCAAAAACCTTAAGATAATCTCCTTTAGGTTGTCTATTGTTTAACAATCCATAAGGTGTTTTATTTAATTTCTTTCTAATAGATAGCCTATTTATAATATAGCATGCACAACTAACAGCTTCAGCCCATAAATATTTAGGTAATTTATTTTTACATAGCATAGTTCTAGCCACTTCTTGAATTATTCTATTTTTACGTTCAACAACTCCGTTGAGTTGTGGTGTTCTAGGTTGTGAGAATTCATGTTTTATTCTATGTAATTCACAAAACTTGATTACATCTTTGTTTTTAAATTCTCCACCTCTATCACTTATGATTCTTTTAACATTTTCTTTGTAAATGTTTTCAAGTTGCTTAATAAGAGTTTCGATTGCCAATGTAGCATTGTCTTTGTGTGTTAAGAACAATGTCCATGTGTAGCGTGAGTAATCATCTACTATGACACACACATAGTAGTGTCCACCTAGACTTCTTGTCCTACTTGGACCAAATAAGTCTAAGTAAAGCAATTCTAGTACATGACTAGGTTTCACTTCATGTTTCGGTTTTAATGTTTCTTTAATGTGTTTTCCTTTAATACATGTTTCACACATTTGAAAATTATATAAGCCTAACTTAGGCATTCCTCTAATTAAATTCTTCTTAGATAATTTCTTAATGGTTGAAATTCCTATATGGCCTAATCTTCTATGCCATAAATTCACATCTAAGTCATATGATATTAGACACTTAACCTTAGCATCTAACATGTTATCTAAGGTAAGAGTATAAATGTTACCATCTCTATTCCCTTTTAATACTATTTCTCTTTTTTCATTTATTATATCACAAGAATTGGGAAGAAAAGAAACATTATAGCCACAATCTATAAGTTCAGAAATACTTAATAAATTATAAGAAAGATTACTTACTAACAACACATTTCGTATTTGAAATGTGTTAGGGTCCCCAATTGTTCCTTTTCCAACAACTTGTCCTTTGACGTTGTCACTGAATGTTACCTCTCCTCTATTCTTGATTTGTTCCAACTTGGTGAATAGTTTGGGGTTCCCCGTCATATGCCTTGAACATCCACTATCTAAAAACCATTTGGTTTTTAGATTCTTTGATTTTGCCTCCTTCTTGCATTCCGTGCGTTTTTCCTACAATGGATACAAAGTTTTAGGTACCCTATATTTGGGTCCTTGAATGTTAGGAGCACCATTCTTGTTTAGATATCCCTTAGGTATCTAAACTTGAACATACCTTCTAGGCATATTTTTGACATATGTTGAATATAAAGGATTAACATATGTTTGACCATTCCAAAAAGATATTGCATTGTCATACATGTTATATCTTTGTTGATAAGTACTATGTCTTGGCTGATTTTGATAGTGTGTATAAGGCATGCGATTTTGTTTCTTGAATGGTGCTATATAAGTGTGTTCATAGGCATTTCTATAAGACTTATATGAGTGTTGCCTATATTTAGGTTCATAATAAGTTGAATGTATTTTATCATTTCTAGTTGTATTCGTATATATAGGCATAATTTCTAGGTTGTCTAGATGCAAAGTTTTGCCTAGTTGTACGTTTATACATGTCTACATTTGTGGGTGCATGTTGTATTTTTGCCTTAGAATGAACAGAAGAAGGAGTAGAAGAAAATGCAGCAGGCAAAGTTGATTTTGTTGTGTTATATGGCATTTTTGTACTAGATGAGACAAACTTAGTCTTTTTATCTACTTGGCATTTTCTTGTTTACATCCTAATCCGGTTTTATCATTTTTATATTTTTGTGATGAAATTAGTGTTCTAACATATTAGCACCCGATTTAAATTGTTCTAACATTTTTTCTAAGTTTACTTTAGAAGACTTAAGTTGTCCTATCTCGTTTTCACAACTTTCTAACTTAGACTTTAATATACTATTTTTTTTAACTTTTGTTCATTTTTCCTAAGTGAAACAATGTTAATTTCTAAAGAATCAAAAGTATTAGTAGACTCTTGTTTAAAAGATTCTAATTGATCGGAAAATTCCAAGTTGAACGTCTTCAACTTGTCATTTTCTTCAATTAGTTTCTTCTTTTCTTTAGAGAGCCTCTTACAGTGAGCCTGCATTTTTAAAAATTCTTCATACATTTCATCAAATGTCATTTCATTTTCAGAATCACTATCAGATGAAGAACTTATCTCATTTGATACGAAGCAGATTTGAGCTTCCTCTGTGTCAGATTCTGAATCGGATGAGTCGCTCCATGTGCTCACCTTCATTGCTCGTTTGCCTTTCTTTGACTTAGACTCATTTGTCTTTTGTACTTTTTTGTCCTTGGTTTGTTTGTTATTGTTGTTATTATTATTATTTTTCTTTGTTGGACAATCATATGAAATATGTCCTTTTTGACCACACTCGTAGCACTTTAACTCTTTATTATATTATTTATTGTTATTAGAGTTATTTTTCTTAGGTTGAGAAGAAGAAGAAGAAGAAGAACGTTGTCTATTCCTATTAGGAGGATTGAAAAACTTTCTAGGTTTTCTTGCTATCAATATCAAGGCATCGTCTAATTTATTATCACTATGACTATCATCATTACTATCATCTGTTTCAGTTGTTTTGAAAGCTATTGACTTACCGGATGACTTAGATGATTCAGATTTTTGTTGGTTTAATTTTACCTCGTATACTCTGAGTGAACCTATCAATTCGTTGATTTTTGTGATCGATTTCGTCTCTTCAATTGCCATGACCTTTGGATCCCATTTAGCAGGAAAGCTTCGCAGCACCTTTTGAACCTTTTCATTGTTCGTGAATGATTTTCCTAAAGCTTCAAGAGCATTGAAAATGTTAGTAATTCTCAAATCTATAGATGTTATGGATCGTTCGGCAACATTTTGAAAGACTCTAATTCAGTCATAAGCATGTTAATTTTTGATTCTTTTACACCGCTTGTTCTTTCATGATTTAATACAAGTGATTTCCACATGTCGTGTGCGCTTGTGCAATTTGAAACATATCCTGCTTCAGAAGGCGTAAGTCCATTCAAGAGTAATTGCATAGCTTTAGCATTCATGGATATTTTCTTTTTATCTTCCGATGACCTTTCACTTTTATATATTTCAACCTCTTGAGTGACTCCACTAACTTGTACAACTTTCATTGGAATGTACGGCCCATCTTCAACTATAGACTATAAATCGATGTCTATAGCCATAAAGAATAGCCTCATTCTAAGTTTCCAATGAACAAAAATAATTGCCATCAAAAAGAGGAGGGCGTTGGGTGGACATACCTTCTAACGCACCTTTGTGAGAGACTATTGCCATTGTAAATACCTTTTTTTGAGACTAACGGGACATTTTGAACTATTGTTTCTCGGCCTTGTGTTGTTTGTATGGTGTTAAATCTTGCTTCTTTGAGTGGTGTAGACTTGGCTCTGATACCATTGTTGGACCGTGCACCTGGAATAAACACCACTAGAGGGGGGATGAATAGTGGTTAGCGGAAATTACACTACTACCTTTTGGGGGAAAATCCCCTTTGAAAACAGAATCTGAGACCACATCAGATTCAGAACCTGTTTTTGAAAAATTCAAAAATAAGTGTACACAACTCCAAAAATTATGAAACTTTCCTGAATTTAACTTCAATGTGTTAACAAGACTGTCCAAAAATAAGACAAAATTCAGATCTTTTGACCCTTCAAACAAATAAAAAGATTCAAATGGTCAATCTGGACAGAATTGGATAGAATGTTGCTGATTTTGAAAAACGTGTTTCTCTTTATATACTCAACCAAAAAGGTTGATATTTATATCAAAACACTCTTTAGGATGTGTAGATGTTTCCAAAAGGCCCTCACCTTAAACAATTCTTGATAAATACAGAATTTATGTTTTCTCAAAACTGGTCAGGTTGCAGCCAGATTGGAGCAGTTATGTTGCAAAGACTGAAAGACTAACTTTCCCTTGCTCAAATCAAGTGATTCTTATTGAAAATGAAAGCTAACAGTCTAAAGTATAACTCCATCAAAAATCACAAATTTTGAAAATGTTTAGCTATTTTTTTCAGGACGTGAGAAGTTGTGTGAAAGCTACAGTAAAAACGGGTAGAATGCAGAAATGAAGAAACAAGACAAGGACACCGAGTATTTATCCTGGTTCGGTCAATGTGACCTACTCCAGTCCCAAGGAACACCTTTCCTTGGATTTCACTATGATATGAATCACCTTACACCAAGAACCAAGCTTGATCCTTGGGTTATACACCAACCATATTCAAGACTTGGATGAACACCTTATATGCAATACTTAGTTGCAACACCTCTACCACCTATTGATGTAGCCTTATAGAATTGGCTAATCAATCTTACAAATGAAGCTCAAAGGCTTGTAGCTCAACAAATACAACAAGAACACCTTGCTACAAAGAATGAAACAAGAACAATAAGAGGAAGATGATAACTAGACAAACCAACAAATGCTTTTAAGAGAGCTTCAAATGTGTTTCATCTTCTTCACCATTGCCTCTTATTTATATTGTGAAGTGGGTCTTGGAGATAAGAATGCACATGTGTCACCATCTTCATCATCAAGTCCAAGTGTCTTCACATCATTGGTTGGCTTTGTACACTTGGCAAAATGAGACAATATAATTGGTCCACCTTGGCACAATGATGTTGGCCGAAAATTACACCATGGCATGTCTCATTTGTCCTTTGCAAAATGTAGATAATATGGAGAAGATAATACCTCAACTTCTTGGCATAAATATAGGACATGTGAGGCTGACTTTTCTTAGACAAAAACAACTCAAATTTAGCTCCAAAACAGCCTTAGTAGGTGTTGGCTACTTCTTTGACTTTCCAAAAAATAATATTGATTATCCTTTGTAAAATGAAGATAATAAGAAAGGATAATACTTCCAAAATATCCTCAACTCCAAGAACAAGAATAGGGCATGTGAAGTCTCCATTTGACACAAAAAATTCTTCCATGACCAGCCATAGCCGTTGGCTACACTTTTGAAAAATCCAAGTTTGCAATTTTTGCCAACTAGCAACTTTTTGATTGGTCCACCTGTCCCCAAGCTATAAAATAAATAATATATCACCTTCACCTGTTTATACACGTTTTTGATCATACATATATGTGTAGCAACTCAGATTTTTGAAGAAGAAATCAATAGATAATAGTTGACAAGTTTATGTCAACATGTAACACCAAAATTTCCAATATTTCTTCTTATATGTCGTGATCATTTCCACACCTTTAACACCTGAAAACCTCTGAAAAATGATGAATAATAACCTCCAATATCATATAGAATAGAGTCTTCAAGATAGAAATAGAATGTGACACCACAACTCGTCACATATCCTGCTATAGTCAATAATATCATCATTTGAGAGTATAAGATAAAGAATCGCCATATAATCTTCAAGATAATAATAGCTCAACTCCAGAATGAAGATAATAATACGCTCAAGAGATTTCTTGAGTGAAAATACCAAAAATACCTTTGGGAGTAAAATGACCAAAATACCCCTGGTATGTGAAAACTCCAGAAATGACCCGGATGGTCAGAAATAATCATGATATCACCTTTGTCATGATAAATAGGATGACAATAAGTCCTTAATATATCCACCATATCATGTTCCTACAAAACACAAAATACCAATTTTGCCTTTTTTGGTAAGTTGTAGAAACTTCTGAGGCACGTTAGTCACAAGATATTTATAATCACCAAAAACACATAATAATCACATAATAAACATGTATAAATCATATACAAATGAAAAAAAATAATTTAACACATGTTAGAAAATTATTTCTAAAAACCCTAGACATCGATCGATCAAAGTGCCTCAGCTTCAGAGATCGATGTCTCACAGTACGCTTCAGAATTTGTCTCTGACCTACATCGATCGATCGAAGTTAGAGTTTGATGTATACATCGATCGATCAATGTGTCTCAGGCTTAGAGATTGATGTCTCATCGTAAGGTCTTGAACTTTCACTGTCTTACATGGATCGATCGATGTGAGGGATCTATGTACATAGATCGATCGATGTGCAACAACCTGAGAGATCGATGTCAACTTTTTCAACTTTCAATCACATATAACACCATGTATAATATTTTTAAGTATTTACCACTTAAAATCATGATTTTGAAAATTATCCAAATATATTTCTCAACACTTTTCTTTTGCAAGAGGCTTAGAAAACTTATGCAACTCAAGATATTGACAAAATAAATCATCATAAGAAGGCTAGGAATCTGAATCAGAGTCAGAAGATACCTCATTCAATGTCTTGGATGTAAAGCATACTTGTGTCGTTTCTTCTTTGGTTCCTTCAGTCTCAGAATCGGATGAGTCACTTCATGTGGAGGCTTTGAAGGCTCTTCTCCTTTGTTTAGGTTCTGAGACGAGTCTAGTTTTATTCCATTTCTTGACATGGTTTTTGTTTGTTTTTTGTCCTTGTTCGGGCAGTCATATGACAAGTGTCCAAGTTTCCCATAATCATAGCACTTTATGTCCTCATTATTTTTATTTCTATGATTCTTAGATGAAGTAGGCAGGTTTGTTTTTAAGCGATTTTCTCATGATCTTTCTTAATCTTTTATCCAACGTGATTAGTTCTTCATCATTGGAATTTGTGTCACTATCATCTACGCGATCATAAGAGGTAGAGACGTATTTATTTGATTTAAATGCTATAGCCTTATCTTGTTTAGAAGTAGATTCAGAATTTCGTAGAGTGAGTTTGTTTTCATATACCTTCAATGATCCGATTAGTTCCTCCATTTTCATTGATCTCGTTTCTTTACTTTCCTCAATCGCTGTGACTTTGGGGTCCCATTCGGATGGGAGACTTCTTAGGACCTTTTGAACCTTTTCCTGTGTAGAAAAAGCTTTTCCAAGAGACTCAATAGAACTGTAGATGTTAGTCAAGCGTAAATCCATATCAACAATAGATTTGTTTGGTAATAACTTGAAAGACTCAAGAATAGACATAAGCATATTTAGTTTAGACTCTTTAACTTGACTAGTCACTTCATGTTTCATTTCAAGGATTCTCCACATCTCTTGGGCACTAGAGCAATTAGACACATAACTTGATTTACTTTTACTTAGGCCATTTAAAAGGAGTTGCATAGCCTCAGCATTTATACTTAATCTCTTTTTATCGTCTACTGTATACTCTTGCTTAGGCTTTACTACTTCTAACGTAACGCCATCAACCGTAGTTATTTTAGATAGACTAAAAGGACCGTCTTCTATGATGGACCATAAGTATATATCAATAGTCATAAAGAAAAGTCTCATTATAAGTTTTCATTGTATAAAAGACTCACCATCAAAAAGAGGAGGCCTTACAATTTACATTCCTTATTGCTCGGTTTTATAACTAGTGGATGCCATCTCATAAAGATCGTTGGATCTCCTTGTAGTGAGTGTGTCTGCGCTCTCATACCACTTGTAGGACCTGTATAGCACCACTAGAAGTGGGAGGGGTTAATAGTGGGTGTGGAAATTTTGGTTTTTAAAAATTTTTGAGCCAAAAACCTCACTTCAGAAAACAGTTTCTGTTTTCAGATCCTGATTTGAAATAAATTAAATGATCTAGTTACAGACCTCTAAAAAGTATGCAATTCGGTGTGAATGAACTCTCAGATGTTCTGAGTGTCTCATAAAAATTTCAAATTAAAATTCCACTTCTAACCCCTTGAAAATACGTTCTTGGTCAGATTGCGCAAATCTGCCAGAAACCGTACTCCGACTTGAAAATTTTATTCCGATTAATTGGTGACTCCAAATGATCTGAAAATTTTATGGAATGACCCTTAGGATATGTAATTTAAATTCTTGAAACAGTTTTTCAAAATTCTTTTGGTAAGTATTTCAAATACGTTGATGTTCTCAACCTTTGCAAGTCTGCAAATCAGATTGCACTAGTCTCAAAACTATTCACGGTTGACTGACTTATACTTATCCAAATGAGTTGAAACTTACGCCAAATGAAAAATAGCAGGTGTGAATATGTTTATGCAAACTTTTACGATTTTTGAAATTCATTTGCTATTTTTACTATAGCAATAAAAATGATGCAGAATGCTAGAAACTGAAAATAAAGTGCTGAAAAGTAAGAACACCAAGAATTTTATACTAGTTCGGTTAACACAACCTACTCCAGTCTTCGAGGACACCTTCCTCGGTTATCACTAAACACCAAAAACGTCTTACCACAACGGTGACTGGAGTTACATACTAACTCCATCCTTTTACAAACAATACAATCAAGCAAACGGATCACGGACACCACTACCGAACAAATGAAGGTTTGATCACACCTTGATCAACCTTTTACAACAATTGAAATGTGTATGGTGGTATATTCAGAGCCTATATAATATCAAGATTATATGAACAATAGGCTTGAGAAAAGAAGAAGAAGAAAGTAGAAGATCCTTTTGCACTTGAGAGAAATGTGAGAGTTGTCTTGGCTTTGTTTGCACTACGTCTCTTCCATTTAATCAAGCTTGGCCTCCCCTAGAGCTTCTTTTCTTTCTTGAGAATTCTCTTTAATGCCCTTGGAAGATTTCCTTGTGTAGAAATGACACCATCTTGCTTACTTGGTACACTATGATTGGAAGGATGACTTGACCTTGCTTACTTGTTACTTGATGATTGGTCCAACTTAGCATCCTTTAATGTGCTGTAAAAATCTGAATAAAACTCATAAAACATGTGTCAAATAGTAGTCAAAATATTACCAAACAATCACCATTCAATCCCTTCAATTTGGAAAGCAAATTAGGGTGCATTAAGGACAAAACAATCGGCCATCATTTCACATGTGCTGAAAATTTTCAGCATGTGTTGTAGTTTGAAATCTTTTGAATTGTTACTTGTGTAGCTCCCTCTTTTATGTCACTAATCTTGTGTGGCATATTCTCCACTAATTGAGATGCCAACTCAGCTCCACCTAGGCTCCATTGTGGCTGCAAATGGCGTGTGGAATGTCTAGCATGTGCTGAAATTTTACTTTAGTAAGCTTTGTCAAATAATGCACAATAATTACACATATATGGTAAATTCCAATTAGCCCTAATTTGAATTTTCTAGAACACTTTAAAATGTCTTGAACGTGTAAAAAATGTCTAGATACATGTTATAACTCATGCTAAAAAAGTTCCATGTGTTGTGTTCGTAGAAAACCGAATTTTGGACTTTCGTTGATTACACGATTTTTCTCCAATTAAATTCAAACTTCTTGCACATGTCATATGTGATATGTCACACATAATAATCATAAAATAAAGCATATATTCAGCTCTAATGGCTGATGGTATAGGCGTCCCATGTGCTTTAAAATTTTGAATTTGAAATCTCCACAATTTGCCTAAATTGTGGGTGATTTGTATATGTCAATATTGAATGATTTAGTGGCTGAATTTAACATGTGAGCCACGAACGTTTTGGATACTTTTGAAGTATATGGGCTGGCCATCTTTATATGGCAAGCACGTGACACGTCGATGAAGTTTCGGTAGTCACCCAATACGACAATTTTCGGTTTATGACCTTGTAACGTGTCGTTATAATTTTGTCATCACAATGACTTATATCATATGATATAAGACATGAATATACTCATAAATATGAGGTGTATATAGTGGTGTGACGTTGACGTACGTTTGTAATATATGTAACATTTCTCTAGTACGTCGGAATATATGTGTATTGTGCCTTTTTAACAAAAATATGAATATATATATATATATATATATATAATATATATTAGGCGTGTATATTTAAAGAATGAGGAGACTTTCCATTTTCAATTTGTTGCCATCAAGCTTTCTCCAAATATGTCTTCATTTAATGAAC